>JAPPVO010000002.1:194072066-194628878 GCA_030407325.1 Camellia japonica | reverse complement strand
CCATATGGGAAGTAGGGCGTCCAAAGGTTGGCATGAATCCTCAAGTCGTCGGAGCAGATCACCCTGAAAGGAAAGGCAACGACCGTTGGGTTTATCCCTCCTTGTCCTGGATCTTTGCCTTGACATTGTCAATGGTATCAGGGAAGGACTTGGGCACAGTTGGCTCAAGGCATTGCAAACCACGGAGGACTTCTGGGTGACGGGAGTTGATTCAGCGCAGCCGCTTTTCCAATGCGTCTTCTCCCCTTTTTAGCTTTTGAGATCGGACATGGGTATTGTAATGCCTCAAATGCAAGTTGCGTTTATGTAACAACTGTCTGATTAAATAAAAATTGTTACGCTCAGGTGTGAGTTGCGTTTATGTAACAACTGTTTGCTCGAATAAAAAGCTTTATTTCACACATTTGGGTCTTACTCTGAATTTTTGATATGCTCAGTTATGGACCTTATTTGCGTCTTGTTCTGAATTTTTAATATGCTTAGTTGTAATGCTCAGGTGTGAGTTGCGTTTGTGTAACAACTGTTTGCTCGAATAAAAAGCTTTATTTCACACATTTGGGTCTTACTCTGAATTTTTGATATGCTCAGTTGAGGACCTTATTTGCGTCTTGTTCTGAATTTTTAATATGCTTAGTGAAGCACCTAGGCTTAATCGGTCATAAGGTGATATGCACCTAAGGGGCTCCGAATCCGGAGACTTAATCGATTTTTAATATGCTTAGTGAAGCACCTAGGCTTAATCGGCCCTAAGGTGACATGCACCAAGGGGGGGGGGGGCTCCGAATCCGGAGACTTAATGTGGCCAATCGTGATATCTACGAAGGGCGCTCCGAATCCGGAGACTTAATGTGGCCAATCGTGATATCCACGAAGGGCGCTCCGAATCCGGAGTCTTAATCGGCCCCAAGGCATCATGCACCAAACGGGGCTCCGAATCCGGAGACTTAATCGGCCCTAAGGTGTGATGCACCGAAGAGGGCTCCGAATCCGGAGACTTAATGTGGCCAATCGTGATATCCACGAAGGGCGCTCCGAATCCGGAGACTTGATCGGCCCTAAGGTGACACACCAAAGGGGGCTTCGAATCCGGAGACTCAATGTGGCCAATCGTGATATCCACGAAGGGCGCTCCGAATCCGGAGTCTTAATCGGCCCCAAGGCGTCATGCACCAAAGGGGGCTCCGAATCCAGAGACTTAATCGGCCCATCATGATATCCACGAAGGGCGCTCCGAATCCGGAGACTTAATCGGCCCTAAGGTGTCATGCACCGAAGGGGGCTCTGAATCCGGAGACTTAATGTGGGCAATCGTGATATCCACGAAGGGCGCTCCGAATCCGGAGTCTTAATCGGCCCCAAGGCGTCATGCACCAAAGGGGGCTCCGAATCCGGAGACTTAATCGGCCCTAAGGTGTCATGCACCGAAGGGGGCTCCGAATCCGGAGACTTAATGTGGGCAATGGTGATATCCACGAAGGGAGCTCTGAATCCGGAGTCTTAATCGGCCCTAAGGTGTCATGCACCAAAGGGGGCTCCGAATCCGGAGACTTAATCGGCCCTAAGGTGTCATGCACCGAAGGGGGCTCCGAATCCGGAGACTTAATGTGGCCAATTGTGATATCCACGAAGGGCGCTCTGAATCCGGAGTCTTAATCGGCCCCAAGGCGTCATGCACCAAAGGGGGCTCCGAATCTGGAGACTTAATCGGCCCTAAGGTGTCATGCACCGAAGGGGGCTCTGAATCCGGAGACTTAATGTGGCCAATCATGATATCCACGAAGGGCGCTCCGAATCCGGAGTCTTAATCGGCCCCAAGGCGTCATGCACCGAAGAGGGCTCCGAATCCGGAGACTTAATGTGGCCAATCGTGATATCCACGAAGGGCGCTCCGAATCCGGAGTCTTAATCGGCCCTAAGGTGTCATGCACCAAAGGGGGCTCCGAATCGTCATCATGATTTGAACGACAAAGAAAGATGGTTTGCATTGCAGAAGTGGAATATATACAAGTATCAAAGCCCACAGGTCGGGTCAGTGATATGGTTTTCATAAAATCACTGCTTGTGCCGATTGGGGGGAGCCACAGATCTCTTCAATGCCACGGGCTGTCGGGAAGCGTAGGAGCTGATGATAAGTGCTTGGAACGGCCTTCATAATATGTATCCAGGTTCGCCCCATGATGACATTATACGGCGAAGGGAGCTTTACAACCAGGAACTCTACTTCGACCGTTTTGGAGTAGTATGATCTTCCCTAACGGGTATTCGGGATTCATATTAAAGCCGAACAACGGACGAGGCGCCGGACACAGATCTGACTCGTTGAGGCCGAGTTTGATGAAAGTTTGGTAATACATAACCCCTGAAGTACTCCCTGGGTCTATGAGAATTCGTTCAATGGCGAACCGGTTTATGCGTAATCTAATGACCAACGGATCAATGTGGGAAGCTGTTGTGCCACTAAGGTCGGAGTCATTGAAAGCAATTGTCGGAGCTCCTTTGGGCCATTCAGTCGGAATACATTGCTCCTGGGGGATTGGATGCGATTGAATTGTGTGCACGGTTGGGGGTGAATGCAGGCTATAGATTACATGGATCACGCCAAGCGGAGGAGAGTCATGTCTCAAGGCTAGTGCCTTGGTTGGCTTTCCTTGTCTCACATACTGTTGCAGTCGGCCGTCTTGCACCAGTTCTTCCAGGTGATCTTTTAATGCGTAGCAACTCTCTGTTTCGTGGCCGTGATCTTTGTGATATTCGCACCTCCGATCCCTTCTTCACGTGTCGGGCGGCCCCACCATCTTTGACGGCCATTTGAAGAATGGAAGATGCTGGACTTTGGTCATTATTGCAGCGATTGGTTCTGACAACTCTGTGTACTTTTTGTCGGCACGTCTCGAACGTCTACTATCGACTTGCAGTTGCTCATTCGTCCGGTGGGGACGTTGATCGCTTGATCGGCAAGTATCTCGCCTTTTGTCTTGTTTAGTACGCTGCTGAGGCTCTGGCTAGGAGGTGGCACGGAACTTATTGGTTGAGCAATTTCAGGGGGGCCGTTTTGTTGGACATTTGGCCGGCCTTTATTCTCAAGGCATCGTCTTCCACTTGCAATACTCCTCAACTTTCTTCATCAACGCCCATACCATTTTGGGGGGTCTTCTGGTCAGAGAACTGCGAAGAGGACTATCAGGATGTAGTCCCATTTTGAAGGCGGTTATGGCCCTGGAGTCGTTACAAGCATCGTCGACGAGGTTGAAGCACTCCCAATATCGCGCCGAGTATGCTCTGAGCGTTTCTCCTGACTGAATCTGCATAGCCCAGAGAGAGTCGGCCTGTTTCGGCTGTACCTCGTTGGTGATGAACCTGGCCCTGAAGGATTTCTATAATTGATGGAAGCTTTTGATCGAGGCCGGCTCCAGCTTATAATACCACCTGACAGCTAATGGCCCCAGGTTGCTGAGGAATATTCGGCACATGAAGGCTTCGTTGTCTGCATGTAATGTCATGGCCTGCTTGTAATGACGGATATGATCAGTGGGGTTTGATTTTCCATCGTAAAGAGTGAATGACGGAGCTTTGAACTTCTTGGGCAAGACCGCCCTTGCAATCCGTCGGACAAAAGGATCGTGTTGGTTATCTTCGTCTGAGCTGCTCCTCCTGCGCTTGTTCCTTGTATGTAGACTCTTTTCGAAGGAGCTGGAAGTTTCAGATCGTCCCTTCTTGGTGAGCTCCGTGGATAATGAGTTGGAGTCGCTATTGGTATCCTTGGGCCGGGCTCGAGGTCGTTGTCCACCGGCCCTCGGAGGTCGTTCGGGATCTTGGCGCATGGCTTCTCTCGATTTTGCGACTTCGAGGGCCAAATCTTGACGGAGGCGTTCATTTTCAGCGATCATGTTCTCCAGCCTCTGTTCGTTCTGCTTTGCTTGTTTCATGATCGCCTGCATTGTCTCCTGCGCTGAAGTCGTGGGTGAATCGAAGTTCAAGGCGCGTCTTGCAGCGATGGTTTCTTTCCCGAGCATATTTGCTGGAGTGAGGTCATCTCCCTGTGCGGTCTCGTCAGTGGCTACCGGAGGATCTTCTGTTACGCTTTCCATGGATGTATTTGAGTATTCCCACAGACGGCGCCAATTGTGGAGAAGTGATTTGGAAATACTCTTCAGATCCTGGAAGGTGCTGGTGATCCTCAGCTAGTCACCTGAAAAGATGGAAACACTCTGGTCGGGGGTGCCGGAATTAGCACTCCGACGGACAAGTTAGTTCAGACACTCAAGATAGCTTCTTGTCTAAGTAAAGTGGAGTGATTCTTACATACCTACTAAATATGTTGCTCTTGTATTTATACCTGTTTCTCTCGATCCTCGGGGCCAGGGCCTAATTTTTTATCATTGTCCTTTACATTATCCGGCTCCAATACTACACACTTATTCGGCCCAAATAATATATTCGGCACCCCTATTCTCGCCGGATACAGCCGATTATTATCAGTTTTGTATTGCGCGTGCCTTCTGCCTTTGTCAATAAATTCGGCTCCCACACGTATTTATCAAAGTGACCCCAATGAAAGGCCAGACACGGTTTGGCGTGAAAGGCAAATTGGCACCAAGATATGTTAGACTCTATGAAATCCTTGAGAAGATTAATTTAGTGAAGTATCGGGTAGCTTTACTACCAGTCATGGAACATATGCACAATGTATTTCATATCTCTATGCTTCGGGATTATTTGAGAGATCCACTACATGTGATTGAGCCGACTCATGTACTTTTAAAAGATGATTATACATACGAGGAGAGGCTAATGCAAATTGTGAATCACCGAGTCAAAAGATTAAGAAACAAGGAAATTCCGTTAGTGAAGGTTGATTGGCAGAATCATGGAGGAACTTATGCAACTTGGGAGACAGAAGAAGACATGATGAGAAGATACCCTGAGTTGTTTCCTTTGAATCCGGTGTTCTTCCAGAATGAAGGTAACTCGAGTTTGGAGGACCAAACTCTTTAAGGGGGGAAAACTGTAATAACTCTGACCCATGATTAACGTTAATCCATGCTTAATTATGCCTAATAAGTAATTAAAGTGAAATTTTGCATCATATGTTGCCTTATATGTGTTTATATCTGTTTAACATAGAAAGATCTGTTCATGTTTTCATTTTTGTTTGCGAATTGAAGGCCTTTTCGGCATCTGATTCAGAAATTGACTTGATTTATGTGTTAATTAGAATTTTTAGAAGTTTATGGTAGGTTTAATTGAAATTTGATTCAGAACGATTAAATTAGAATAATTATTGCTTAATTAAACCTAACTAATGAAATTTTGATCTAAGCCTATATAAGAAATCTTTTATATCCCCACTCATTCTTTTTCTTCATTTTATATACATCTTTGAGCTCACAAACACACACAAATGTGTGAGTGAGAGAGAGAGAGAGAGAGAGTGGGAATATTTGGTTATAAGCTTGAGAATTTTGTGAGACTTGAGCTCATTCAAAAGGAATTGCTAGAAAAGAGAAGGATTTGAAGAGAACTTGGAAAACTAAGCTCTTACACTTGAGAATTCAAGGCTTGAGGTAGAAATTCACTCCTTTAGTTGTATATTTTTAGTCTTTAATGCATGAATTCAAGAGAATTAGTTAATTAAGCCAAGAATTAAGCTTAGGAAGAAGAATTAAGAAGATAATCATGTTAGGGAAAATCGATGTGATTCCCCACAAGTAAATCAATCAATGGGAATAAAAACTAATGCGGAAAAATTAAATCAAAGGCAACACAAGAATTTTACGTGGTTCCCTCAATGTGAGATACGTCCACGGGATCGAAATCCGATTCCACTATCAACCAAATAAGTTCCAAACGATTACAAACGAGACACGAATGGTCTCACAAACCACCTTTAGGTGAATTCCAAATAATCACAAATAAACAAGAGGAAAGACCTCACCAAATAGATGAACCAAAATCTTCAGAATCAGAGCTGTAGAAGACCCAAAATAACGAACCAAACACCAACCGAAGATGCCCCAAAACCGAGCTTCAAAAACCGAAATTGAACCAATATACCAATCTTCGGCACTATTACCGAAGTAATGTAAGCCGCCACACTTTTTGGTGAAAAACGCAATATATATCTCTCAAATATTAAACAATATATATTGTGTATCTAGGGTTTTGTAATCAAACCCTAATTGTATCCAAATTGAATTGGGCCTCCACAAATATAATATATAAAAATATATTATACCTAAACCAAGCCAAATTAAAACTCTTTTTCCAAAACCAATTGGGTCCCACACTCCAATAAGGAGGTATACCCAACAATTCTCCCCTACCGACTTAGGTGGAGACATCAACCATACCCGCCAAAGTTCAACACTTCAAATGTTTATCCCTCGACAAAGTCTTAGTCAACATATCCGAAATATTATCATCCGTGTGAACCTTTTCGAGTTGCAACAATTTCGAATCTAACACATACGAATCCAATGGTATCTCACATCAATGTGTTTCGATTCTCGAATGAAAAGTAGAATTTTTACTCAAGTGAATAGCACTTTGACTATCACAATAAAGCACATACTTTTCTTGCTTCAAACCCAACTCTTGCAAAAATTTCTTCAACCATAACTCTTATTTGCAAGCTTCTGTAATAGCAATAAATTCAGCTTCGGTAGTTGAGAGAGCAACACATTTTTGTAATTTAGATTGCCATGCCACAGCTCCCCCTGCAAAAGTCATCAAATACCCCGAAGTAGATTTCCTAAAATTAACATCACCAGTCATGTCAGAATCTGTGAACCCATCAAGCATCGGCTTACTATCCCCAAAACACAAACACACCTTTGAAGTCCCTCGAAGATATCTTAGAATCTATTTTACCGCTGCCCAATGTTCTTTACCCGGATTAGAGAGAAACCGACTCACCACACCAACGGCGTGAGCAATATCCGGCCTTGTACAAACCATGGCGTACATCAAAGAACCAACTGCTGAAGCATAAGGAACTTTCAGCATCTCTTCCTTGTCTTTCTCACTTGTAGGACATTGATTCGAACTAAGCTTGAAGTGACCTGCAAGTGGACAACCAACCGGCTTTGCTTTATCTATGTTGAACCTCTCAAGAACTTTCTCAATGTAGCTTTCTTGAGACAACCAAATCAGTCCCTCTTTGCGATCACAAACAATTTTCATACCAAGAATTTGCTTTGCCGGTCCCAAATCTTTCATAGCAAAAGACTTGCTCAACTCCAATTTCAACCTGTTAATCATGGTAGAATTTTGACCCACAATTAACATGTCATCAACATAAAGCAAAAGAATAATAAATTTGCCATCCGGGAAATTTTTCACAAACACACAATGGTCCGAAGTGGTTTTAGAAAAACCATTATTCATCATGAAAGAGTCAAATTTTTTGTACCATTGTCGTGGAGCTTGCTTGAGGCCATACAAACTTTTCTTCAATTTGCAAACAAATTTCTCTTTCCCTTTCTCTACAAAACCTTCCGGTTGCTCCATGTAAATTTCTTCTTCAAGATCACCATGAAGAAATGCGGTCTTCACATCAAGTTGCTCAACTTCAAGGTTCATACTTGCAGCCATGCCAAGTACAACCCGAATAGAAGACATCTTTACAACCGGTGAGAAAATCTCGTCAAAGTGAATACCTTTCTTTTGCCCAAAGCCTTTCACAACAAGGCGTGCTTTGTACCTCAAATTCTTCCTATCATTTTTCAATTTGAAAACCCACTTATTTTTCAGAATTTTTCTCCCTTTAGGCAACTTCACTAAATCATAAGTCTGGTTTTCAAGTAAGGAATTCATCTCCTCGTCCATGGCCTTTTTCCAATCACCTTTCTTTGCATGCTCAATTGCTTCTTGGTAGCTCTCAGGCTCCCCTTGATCAGAAATCAACACAAATTCATTAGGAGGATACTTTCTTGAAGGTTGTCGGTCCCTTGTAGATTTTCTTAACTTAAGTTGTGGTGGCGGTTCTTGAGTTGGATGCTCTTCCTCAATTTCTGGCTCAACTTCATTAGGATTAGCATCATTCTCTACATCTTCAATAGGTGGCTGCACATCTCCCCATTTTCATCATTAACTGAAGATGAAGGAGATGGATCTATGTCAATGAGATCACTAGTTTTTGGCTCCGGTTGATCACCTTTGCCAAAGTCTTCAATTGTTTGGTCTTCAAGAAACACAACATCACGGCTTCGAATGACTTTCTTGTCGACCGGATCCCACAATCTATACCCGAACTCATCACGCCTATAGCCAAGAAAAATACATTATCTTGACTTACTATCAAGCTTGGACCTCTCATCCTTTGGAATGTGAACAAAAGCTCGGCAACCAAACACTCTCAAGTACTCATAAGACACATCTTTGCCAGTCCAAACTCTTTCAGGAACATCACCATTCAAAGGATAGCAAGGAGATAAATTGATCATGTCAATTGCTGTACTCATTGCCTCACCCCAAAAAGATCTTGGCAATTTAGCTTGTGAAAGCAAACACCTTGTTCTTTCCACAATGGTGCGGTTCATCCTCTCGGCAACGCCATTTTGTTGAGGAGTCTTCTTAACTGTCTTTTGGTGCCGAATACCTTGGCTGCGACAATACTCATCAAATGGCCCAGTGTATTCACCACCATTGTCTGATCGGATGCACTTCAATTTCTGCCTTGTTTCTTTTTCAACCATGGCCTGAAAATGCTTAAATACTTCTAGAACTTGATCTTTAGTTTTTAGTAGAAAAACCCAAAATTTCCTTGAATAATCATCAATGAAAGTAACAAAATAAAGTGCACCACCATGTTTCTAACTTTTAAAGGACCACAAACATCCGAATGAATCAACTCCAAAACATTTTCTTTTCTAGAAGCAACATTTTTATGAAAAGAAACTCTATGTTGTTTACCCGCCAAACAATGAACATAAGTTTTAAGATGTGTACCTTTCAAACCGGGTAGAAGCTCTTTCTTGAACAAAACTTGTAGCTCCTTTTTACTCATGTGCCCAAGTCGCTTGTGCCACAATTCGGTAGAAGTATCATCTTCAAGTGCATTGACAACACCTTTACAAATTTTTCCTTGCATCGAATAAAGTGTATAAGTCTTCTTGCACTTAGCCACCACCAAAGAACCTTTTGTGAGCTTCCATATTCCATCACCAAATTTGTTGTTGAAGCCTTCATCATCTAGCTTCCCAGTAGAGATCAAATTGAGGCGAATGTCGGGAACATGCCTCACATCTTTAAGCAACAACTTGCAGCCCAAATTTGTTTCCAAGCAAACATCACCCATACCAATAATCTTGGACAAACCTTCATTACCCATTCGGACAGAACCATAATCTCCTTCGGTGTAGGTAGTGAAGAAATCAACTCGAGAAGTCACATGAAAAGAAGCACCAGAATCAATCACCCAATTGCTCTCTTGGCCCACAAAATTGATACAATCATCTTCACAAACGACCATGAGATCATCGATAGTAACTGTCGTTGTGTCTTCTTGTTTCTTATCCACACTTTTGTCACGCCTTTTCTCCTTATTTTTGAGCTTTTGGCATTCTCGCTTCATGTGCCCTTTCTTATGACAATAGTAACACTCAATGTCTTTTTTTGAAAAAGAACCATCTTTTGATTTGTCACTATCACCCTCAATGAGTCCATACAAATCTTTACAAAATAATAGGTCATCTATTTTAATTTGCCAAGTTACCCAATTGCTTCCATTGAAGCTAGACATACGACCCACATTCCCCTCCATTGATTTACAAAAATAAATAAACCCCAATAAACCGTAAGCTCTGATACTAGTTGTTAGGGAAAATCGATGTGATTCCCCACAAGTAAATCAATCAATGGGAATAAAAACTAATGCGGAAAAATTAAATCAAAGGCAACACAAGAATTTTTCGTGGTTCCCTCAATGTGAGGTACGTCCACGGGATCGAAATCCGATTCCACTATCAACCAAATAAGTTCCAAACGATTACAAACGAGACACGAATGGTCTCACAAACCACCCTTAGGTGAATTCCAAATAATCACAAATAAACAAGAGGAAAGACCTCACCAAATAGATGAACCAAAATCTTCAGAATCAGAGTTATAGAAGACCCAAAATAACGAACCAAACACCAACCGAAGATGCCCCAAAACCGAGCTTCAAAAATCGAAATTGAACCAATATACCAATCTTCGACACTATTATCGAAGTAATGTAAGCCGCCGCACTTTTTGGTGAAAAACCCAATATATATCTCTCAAATATTGAACAATATATATTGTGTATCTAGGGTTTTGTAATCAAACCCTAATTGTATCCAAATTGAATTGGGCCTCCACAAATATAATATATAAAAATATATTATACCTAAACCAAGCCAAATTAAAACTCTTTTTCCAAAACCAATTGGGTCCCACACTCCAATAAGGAGGTATACCCAACAAATCATACTTGCATGCAAATTCTTTTGCATTTAGAGCTTGATTTTGAGGAAGCTTCACATACATGCATTGATCATGGCTTGATTTTGGAAGTTCATCACATTTCACATGTTTTTGCCTCATTTGATTATGTTTTGGAAGGTTAAAACTCATACCATTACATACAAGTTATATTTTCAACATTTCAAGTTTGGTTTTGTATAATTGACAAGTTTTTGAGCTTTGGTTTTGTGAAATAATTTTGAATTCACCATGGTTTTACCATTTATAAGTGTTTCCTATAGCTTCCTTAAGTTTTTGGCCCTAGAGACCATGTTTTAGAACTTTGAATCTAAGTTTTGAGCTTGGGAGCAAATTTGGAAATTCCAAAATTCTACGCTCGAGTGAAGGAATCCACGCTCAAGCGACCACTCTGAGTGCATGCACTTCTGCTCGAGCGACCAGAAGTCTGCTTGAGCGTGAAATGCATGCTCCCAGAAGTTCTTATGTTTTGCAGGCCGCTCAAGCGACAAAAGTTGTGCTCGAGCGAGGGCATGTCTTTTACGCTTGAGCGAGCGTCGAGTGAGCATCGGGCGGACAAATCAAGCAACAAGCATTTTTGCAAAAGTTTACAGACCGCTTGAGCGAAAGATCTTGCTCTTGAGCGACCACTCATATTTTGCATGTCCGCTCGAGCGTAGGAAGTTATGCTCGAGCGAGGACCTTGTTTTTAGCAAGTTTTTTTAAGTGTTTTCAAGTACATTTTTTATCCTCATTTCATCCGAGGCATACCTAGGCCAAGTTTAAGACATCATAATGAGAATAGAGGAGTAAGAATACACCAAGACAAGAAAGAACTGAGTTGATGATTTGGGTGTGTAATTTAGTACGTATTTATTCTGTATCTGTGTAGGTCACGCGCCATAAGGTATCTGAATTGCCTACTCTGTCCGTTTACTTGGAACCATCTGTTATCTGTGAGTAATAACTTAGTAAAACTATGTTCAAGTTAAATTATTTTCTGTATATGGAATAAAATATGTTCTATGAATGCTATGTTTTTACACTATGAATGATTGTCCACCTCTGACAAATAATTGTGACATTAATGCTGTGATTCAAGTATGCAATATGTGCCCGGACCGAAGGTTCCTTTATGGAATTGATAAGTTGTCTATACCCAGCTGGAGGTTCCTTTATGGAACTGACAAGTTATCTATGTACTCGGCTAGAGGTTCCTATATGGAGCCGACAAGTTATCCGTTCCTTGTCCGATGGTTCCTTTAAGGAACTGACAAGTTATTTGTACTCGGCGGGAGGTTCTTCTATGGAACTGACAAATATGATCTATGATGCTTGTATATGATCTGTTAGCGCTAACAGATAAACCATGTAAGATCAAGCAGGAATTTTGATTTCTGTCAATGACTCAAACAAGAATACGCATATGAATCTATTCTATGTACGGACTTAGTTATGGGACATCATTCATTTAAACCTTTACTTTGTTATTATTCACTAGGCTCCCACTCACTATTTATATTTTGTATGTAGGTGATCAGGCATGTGATCAGGCTCAGAGTTGAGGATCTGGCGTCTCAGTTTTTGTCAGCCAACCTTTGTGCCTCCCGAGGAGGTTATGGATTAAGTCAAGTCTAGTGGCAGTGTTGTTATTAATGTATAAGACTTTGTTTCTTTTGCTCCACGAACAAGTTTTTCTGTTTATATGTACATGAAGTGACGTGTAGATACTGTATCTTTTGACGTCACTCGTATGTTTATAAAAATTTAAGATTATCTGTCCTATGTATGTTCTCACAGCTTGATGGACTATGTATATTTTATGTATTTGCTTCCGCAGTCCCTATTTATATATTGTTATGTTAAGACGCCTTTGGTAATCTAAGGATTACTGGCCGGTTATGACGCTAAACCTATAGGGGTGGGTTTGGGTCATGACAATTAGAGATGTGGCGAAGATGTATGTGACAGGTATTTGGCCGTGCGTGCCCCTCATGCCCTTAAAGCCAGATATATTCAATTTGTAATCCACTTAGATAACCATTAGACACTAATGATTTATGACATTGAGGAGGGATTTTGAATGCATTACAACTCAATGAAACCAAGACGTGGGAGGAAAGACAAACATTACTGGGAAGCATGATTGTTGGTTAGTAAACGTGAATTAGTTAATTGCACTAGTCTTTGTATTTTATATTTGACAACAAAACTAATTACTTGGTAATATAAATTTGACAATAATGTAGAAGGAATACTTTGAGGATTACATAAGGCAAAGACTAAAGGTTGGTGCAGTTGAAACGCAAGATTTGGTGAAGGAACTTTTAGTGGTTGATTATTGTCCGCAACAAAAAGCAGACTTGTAAGTGTGAATTACGTTTGTTTGCAATGTATGTTATTGATGTTTCCATACATTGCACGTGTCATGTCCTAAATTTTAATTACTCAGAAACATTACCAAAGCCTTTAGATTAGGTCCATTTTTTTTTTAAACATCCATTACCCTTGAGTAATAGAAATACAAGGATACATGTTCTCTCTCTCTCTCAATGAATATTACAATGACAACAATATATGCCAATCTCTTACTGTGAAGCTACAAATAAATAAAATACAAATACAAGATCCATTACATCTACAATGAAATTACATAAAAAAGACACATAGACTTCTTGACTCTTCAATCACATAATCCACACATTTTTCCTGTAAAAAGATTAAAAACAACATGGGTGAGCACTAATACCCAGTAGAAATCTCATAGTTCTCAATCAATAACCAACACACAGATAGAAATGATCATGCATTCAGGGTGATACCATATAGTAGGGTGACATTGTATAATTTCAAAATATCTTAAGTAAGTGGCTTTTTCTCAAAAACTATTTAAACACTTTTAAGAAAAACCTTCAGCCATTAAAATCATCCCTTAACTTTAGAAAACTATAGATCCTTGTGAAACAAACATATTTGAGAAACAACATCATTTACAAATTATTAACCAATTTTCAAAATATTTCTTATTTAATTTCCCTTTTTAATATTCCTCTTTGTCTTTCATTCTTCCTTTCTATTCATTATATTTATTTAGAACTCCATAAATTCAAATTCAAGTTCCCTAATTTATTTACAAAACAACACTCATAATTTACCTTTATTGCCACAACTACTTCATTAAGTTTACCATCACCAGTCCATATTCCTCTTGCCCATTTTTGGTTTCCATTCTTTACAAATAATGTCTATGCACATTTCCCCTTTAAACCAAATTACACATCAATATGCAATTTCACAAATTCATCACAAGTCACAAATAACATCGTCAACTCAACATACTTCTCAACACATATCTCAACACAATCCACCTTTTGCCGACTTACTACGGCGGGACAGTGGACACCCAATTCATAACACTTTCCACATTTCGCCGGCTACTATACGGCAGGAAGTAAACTCCCAAAAACCATTTTCTCAAAAGCCATTTTCTTCTAAAAAAACTATATTTTTCCAAAAACCATTTTTCAACTTTTTAAAACTATCCCCCACATTTGCCGGCAGCTACTATACGGCGGGATGTGGGCACCCAAAACATTTTCGAAAACCATTCGTTTTTCCACTTTTGCTGGCTACAATACGGCAGGACTGTGTGGACACCCAAAAATCATTTTTCCACTTTCGTCGACTACTATACGGCGGGACTGTGTGGACACTCAAAAACATTTTCCCATATTCGTCCAGCGATAAGCCTAGACAGGGCAATTGGGCACCTTTAATCCAAAATCACCCCCACATTTGCCGGCTACTATACGTCGGGACATGGGCCCCAAAAACCTTTTCTCAACTCCCTGCGCGGGTACCAACATAACACCACCCAACACAACTCCACACAACCCAACATAACTCAACTCAAACTCAACACAACCCAACATAACTTAACTCAAACTCAATACACCCAACACAACTCAACTCAACACAATTCAACATGATTCAAACACAATTCATCATAGTTCAACACAATTCAATTCAACATTATTCAACACAACTTAATTCAACATAAGTCAACACAACTTAATTCAACAACACTATTTGCAATTCAACATAATTCAAGATAAATTCTTGAATCCACTTCAACATTCCATAACCAAGTTTATGTCATTCATATCATTAACACATCTTTTTCTCCAAATTTCATTTCATATTATAGCATTATCTACAATGCCCATAACAAAGGTTCGTTGGCTAATTTTTAACATAATTTTCAAACACTTCCAAAATTCAATTAAACTTGTATATATATAATTTAATACCTTAATTTCATGATTCTACTTTCAATTTGGGCAAAATTATTAATTATCATCATGAATCAACCTAGGGTTTTCAAGAAGACTTTTAAAAAAATTCAAACTTCTCAAACCACTACTTTTTATTCCAATTTTCTATTGATAATACACCTAAGGTTCATAATCCATAATCTTAACCCAACAATTGAACCCCAACACTTCAAACCCTAAACCCCCAAATTTCATGATATAACACTATATGCTAAAAAATGTAGATTTTGCATTTATATAATCAAAATACCACAAATCTATCTATTAATGTAAGTATTGAAAAGAACTAGGACCCTACCTCAAGAATCGAGCAAAAGAGCAAAGCTTTGAGAAAAATCCTTCGCAAATCCGAATTCCAATCAGTAGAAAAGTAAGATCTTCAAGCCTCTTCACTTTCTTGTAAGGGATCTTACCCAAATCTTAGAAGAATGGAGAGTATTTCGGGTAAAAAACCTAGGGTTTTCGGACCTAGGGTGAGAGGAATGAAGAGAGGAGATGAAAATGTGAAGAATGATCTAGAAAAGTGCCTTTAAACTTGCTGAATTCATGTAGTTTGCTCAAGCGTCGCTTTTCCCGCTCGAGCGTACCTGCTTCCAGCACAGTTTCCAAAACTTCAAACGGGTATAACTCTCTCATCTGGACTCTATTCTAGGTCATTCTTGTGTCCAAATTGAAGCCCCCGGAAACAAGCTTTCCAATGGTTCTAGCCTCACATCCAAATTCAAAATGTGGAAAAAGAAAAAGGCAAAAGAGTGATGGCTGTTTGTAGAAAAAATTATCTGAATTAAATTCTTGGTTCACTCCTACTTTATCATTATGTTACCACTTCAATCAATACCCCAAAATAAAATAAGGAGGTTCCAAATACACTAATAAAAATGTCAAGGGCAATCTTACTTTCCACGCTCGAGCGTTGCTTTCCCCGCTCGAGCGACCACTTCTACGCTCGAGCGGGAATTCACAACTCTTAGAATTTCGGATAGACTGCAAAAATGCTGGGAGCCTCTCAAGTTCGCTCGAGTGTCAACTCCCCCGCTCGAGCAGAGGGAAAAATTCTAGATCGTTACAACACGTGGTTATTTTAACGTAATTACCAATGTCTTAAATATTTCTAACAGGGCTGATTGTGGAATTATAGTATGCTTCATTTTGAAGCAACTCGTGTGTCACCTAGATGTGGACAAGTCAATGGGAGGGGAGAGCTGCAAAATGATGCGAGCCGGTATGGTGAAGTCATTTATGAACGACCCAAAAATGTCATTTGTCGCTGCTAATTGACAATTGGAACAATCTTCCAATGGTGCCAAATGGGTGCATCATTGTTTTTTTTGGTCTAAATTCACAGTTAATTAGTTTTCGAATGGTACAGTACGTTTGACGTTAAACAAATTTTGGATGTTTTGGATGTTTTGGGTAGCATTGTCAATATAGATTGAGGATTTGTATATTTTTTTTTAGGAATATGTTACGACGGTTCATTCATAATTTTTTGTATGCACTTGTTTTTTATAATATGGCGGTATGTATCATTTAGTAATGTCAGTAGGAAGTTAATGTCAGTAGGAATGTTGGGCGACTAAATGTGAATGTGGTTGTCTAAATGTGAATGTAAATGTAAATGTGATTGTGAATGTGAAGGTGAATGTGAATGTCAGAAGGAATCTTGGTTGTCCATCTCTAATACCAGACTGTGAATGTGAATGTATGGGAGTGTTTGGTACTTGTCACATGGAGTTGGAAAATGCAACTAATAAGATTGAGGATTGATCATATGATGTTTGTCATCTAGTTTACTTAAATTGTTGCTTTTGACATTCACGTTACGTGTCAATGGTGGATTGTTCTAACAAAATTTGACTTCCCATGTATACTTTAAAGATTATGAAGGTGAATGTATTGGAGTGTTTATTACTTGTCACAGGATGTTGAGGGTGGTGGGATTTGTTAGGTAGATTTGGTTCACTTTTCATTTATCAAATGTCACATTGTCTTTAAATGTGTCACATTTTCAAATTGTCATTTACTCAGTATATATGCTGTCATATTAACGTTGGGGGTGTGTCACACATCAATCTTTGCACCTCACATTCTTGTTTATGTTGTCGTATTTTTCAATAAATCGGCATGCGTACTGTTATTTTATATATTGTCATATCAGGATTAACAGTGTTGGTATGTGCCAATTTGCGTTTTGCCTTATATTGTATGGTGTCACATTCGTGTTCATAGTATGTTATTTGCTTCAAATTAGAATTCAAACAATTTGCAAGACTAGAAGTTTGAATATTTTTTTTAATACTTTGTAAACAATGTTGTTCTTTGAATTCCGAACGATTTGATTCAATTTAAAATTTATTCCCATTGTCGAAGGATGTGCTGTGAATTCAAATAGTAGGTGTGCTTCGTCAATTTAATCTTTCAAGAATGTGCTGTGAATTAAGATTGATGAACTGGTTGCAGGATAACCTATGTCACACCGATATAATAACACCAACGTGATCTGGCTTCAAAAACTATGGATTCTCGCATACAAAGCTAGCGTGCAATGCACTACCCAAACGTGTTTTGCTGGTTTCAAACATACAGTTGCATGAACAATAACATAAACATGTAAAGCTAATATATGAATGAAAGCAGTGTGAAGAAAAAAACCAGCTGAATGATCACCTATAAATAATTTGTTGACTTATTAAAATTTGTCATTATTTTGTTTCGCTGCATTCTACTACGATAATATGATGTTGCTATTCAAAAGTGATTATAAAACTTTGCCGCTAAGTGTCTATTACTAAATTGATTCTTTACATGTCTTTCGGTTATGGCTGCCTATACGGCCACATCAACCGCACCTGATCTGACTTAGTTTCTCCCCCCGAGATGGTATCCGATTCTTCTTCGGTTGCCCTGGAGGACGTTTAACTGCCGGTAGATATATGATGAAGTCATCTTCCAAGAAAGACGGTTTGTCAACTATTAGTATTAGCTGAATGTATCCGGAATAAGCTACTTTGTACTGATCGACGTGAAAAATTGTTCAACACATGTATTAAAATCCTTTCCACTATTCTGTATTGCAACCACCGCATGTGCACATGGGAATCCATTTAATTGCCACTGGAAACATGAACATAAACGCTTGCCAATGTCTACCAACACCGTTGGAAATGAATAGACCTCGTATATGTCTTCATTTGCCTGACTAACAATCCATGTGCAACCATTGGAGTACGCCTCCTGTCATGACCCGAACCCGCCCCTATGGGTTAAGGACATAACCGGCCAGTAATCCTGTGATTACCTACGGCCTCAACCAAAACAGACATAACTCGTCAGAGTAAAGGGGCCAAACGGAAGCAAAAATTTAAAACTTTGTCCATAGAGCCGTGCTTATATGCATATCAAACAAACCATACTCATATACGTTAATAACCCACATCAAAAGTACAGTAGCATAAACTTCTTTACAGACAGAATCATCTAAACTGAGCCAACCTATAATAGACTATATACAAATATACACAAAGTCCTTGCCAACAAGACAAAACGTAGGTGCATAACAAAATGGCAAGGATGGGTCTCGTGCGTGAGACACAAGGCTGACTCTCCAAAACTCGTGTTGTTCATGGCAAACTTCACTGGGGCTGGGTTTGGACTTCTTTTGGCTCACCTACAAACACATGAATGAGCGTGAGCAATAGCCTAGTGAATAATATCAAATACAGAAGTTACATAACAATGTAGAACAACAGGTTCCAAACGGCCTTGGGCCCAATTCATATTTCTATTTAACAGATATATAACTATACGAATTCAAATCAAGTGACTTGTAGTTTCAACATTCTAGCCTTTGGCCCATTCAGATTTCCATTCATGTCAAAACGGCCTTCGGCCCACTCATTTATGTCAAAACGGCCTTCGGCCCGATTATTCTTGTCAAACAGCCTTCGATCCACTCATTCATGTCAAAACGACCTTTGATCCATTCATATAGGTCAAAACGACCTTTGGTCCATTCATATATGTCAAAACGACCTTCGGTCCGTTCATTTCTACCAAAACGACCTTCGGTCCATTCAATTCTATCAAAACGACCTTTGGTCCATTTGTTTATCAAAACGACCTGTGGTCTATTTATGTTTATCAAAACGACCTTCGGTCCATTCATTTATTCGTGTCAGACTTTTGTCCACAATCCCAATTAGCAACTCATAAAGCTTATAAGGGAATAAACAATTGGACATTCGCAAGCATCCGAATATCGATATTATTCACAGTGATCGGCGTGTGGATTTGCCCTGGAGCTTGACCCTACACATTTCATGAACACGAAAGGGGTCACTAACAGTTCAATCCGTTCTTTGATTCACATATTCCTCTTCAGGTTTTTTTTTATCTCATTAACTCATTTACAATGCTTAACATATGCCTAAGAGTGCTTACAAGTGAAAGAGAACGGAAAACGAAACACAGAACGAGCATACAAAATTTCAGAGAACAGGGTCCCCGCTCGAGCGTCAACTTCCCCGCTCGAGCGGACCCTTAAGGCCTGCAAAAGTACTGGTTGCATGAAAAATACGCTCGAGCGTGGAATAGAGCGCTCGAGCGGAAGGCCTGTCTACAAAACTCCCCGCTCGAGCGTGAGATATCCCGCTCGAGCGGACATCCAACTCTGCAAAAAGTGCTGGGAGCACGATTTTCCCGCTCGAGCGGACCTCAAAATTCTGGAAAACCTAGAATTGTGTTCTTGAGCTTCATTTCGACTTTCCAGCCACAATACTTACATGCAATGGCTCAAATCCCAAATATAATTATACTAACATGGCACCAATGCAAGATTATAACATTATGGAGCTCAATTTCTTGATTTATCTACATGTATGTCCCAAAATATGTCAAACTCGACACCAACATAACAAACTCATGCATTCAAGCTCATATCTTCTCAAATTGTACATGCATGTGATGAATTAGCCACATTCTCAACTTAGATAACACAAATGGTGGTCAAGACATGAGTTTCCTTTAACATTTCGCATGGATTATACACATTTGTGCTCAAACATGCAATATCAAGGTGATTTCCTACATGCATGCACTTATTAAGCTTCAATTCAACAAACATACCCAATTTCATTTCAATCTTACTCTTGATCACCAAATTAGCTTGAGCACACAAAATTACAAACTATAATCCAAGAATTTCTCACCTAGAAGCTTTGATCTTCTAAGCTCTAGGTAATTCTTGAGCTAAATCTCCAAGATTTCCAAGCTTTAGGCCAAATTAGCACAATTTTCTCCCTTTCTCTCACTATGGCCGGCCCTCTCTCTCTTACAATTGTCTAACTCAGATTTTTGAGTTCCAAAGAGTTAAAGGAGAGGGTAATGCTAATATACAACAAGCCCCACTAGCATATTATTTCAATATATAATATTTGGGCACTTAATTCATCAATTTAATCAGTTTAATCTAACCATAATCAATTTCTAATTAAATTTCACCGTAGGCTCTAAAAATTATGCCAATCACGATGGCGCAATCAATTTAGGGTTCTGTGGCTGATAAGGCCCTCAATTTAATTTCCAAAGCAGATTATTCAAACAGATATTCCTACAGTGAATAGATAGAATTTCAAAGTCACATATATTCACATAATGGCACACAAAATCATGCTAAACACATAATCATACTCAAATTAAGGACCAATTAGCATACTACGGAACAGGGGTATCACACCTCCCTAACACGACTTTTCATTTTTGAACAAGGTAAGCCATTCCAATTAGTAGCCAATAATTTACGCTCAGCCCTCATTGTCATTATCTAATTTCTAATTGTATCAACCAACCTTGTGATTGGATAATTACGGGCATCAACTATCCATTTATTGAACGATTCTACAGTGTTAGAGGTCATCTCCTTATATCGTTTGCTCTTGTTGACATTTTGAAAGCATCATGAAAATGTTATCACATATTGGGTATTTTCAATGTTATCACATATAAGTATCGTACAATCTGAAATATACATTGGCTCAATGGTTCGGTGGCATATCTTCCAAAAAGTTATTTATTCCAGATCGTCCTGGTCCTTTTAGCTTGGCCAAATAGTGCTGAAACGAAGCCTCGGTTGGAACGTATGCACATTCACGCAACTTGGCCATTAAACCAAAACAGACACGGTTGTTAACCCACCGTAATTTGTCCCTCAAATTTGCTTGGAGATGTTGCAAACAGTAGGCATGATGTGCAGATGAGAATACAGTAGGCAAGGATTCGAGAAACCCAGCATTCTGATCAGATATGAAAGTTAATGTTCGAGCACTATTGACAACGTTTGTCAGGTGCTCTAAAAACCAAGTCCAATTTGCAGTCGTTTCGGAGTCAACAATAGCGAAAGCCAATGGGAATAAACCTAGGAGATGTGACAAGTTTTATGTTAGATGTGTAATATTTTTAATAATGTTTACATTCACATTGACAATTGTTCACAATTCAAACCGCACCATAGACAATGTTATGAAAATAACATTAAATTGGAAACACATTTTCCATGGGGAATCCCCTATTCTATAGTGGACTAATAATAAAATGTTTAGTCGCTGTGTAATGTGTTACTATATGGAATATTGAAGTAATCATCATAAGACACGTACCTTTGTTGCCATCTTTCCCCGTCACTGCAAGCAAATTGCCTGCAAGCAAAAAAGTGCCATCAACAAACAATAATGGGCGGATATGGTTGAATCTGTCAATGGAAGATTTGAATGATATGAAGAATCGCTTAAATCAGCCGGTTGATTGCTCGAAATCCAAGTTCACAGAACTCCAAGGATTGTATTGCATAACTGCACCCGCGTACCA
The DNA here is from genome assembly GCA_030407325.1 of Camellia japonica. NCBI lineage: Eukaryota > Viridiplantae > Streptophyta > Magnoliopsida > Ericales > Theaceae > Camellia > Camellia japonica. The sequence continues at coordinate 194,607,237 of JAPPVO010000002.1, read as the reverse complement.
CCTAAGTTGATCGAATGAAACATGATAGTCACCATACACTTCGCCTCTTGCCTTCTCTATACCTAACCAGGTTATGTGGTAACTAATAGTTAGTCCGTACTCCTTTTCTAGGTCAAACACGAGTGGAACGTGTAAGCGGCTTGTCACGTACCCGATCACCAAAAACATTGCAAACCAATTCAGAGTTGAGTCTACCATTCTTCCCAGTGCGAACAACAGCACCACAATTATGCAAGTTGTTCAACCTCTTCAAGTAAAAGTATCTATTGCATGTTTGAACCCTTCTATGTATCAACCAGGTACACCCTTTTTGCTCTCGCAACGTGTACATAGCCCTGACCCGCACTGAATCATTTTTCACGAATTTCAAATCAAACCCACACTCAATAACATATTTGGATAGAACCAAATGGAATGCAGCAACACCCCCTTTGAAACATTGGCCTACGTGACTAACACCATGTGACCAATCAACTGTCATCAACGTTTTCTCACTGTGGCGACGATAATTGGGCAACAAATCTACGTCCGTTTCGGCACTCGAAAATTGTTCAATGTTAGGATCCATTTGACTTGCGGAGATAGTCCCACCATATTGCTTACCTCGAATCAAATCAGCCACCTTATTTTGCGAGTCAACCACAACGTTGATATGGGTAACGCCAAAGGATCTTGCTAGGGAAAACATGTTTTCCATGTCCATATTAGTACTCATCATGAATTGGTTCTCGTGACACGGTAGTTTGTAAGATATGGAAATCGATGATGGTGTCACGTTCCCCCACCTATCACATAAATTTTCAACCAATTGTGTGAATGTCAATCCATTAACACCTCTGACAGCAACAATGGATGAACCGAAGGTGCACAATAGCATGATGTCCATATCCTGTACAACAAAATAAATGAAACATTAACCATGTCACTACATTCTGCCAAAAAAAAAAAAACAAGGCATGCAAGATATGTGATATATAATCAAATATGAGCGTAGTAACATCAACATCGTACTACAAGGTTCAACCCACATTCAATCAGAATCCATCATAAGAAATTTTATAGCTAAACAATATAAATCTAAATTGAATAATATATAATGAAAAGTAAGAGTAACATTCACATACATTCCAATACTTTCCATGAACAAGCAACATTGTCACATTCAATTGGAAAAATTAGAAACCCAATAAGTTTGCGAAATGTAATGTGACACATATGTCCACACTAAATACAACAATGGGACAACACAAATTAATATCATTAATAATGCCAAAACCATGATCATATCCATGTGTATAGGAAATTGAAAGCCAAAACTATATATACGAAATTGAATGTTACCATAGATTATATCCATGTGTATGTGAGTTACATTCACATACATTTCAATACTTTTCACGAACAAGCAACATTGTCACATTCAAATGGAAAAAATAGAAACCCAATAAGTTTGCGAAACGTAATGTGGCACATATGTCCACAATAAATACAACAATTGCACAACACAAATTAAATACAAACGAACGTAACAACACCAAAAAATGACAACATTGCAGATGCGGTTTAACATTACAACTTAAATGTAATGTCCTTTGAGGCTAATGGAAGTGTACTAATATATGGCTGTACCATTTTGCATAACCCAGCAACATTTTCACATTAAAATAAAACTTAAGAACCGAACGTAATGTACTTTTACAAAACGTAATGTGACACGTATGTAAACAATGAATACAATAACGTTACTACACAAGTTCAAAGACAAATACAACCGAACGTAACACAGAAAAGACATAACAACATTGTAGATACGCGATTACCATTACAACCTAAATATAACTTCAATGGAGGCTAATGAAAGTGTGCCAATAGATGGCTATACTAGATTGTGAAATCCATATCATATAAGATGACATTGAAAACAAAACAATCGGCAAACACATAGCAACACTCATCAATTGAAGAAGCAAACAACTTTATCACCTTCCCTCAAACACTTTGAGTCCAGATCGGCAAGATCAAACAACAAAACCATCCAAACTAGTAACATTTTCAAAATCCACCAGTCTCCGCGGTCATGGCACAATTCACAGCAACAGACGAAGCCTACACAATAAACTTTTCTAAAAGTCTCCAAACCTTAATAGAGCGAATAACTTATAATATGGAAACATATATAAAGGGTATAATAATATACTAATACCATTTAATCACAATTTATAAGCCTTGTGAAACACTTTCTAATTTAAATAGGACTTAAAATTCTATAAAAATTACACAAGATTTTACATTAAATAAATCTCCTAATAAGACTTACAAATAATTTTTCCTATTTTATAACTGATAATGCTCAAAGTAACCATAAAAGAGTGGACTTTTGTCAAAAACAAATGAGAACGTTTAGAATCCGCAAATTCAGTGCCTTTTAGTACACCACCAAATAATTTGACCTACCTAATTTTAAAATATTTATTTAATTAATATTTGAAATTAATTAATGGTAAAGTCATGGATAGAGGGATAGAGTCATGGATAGAGTAGAGTGGGTTCCTATATTTTAGAGTTGTGAATTATGTCGGTTATTTTTCTCCATGTGAATCAAATTTTTATTTTTTGATTAATAGAGATTTCCGTTAAACTAAAGTTAGCAGCACTTAGAAGGAGATCGATTGGAAGTCTTCCGGTTAAAGTGGGTCTTTCTCTTCATGTTTTTTTTAATTTTATTAACACAAGAAAAAAAGACCTAACATAAATTTTTTTTTTTAATCAGAAGAATACTTGACATGTTCAAAGAGTCATTTGTGATTTTTTTTTAACAGTAAAAAAGTATGTTCGGCGAGAATATCAAAGTATCTGTGTACTGTAAGCCCCATATAATTAGTTGATGATTAGATTTAATTTAAAAATAATGTTAGAGATCTTAAATATTTTATCAAAAATTTTACTAAATGTTTTACATGGGTGTGGGACCCACACAATGTGAATTTCATGTGAGTCCACACCCATATAAGACATTTAGTAAAACTTTTAATAAAATTTTTAGGATCTCTAAGTATTTTTGTTAATCTAACTCAAAAGTAGGGAGTCAATACTGAAAAACTCAATAGAGCTCAGTCATATGTCAAAAAAAAAAAAAAAAAAAAACAAAACAAAGAAAAAAAAAAAAAAAAAAAAAAAAAGAGGAGGAAAACAGGGGAAGTATCAATCGAATACAACGTGTGATCTCTCAAAAGAGTCAACTACATAAAGTTATTCAACACAAAAATCGAACCTGACACACCCTCATAAAAAAATACTGCCTCCTTCACGAGGCCGGCACCCCAATGGTATTTGAGAACCTTGCTTAAGCTTCTCACACTCCATTTTGCTGTTTACTTTTATTTTATTTATTTATATTTTATTTTTTGTCCAGATTCATCCTTACAAACGAAACAGAAAAAAAATAGTCAAGCCACCTAAACAGTCCCTCTTAAATAATAAGGAATTCGAACCTGGTTACATTTGGAAAGCTAAAGGTCTCTCAATCGCACCGGACAAGTCTCGATCTGAGTTTTGAACCAAATCTCACAGAAAATTCCAAAACCCAATTCCATGGAACAAAGCTCAGCCTCACCTCATGTACTCATCTTCCCCTTACCAATCCAAGGGCCCATCAAATGCATGCTCAAGCTAGCCGAGCTTCTCTGCCTCGCCCCCGATCTCCACGTCACCTTCCTCAACACCGACCACAACCACCGCCGTCTTCTCCTCTACACCGACATCCAATCCCGCTTCGCAACCTACCCTCAATTCCGCTTCGAAACCATCTCCGATGGCCTCCCCGAAGACCACCCGAGATCTGGAGACCGATTCATGGACTTGTTTGATTCTTTGGAGACTGTAACAAAACCACTTTTTAAGGAGATGTTGAGTTCTGGGATAGGGAGGCCGGTGACTTGTATTATTGCAGATGCGGTTTTGAATTTCAGCTTTGAAATTGCTGAAGAAGTTGGAATTCCTCTGATGTGTTTTGATACTATTAGTCCTTGCGGTCTTTGGACTTACTTCTGCGTCCCGAAACTCATTGACGCTGGCGAGCTTCCTTTCGAAGGTGGGTTATAGAGTTTTTCACTTTTAAACTGTTTGGTCACAGAAAAATAGATTTCAAAAATTCTATACAATATTTACATGGTGCCTACTTAAATAATATTGTATAAAATTTTTGATAATTTTTTTCCAGTCCTAATATTGCTCCTGAGAAAATGATGGGAGTGTTCTTGCACTGTTTTAACTTTCATACATAAATTCTTTCTAAAAATGTAAAATTTCTAACTCAACTTGAGTGATAATACACATTGATAATTATAGGAATTTTGAAAATCTGTCGGTTTCTACAAAAATGGAAGTGGGCAACCCCCAATCTGATCATATCTCCCTATACTGATTGATTTTCTTGATTAATTTTTTTTTTTGAATTTAATTTTTCACAATTTTTGTTCGCATAGGTGATGATTTGGATGCACCAATTAAGAGTGTTCCAGGCATGGAGGGCTTTCTTCGCCGCCGTGATCTACCAGACTTCTGTCGTATCGGAGATCTGAATAACCCTGTCACCAAAATCATTATGAAGGAAGTTCAACAAGTTCCACGAGCCCGTGGACTCATACTCAACACGTTTGAAGAGGTAGACGAACCTGTACTCTCTCACATGCGATCTCTCTGCCCAAATCTCTATCCCATCGGCCCACTCCACACCCACCTCAAAATGAAATTGGCAACCGAACCAACACCACCAGGACCACAACAGGCCTCCTCAAACAGTCTATGGCAAGAAGATAGAAGCTGCTTGAAGTGGCTTGATGCGCAGCCACCCAAATCCGTGATCTACGTTAGCATTGGAAGCCTTGCCATGATGACAAGTGACCAAGTGATGGAGTTTTGGCACGGTTTGGTAAATAGCGGGCATCGATTCTTGTGGGTCAGACGTCCTAATTCGATACCAGGTGGAGACTGGGAGGGTCAGATTCCGAAGGAGGTCTTGGAGGCTACGGCGGAGAGAGGGTGGTTAGTGAGTTGGGCCCCGCAGGAGGAGGTGTTGGCTCACTCGGCTATTGGTGGATTTTTGACTCACAGTGGGTGGAACTCGACTTTAGAGAGTATGGTAGAGGGTGTGCCAATGGTTTGTTGGCCCTACTTTGTGGACCAACAAGTGAATAGTAGGTTTGTAAGTGAGGTATGGAAGCTCGGGATCGACATGAAAGATACTTGTGATCGAGCGGTGATCGAGAAGATGATCAAGGATGTTATGGATCTGAAGAGGGATGAGTTTGTGGTATCGGCAGATCGAATGGCGAAATTGGCTAGAGAAAGTGTTGGTGAAGGGGGGTCGTCGTCCTGTAATTTGGAGCGTTTGATTGAGGACATAAGATTGATGAAGATGTGAACGTGATTCATTCTTAATCTTGTTTGCAAATTGAAGTGTAGTTTTGAAAATAAAAGGTTGTGAGGTCAAAGGATCGAATGTTTGATTCTAGTTCAGTCTTCGTAAACCTGGTTTCCAATTATGGAACATGTGATAGAACTGTACTTTGTTTTGAGAATTGAGAGTTTTAGTAACCTTTTAGATTTTTATGAAAAGTTGTATAAAATAAAAGGAAAGTTAATTTTTTTTAAAGTAACTTCGTAACTTTTTTTGCTAAAATTTAGAGTTGCCAAAACATGTCTATAAATATTTCAAATAACAATGCCAAAATCCTAATTGTTACCACAGAAAATAGAGGTCTACAAATAAATAAGTAGAATTTATAAATTAATCTAATCAGATCTTGTTTTTATTAATTTTGATTCTGGTTTTAAAAATGGTAGAATCATTCAAATCGGGTCGGTTCTTAATTTTAATGTTTTGGTTATGTTCCAAACCAAACTGAACATGACATATTTGTTTATTATTATTTTTTTAATATTTTGATATGTAACATTTAAAATATAAAAAGTCTCTTATAAGATTTAAACACTAACTTTCATTATGAAATTGGTTATGATTAATGTGTTTATTAATATAAAATATATATCATATTTGTTATTATATAAAATTTTTAGAACCGTAAAATCGAACAGAACTAAATTGGTTTCTATGGTTCAGTTTTGATCTAATTCCACAATTTAACAGTTCAATGACTACTCTAATTTTTCTGGAACCAGTTCCTATAATTCGGGTCCTAATTTACTTTAAAACTATACCAATTCAATTCGTGTACACCCCCCAAGAAAGTCAGATATTCAGGATTCATGTCAATGATGTGATTGCGACGCTTTTGTTGTATACTTACTAACCGACCAACATTTTATTTTTTGCCAAAAATAAAATAAAATATAGGAATATGATTGTTTTAGCAAAAAAACAAAAAAAAAAAAAAAGAAAAGAAGAAGAAAAAAGCCAATAACAAAAAGAGTTTATTTTTGCATTTAATATAACAAACAATGTTTTATGGTTAATGTGGTGGGTAAAATTGTACCACTTGGTAGTGGCGGTGCTCCGGTGAGGACATAATTGCTTGAGACCTGAAAATACACCCACAAAAAGACAAAGAAGTGACTAGGGAGCAGCCTAGGAACTCTCCAATACCTAAGTCAACAAAACAATACACAAAGGAGCAAAAATGTGAGAGTATAGGTTCATGAAGTATATTTAACTGTGTGTACCTTAGCCTTTGTTATCTTCTTTATTTATATTATGCTCCCACTAATCGTAGGCCTCCCCCCACTCCTCATGTCAACCCTTTTTCTTTAGGTATTGCTCACCATATTGGTGCAATTATCTAGGAGTTAGTTGGGCCATTATTTTAGAAACACGCATTTTGACTAAGTCTGACTCTTGTGAGCGCGCATCCTATGTGCCCTGCTCCTGATCATCTAGACCCTTAATTCCTGGACTTAGAGACCTCTGGTCTTGCGCTTCTAATATTCTGGATCTAGATTTTTAGTCTTGCTTTATGGTTTAATTTGCCCTTCCACAGTTCAGGAATAATGAGTTGATTTGAACAAAAAATATCTTGTTTGCGCCACCTCTATAAAGATAGTTGTAATTAGTAAGCGTAGTCGGTTTTCTCCATCTCTGACCTGTTTTTTAAGTCCAAAAGGTCTCGAATGCTAATGTTATGTTTAGTTTATTCGAATAGATTGATTATTCCATGAAATTATTTATTTTTAAGTTTAAATTATCAATATTCACAAATTTTATTTCAATAATCCAAACACTACTAGAGTACATTGAACGTTCCATAATGAATTGACACAACACACGCAAGCACATAAGAAGCATTCTATACATTGAAAACAAAATAAATAGAGTTAATCATATATTTAATCTCCAAAATAAGAGTTTTGTGATATTTTGATTCCTAATGTTGAAATTGTATTAATTTAGTTTTTAATGTATAAAATGTGTTTCAATTTGGTTTCTCAATCTAACTTGGCCAGTAGATGCCATTAAAATTATGAATAAATGTGAAAAATTATTTAAAAAATAATATATTTAGTTAAAAAAATATTTGATAGGTGTCATTAATGTGAAAATTTACTTTAAGAAATACACTTTTAGTCCATAAAAAATATTATTTGTGTCAATTTGATCTTCAAAATTACATGTTATTTGTGTTAATTGTTTGTCTTGGCATATTTTATGAACATATGGTTTTTTATAGTATTAATTTAATCAACTAGACATTTGGTCGTTTAATAGCTTTTATGGAGATTGCAACCTTTGAATTGCTTATGCGGTTGGAGATGCAGCATAGAACTGAGGTAGACTTCAACTGATGACTTTACATTTATTTTATTTTGTAGATGTAGAGAATCGAAGAATATTTTATAGAAGTTGTTAATGATCCAGTTGTTAATGAGTGTCTTAGTAAACTTATTGACAATTTTAAAATAATTAAAAAAATCTGAATAATAAAGTAAAAAATTCAAAATCAAAATAGAAAATATAGCTTTTATGGAGATTGCAACCTTTGAATATGGCTATAACTTGGGCAGATTTGGTTAGGTTGGGAGGTTATTCAAATTCACTTCAAATTGTGTTGAGATTTGTCCTGGCCAATCCAATCCCGAATTGTAACTCAAGATTGTCTGTTCAAACTTGACCCGAGTTAAATTCAAATTGCCCGAATTATATATGAATTTGAATTTTTTTTGGTAGCAGAATTATTAAAATTAGACTTTATTTACATATTTTTAAGAAAATCATTAATAATATCAAAACAGACAATTTATATAATGCAAGAAAGATGCCGCTATAGTAGTCGTTGCAATTGATAAGTGAGAATAAAAATTAGAGAAAATTGGTGAGAAATCCAATTTAGAGTGTCTAAGGCATTAGGTCTAGTGGATATTTTTTTTATTGATGAGAGGTTTACCTTTTGTGAAATAGTTTGGTGAGAAGTCCTTTTATTGGTTTTAAAGAATATTTTGTTTTCAATTTTACCTGACCTTTTTTTTTTATCTGTTTACTTTTGTTGACTATCTGTTCAAATTTCTTCTATCTGTTCAAAAAAATTCCATATTTGTTCAAAAAAATTTTATCTGTTCAAATTTTTTAAATTTTATCTGTTCAATTTTATATCTATTTGTTCAAATTTTCCCCTAAACTCTATCTATCTGTTCAATTTTATATCTATCTATTCAAAATTTTTGACTATCTGATCAATTTTTTCTCCGAAATTCTATCTATCTGTTCAATTTTTTTTTCCTAAATTCTATCTGTTTGTTCAATTTTTTTTTATATGTTGAAAATTTGCGTTAATTTTTTTATTTATCTGTTCCAATCATTATCATCAATATTAATTTTCTTTCTAGATTTGTCTCATATATACACACACACAAATATACATATATACATACACTCACAGATATACATACACTAACACCTATCTATTACAATCAAAACCCTATCATCATCATCATCATCATGAACACCCTATCATTATCATCATCATCATCATCATCATCATAAATAACAACCGAACCCTAAACAACAAGAACTACAAAAAAAAAAAAAAAAAAAAGAAAAAAAAAAGAAAACAAAATCCTTAGATCTGATGTTCCTTTGTCAAAGTGGAACAACAATGTGCATGACTTCTTCATTTTCAATTCTCTCTTTCTTAATTTAGATCTGTACAAAAAAAAATCAGTAATTCAAATCAAATTGCACACTGACAATAACTATAAATTTAGAGATAATATTACTCAGATCTAGCGAAACATACACGACGAACACAATGATCAGCTGTAGATAACATCTATGTCTTGAATTTTAGCAAAAAATAAGCTATGACCATTAGATCATTCACAGGTCAAGCACCAATTCATTATATACACAAATATAATGATAGATAGTCGCAAACCCTAGCAAGGCGATTAATTTGAACTCACCAATTTGGTAGACTAGTGGAGAGCTTGATCAACAGAGATTTGAGGAAAGAGAAGATTAAGAGGAATCTGAAAAAAAGTATTTTGCCCTACGTCACTGGACCATTGTTCTCTAGGCTTGAATTTTGTCCAAAAAAAAGACCATTTCATCTTACATCTTGAAAAGCATATGAATTACACATCAACTCCTCACAATAGAGATACACATTAAAGCAAAGAACAAGAACAAATTTATGGTGTTTTAAAAAAAAAAGAAAAAAACACAAAAAAAAAACACTAAGTTAGAGATATTTTTTTCTAGAGAGAGAAAGTGTCATTTATAGAGAGAAACAAGAGTCAATGGGGGTGTTGGTGCCCTTTGTCAAGTAGGAATTGATGTCGGTCTTCCACGATCTTAGATCTGATATTTCTTGCGTCGTCGTCGTTATCGATGACATACCACTTCCGTCTTTGAAATCCTTTAATCTACACACCTTCGGTTTATATATACGCAACTCTGGTATCGTGAAAATTTGAGGAGTAATCGAAGACGAGGAAGACGAAGTAGACGGTGGAGGAATAAGGTGGTGATGACTGTACTGGTCACTAGTGATAGAGAAGGAGACGATGGCATGGAGAGAAAGAAGAGAGAGATTTTGCCATTGTCGCCGTGGCAACAATATGTAAATGAGAGAGAGGTGGTTGTGGTGGCAGAGTCGTGGTGGTTGAACTCAAGAGGTGGTGGTAGAGTGGTGAAGATGGTGGTGGAGCGGTGGAGATAGAGTGAAAATGAAAGAGAGCAAAAAGACTCTAGAGAGAGGGATGGAAAGAAAGAGAGGCGCTAGTGAGAGTGACTAGGGTTTTGAATTAGAAACAAAGTATATATATAGAGGGTAGTTTGGTCACTGTGCAAAAGCATGTCCTTATGGACAAAGTAATTGTCACGACCCAAACCTGCCCCTGTAGGTTTAGCGTCGTAACCGGCCAGTAATCCTGAGATTATCAAAGGCCTTTGACCTGAATATCATAATAATAAGGGGCTGCGGAAGCAAATATACAAAATATACGTAGTCCATTGAGCTGTGTTGACATATATGGGACAGAAATTTGAAACTTCATATAAAATATACATATATGACGTCATATTACATAAGGCTTATGGCAACATATAGATACAACCAAAAAGGTACTTAACCCAATGTACAGATAGACAAAAACAAACAAAAACATTTTTTCCAAGATTCACAACTTGGCTTATCAAAAGGGAACCTCCCTGGGAGGCATGGTGGCTGACTGATTCAAAACTCTCCAGGTAGTAGTTTAGGCCTGGTCACGTGCTTGATCACCTACATACATAATATAAATAGTGAGCGAAAACCTAGTGAATAATAACAAAGTAAAGGGTTAAATGAATGACGTCTTAATAGGTTCAGAAAATAGAAACAGGTTCATATTCATAATCTTGTTTGAATCATAATAGAAATCAGAATTCATGCTTGAATATACTTGGTATATCTAATAGTGCTAACAGATCAAATGCAGAGCATTAAGGTCATACTTGTTAGTTCCATAAAGAAATCTCCGGTACTGGGAACAGATAACATACTTATCAGTTCCACAAAGGAACCTCTAGTACTGGGAACAGATAACAAACTTGTCAGTTTCATAAAGGAACCTCCATTACTAGGAACATATAATATACTTGTCAGTTTCACAAAGGAACCTCTAGTACTGGGAAGAGATAATATACTTGTCAGTTCCATAAAGGAACCTCCAGTACTGGGAACAAAAAATATACTTGTCAGTTTGTAACAACCCTCATCACTGATCACTGATTAATACTGATTATTGCTAAACTGAGACTGATTATGATTGATAATTGAACTGATTGAGTTACTGAACTGACTGACTGGAAACTGAAACTGAATGGCTGAGTATATCTGTTTGAATTGCATTCTATCTGTTGACTGTGTGATTATCTGTTCATGTCCTTGTGTTTAAATTGCAAAATTGAAGGCCTTATCGGCGGCCGAATCTAAAATTGATTGATGTTCTGTGTTCATTAGAATTTATATGATTTTATGGTGTATTTAATTGAAAACTGATATAGTATGACTAAATTAGATTAAATATTGATAAAATGCACAAATTAGACTTAATTACTATTTTGCCACTTAGTAGCCCACTATCTAAACCTTTTTTGAAGCTTTGTTATACACTTAACAAACATTTCCTCAGCCCATTTTGAGAGCATAGCCGACCATAGAGAGAGAGGAAGTGAGAGAGTGAGTTCATCTTGCTTCATCTTGAATTCTCTTGAAAGACTTGAAGAAATTGTAGGAGATTTGCCTTCTTGAGCCTCTAGACTTGTATTTGAAGACTTAGGTATGAAATTCAACCTCTCATTGTTGTCTTTAAGTTGATTCTTGCATGATTCGTGTCAAATTATAGAGCTACGTCATGATTTAGTTCTAGCATGTTGAATTGAAGCTCATTCCATGCATGCATGTGTATATTGAAGAGTTTTGAGTTGTTTTCATGGCAAAAGGTTACATGCATGTTCATGTTTGTATTATAGACCATGATTTCATCATGTTTTGGAAGGAATTAGCTCATTAGAGCATGTATTGAAGCTTTAAATTGGTTTGAATTCATGCATGCCATGTTTGAATATTGTTCATGAAATTGGTTTGAAATTGAGTTTGAATTAAACACCCTTGGGCTTTGATTTCTCAAATTGAGCTTTGAACCATGTTGTTCTATGTGTTTAGAAGTGTTTTTCCAGAAAATGGGCCCAAGAGGATCGAATTTGGTGTTTGAAAACATGATTTTGAACTTGGAGCTCAAATCTGGATTTTCCAGATTTTGGTCTTCCGCTCGAGCGGGGAGAACGGCGCTCGAGCGGGAAATTCGAGCTCCCAGTACTTTGCACTGTTCATCAGTCCGCTCGAGCGAGGGAATGTGCGCTCGAGCGGAGGATTGGGTGACACACTCGAGCGGGCGTCGAGCGTGAATTTCACCTATCCAGTACTTTTTGGTCCGCTCGAGCGGGTAAGTTGACGCTCGAGCGGGGACCTTTGTTTGCCTGTACACTCGAGCGGAGTAACCTACGCTCGAGCGGGGCCCTGTTTCACTGAAAATTCTGAAACTGTTTTCTGAATACATCTTTGCATCCTCATCCCATCCTAGGCATTCTTAGGCCTAGTTTAAGACATCTTAATGAGGATATAGATGTAGAACACACCGAGGTAATTAGGGATTAAACTATTTTTATCCTTCCCAACTGTGTAGCTTAGTGTGTGTTCATCCTGTACTGTTTAGGGTTGGCTTTCCGAGGAGACGCTCTAGCTTACTGTAGCCCAGAACTCTGTGAGTAACAATTGTGTAAAGATATGTTCAACTGAGAATGTTTTCTGACTGTTTAACTAAATTGTTTTCTGAACTAATACTGTTAACTGAATGAATGTATGTCCTATATTCTGAACTGTATTGTGGCATCCTTAGCAACTACTGCTTACTGTTACTGTTACAGAGATCTCTGTCGGTTCCCTCGTTGGAACCACTACTGTTTACTGATTGATGGCCATCATTGACTGTTTGGTCTTTTAAGACCTACTGTTTACTGTTATGCTAATAGATGTACCACATATGACTGTTTACTGTACTGAACAACTGATATACTGATTGAAATGAACTGTTTTCATTACTGTAAGGACATTCATTCTAAACCCCTTTACGCTTTATGTTATTCACTGGGCTTTAGCTCACTGCTCATATATATATGTAGGTGAACAGGCACCAGACCGGAGCTAGGAGCGTCGGGGTAGACTCCCAGTTTTGTCCAGCCAACCACTGTGCCTCACTGCGAGGTTCCGAGCCTGTCTAGCTAAGGCTATGGATGTTTTAGTTTTCCCCCTTCTGTTCTGTTTTGTAGTGACTGTATAGACTGACTGTTACTGTACTGTCTAATGGGGATTAGGCCCCTGTTTGTATGATTGTAAATATTGTGCATACCGTTCTGTACTGTATATATGTATATGTATGAAAAAATTTTTGCATACAGACCGTCACAGCTCATTGGACATTGTTTATTTACTGTATTGGCTTCGCCATGCCCCTGTACTCTGTTATACTGTTTACTGTTAAGCAGGCCTTCGGTAATCTCGGATTACTGGCCGGTACGGTGCTAAACCCATAGGGGCGGGTTTGGGTCGTGACAGAGTGGTATCAGAGCGATACTTCCTTACCACGAGTTATACCGCACACACGTGTCCAAATGAGCTATAGGGTGTCCTAGAAAAGCAATTAGGGCATCGCATGAGCATAAAAAGTGTGTGTGGACATGACTGAATATGTGTTAATGGGATAAACTGTTTAATTATGCAACTGCTTATGTTGATAATTGCTACCACTGCTTATAGTGAAATGGATAATGCAAGAACTGCAAATGAATCTGAATCCTCATCCTCTGAAGCAAGAATGGCAAGAATGGAACGAATGATGGAACTAATAACTGAAAGACTAGATCGACAACAGAACCAACAGCCCCCACCTCCTTCTCCGGTACAGCCGGAACAGAATGTGAATGTTAATGATAGGGACATAATTGCTCTTACCCAGAAGTTCAACAAACTGAAACCGCCATCCTTTCAGGGAGGCCTTGAACCATTAAAAGCTGAAGCATGGGTTTTGGAGACCGAAAAATTGTTTGAAGTGTTTCCGTGCTCGGAGGCACATAAAGTACTGTTGGCCACCTTCACTTTACAAGAAGAGGCTAGAAGGTGGTGGATGCTTACCCGTGATGACAACACTGCTATGACTTGGGCTCAATTCAAAGTAGCCTTCTTTGAAAAGTACTTCCCTCAGTGTGTCAGGGACAGAAAGGTGACTGAATTTGAACAGCTAAGACAGGGCACATGTCTGTTGCTGAATATGAAACAAAGTTCACCGGGCTTGCTAGATATGCACCACACATGGTGGACACTGATTACAAGAAGGCCAGAAGGTTTGAAGGCGGCCTAAATGTTGCAATACTCGACAGAATAAGTGTTCTGAAATTACCGACTTATGTGAATGTTCTTGACCGAGCCTTGATGGTTGAAGCGAACATCGAAGCACTGAAAACTGAAACACCAGCGTCTGAATGGCGTGGTAAAAGGTAGAATTTTAAATTCAAGAAAGGCAAGCATAACCCATTGAACAAAAAACAGAATACGGGGTCAACAACTAGCCCCAGCCAAGGGAGTGGTTCCATACCGCCCTGCTCCGAGTGTGGTAAGAACCATAAGGGAGTGTGTTATAAATTATCTGGTGCTTGTTACAGGTGTGGCAAGGTGGGCCACATGGTTAAAGATTGCCCTTCCACTGCTCCGGGCAATAGTAAAGCTGCAGGCAGCGCCGCAGCATCAACTGTTGCACCAAAACCGAACCCCAAAGCTACCGGGAAAGAGCCCATGAGGCAGGGCGAGTGTGTTCGCCCTAGTACCGGGAGATGTGCAAAATACTGAGACCGTTGTGTCAGGTATCCTCTCTATTTGTACTCAAAATGCATATGTACTGATTGATTGGGTCTACACATTCATATGTATCGCATGCTTTTTCACGGAAATTGAATAGACCCTTAGAACCCATGAATTATCTGTTAGCTGTATCATCACCTATTGGGGGATCCATGACATGTGCATATTTGTATCCTGCTTGCGAGATTATTGTTGGAGATGTACATCTGTTTATTGATTTACTGCCACTGAACATTGATAATTTTGATGTAATATTGGGGATGGACTGGTTAACGAAATATCATGCCACCATAGACTGTGTAACGAAACAAGTAGTTTTCCGTCCACCTGGTTTACCTGAATTTGTATTTAATGGAAGTGGAGTAGTACCTCCCCCGTATTTGATTTATTCTATGAAAGCTGTTAAACTGATTAGAAATGGGTGTAAAGGGTATTTCTGTTCTGTATTGACCGTATCTACTGATGTTAAAAATGATGTGAACTGTATTCCTATAGTCAGAGAATTCCCAGATGTGTTTCCAGATGATCTGCCAGGGGGATTTGATTGACAGGGAGATTGAATTCACCGTTGATGTAATTCCGGGTAACAGCCTATATGAAAGCTCCTTACAGAATGGCTCCAACTGAACTGAAAGAACTGAAAGTGCAACTGCAAGAGCTGTTAGACAAAAAGTTCATCAGGCCCAGTAATTCACCGTGGGACGCACCTGTCTTGTTTGTGAAAAAGAAAGACGGCTCACTGAGACTGTGTATTGATTATCGCGAACTGAACAAGGTAACTGTGAAAAATAAATACCCATTGCCTCGAATTGATGACTTATTTGATCAGTTACAGGGTGCTCAAGTGTTTTCTAAGATTGATCTCAGATCCGGATATCATCAGCTGAAAGTTAAACCAAAAGACATTGATAAAACTGCGTTTCGAACGAGGTATGGACATTACGAATTTTTAGTTATGCCTTTCGGAGTTACCAATGCACCTGCTGCATTTATGGACCTCATGAACAGAATCTTTTAACCATACCTTGATGACTTTATTGTTGTATTCATTGATGACATACTGATTTACTCTAAAAGTATAGAAGAACATGAACATCATCTGAGACTTGCCCTACAGACCCTAAGAGAACAGAAACTCTATGCTAAACTGTCTAAATGTGAATTCTGGCTTGATCATATTATGTTTTTGGGACATGTTATTAGCAAGGATGGGATTTCAGTTGATCCACATAAAATTGAAGCAGTAGTAAACTGGCCTAGACCAACAAATGTGACAGAAGTCCGAAGCTTTTTGGGTTTGGCTGGATATTACAGAAGATTTGTCAAAGATTTCTCCAAAATTGCCTTACCTTTGACTCAATTGACTCAGAAGGGGATATCATTTGACTGGACTGACCAAAGGGAATCCGCATTCCAAGAGTTGAAAACTCGACTCGTGACTGCACCAGTTCTTACCTTACCTTCAGGTATGGATGGTTATACTGTATTTAGTGATGCTTCTCATAAGGGTTTGGGGTGTGTTTTAATGCAGAATGGAAGAGTTATTGCTTATGCTTCCCGACAACTAAGACCACATGAAAAGAACTACCCGACCTATGATTTGGAACTTGCTGCAGTAGTGTTTGCACTGAAAAGCTCGCATCACTACCTTTATGGGGCGACATGTGAAGTATATACCGACCACAAAAGTCTGAAATATTTCTTCACACAGAAAGAACTGAACATGAGACAGCAGAGATGGCTAGAACTGATTAAAGATTATGACCTACAGATTTTGTACCACCCGGGAAAAGCCAACACCGTTGCCGATGCGTTGAGTCGGAAATCAATTGGGAACTTTGCCTGTTTGCTTACCAGGTAGAAAGAGTTGTTTTATGACCTTGAAAAAACTGAAATTGAAATTGTTTTGCGAGAACAAGGTGGAACCTTGGCTGCTATTTCTGCTCAGCCGGCACTGATTGAAGAAGTTAAAGAGAAACAGCAACAGGATGACTTCTTGTGGAAGATCATCGAAGAAAGGGAATCTAAACTGAGACCGGGGTTCAAATTTGAAAATAATGTACTGAAATTTCAAGAAAGACTGTGTGTACCGAATGATACTGAATTGAAAAGAAGAGTTCTGCAAGAGGGCCACAATTCAAAATTTTCTATCCATCTAGGGAATACGAAAATGTACCAAGATCTGAAACTGAATTTCTGGTGGCCGGGAATGAAGAAAGAAATTGCTGATTTTGTATCAAAATGTCTTCATTGCCAGCAAGTCAAAGCAGAACATCAACGACCCGCAGGCTTACTGCAACCCTTATCCATACCGGAGTGGAAATGGGAACATATCACGATGGATTTTATCGTTGGGTTACCTCGCTCCAGAAAAGGTATGGACTCTATTTGGGTTATTGTTGATAGACTGACTAAATCTGGTCACTTTTACCTGTTAAGACAATTTATAATGCTGACAAATTGGCTATACTCTATATTGATGAAATGTTAGACTGCATGGAGTGCCTGTGTCCATTGTTTCTGACAGGGATTCGAAGTTTACATCGAGATTCTGGCAAAGCTTACAGACTGCATTGGGTACCGAACTGAGACTGAGTAGTGCCTATCATCCTTAGACAGATGGCCAGTCAGAAGGACTATCCAGACTCTGGAGGATTTACTGAGAATGTGTGTCCTTGATTTTCAGGGAAACTGGGAAAGCCATTTGCCCTTAGCTGAATTCGCCTACAACAATAGCTATCATTCAAGTATCGGTATGGCGCCTTTCGAGGCATTGTATGGCAGAAAATGTAGATCTCCGATTTGCTGGGCAGAAGTTGGAGATGGGCCTTTGCTTGGGCCCGAGATTGTGTATGAAACGACTGAGAAAGTGAAACTGATATAACAGAGACTGAAAACTGCACAGAGCAGACAGAAAAGCTATGCAGATGTCAGAAGGCGAGACAGAGAGTAGAAGTGGGTGATCACGTCTTTATGAAAGTGACACGATGAAAGGCCAGACTCGTTTTGGAGTCAAAGGCAAGTTAGCGCCAAGAGATGTCGGACCGTACGAGATTATTAAAAATCAATCCGGTGGTGTATCAAGTTGCGCTTCCTCCTAAAATGGAGCATATGCATAACGTCTTCCACATTTCTATGTTGAAGGACTACCTCCGGGATCCTTTCCACGTGATAGAGCCTACTCATGTAGTTTGAGTGATGACTACACTTACGAGGAACGGCTGTAACATGCCCGGGAGGGTACCCGCGCGCGTTAAACAGTTCGGACTCCCGAGATCTCTTTGATCTCAAGTTTCACGAGTGCAATGTGAAACATAGATGAGAGTCCAGATTTGGCAACTTTTATTGAAAATCCATTTTATTGCAATTTTGTCAAAAATGGACTGCGTCATCAGAACTCAAAGTCGCCACCTAATATTTTGGGAGATTAGGAAACCCATGACTCGGTGCCAAGGCCACTGTTCGTCGTAACCAAGGATGCTTGGCTCGGAACCTTAGGTATGAAGGGGAAGGTCAATAATGAGCACCCCGCTCACCCGATCAAAAGATCGGCCTCTACTAAACCATGATATGACTTTTATTTTCTTTATATGTTTATGTTCTGATTATTGAATAAATCCTAACATTTACTATGTGAAGCATACAAGTATAGACTAGTTTGCTCAAATTGGAACACTTCAATTTCATGTTTGTTTGTCGAAAAGAGTTTGAATTGCCACTTGACAAAGTGGGCTTAAGACGTACATTCATTGAATTATTCCAATTCAAACAACAAGCCTTCATCCACAGGCATTCAAACAGTTTATCATTTAATCAAATAGCCACATGGTAGGATGCTAAACATAATAAGAAAATTACACACAATGAGATGCTAAAGCATAAAAACTCACAGATTGACCGACGTCCCTCGAACAACTACAAAACAAAGTTAGTAAAATATGCATGATCTTATATACAGAATCCTAATGCAATTCACTCATGAGATGCAGCTAAAGATTCGGCTTCTAAGATATGACATGTGAAACATTGCAAAACATGTGATAGTGCACAAAATCATGGGATAATCAATTAAAACATAAAGATGCAAATTTAGCCGAATCTTATGCATGAGACATAAATGTAAAACATGGATATGCATGGCATGTCAGATATATACATACACACAGTTAGAGAAAGCGATTAAAGAATGGGATAGAAAGAAGCGGGGTGGGGGAATTATTACAACACCTTAAATATTACAGATTCGAATAAAGGAGGAGGGAGAAATAATAAAATAAAATAAAACCTCACAAAACACTCAAAATAAAAAAAAGAAGATAAAGAACTCCATCACTGGCACATTCCACTCCTTTTCACATGTCCCGGGTTCCGCAACACCACATGATTCACATTTTCCAGATTCAAGCGGCAAACCAAGGAACGGATTTGAAATCTGACTAGCATGGCTCCTCTTCAGAACCTCGGAGTTGTACCTGTCGAGAGAGAGAGAGAGAGAGAGGGAGAGAGAGAGATGTCGTGCCTATCTTGAGAGAGAGAGAGAGAGCTGCCCGTGTGTGTGTCCATGGGTCTAGAGAGAGAGAGTGCCGTGTGAGGGTGTGTGGGTGTGTGTTGAGATCAGTGTGTGTGTGTGCATGGGTCTCTAGAGAGAGAGAAGAGGGAGAGGGAGTTGTCTGTTTGGAGAGAGAGCTTCGTGCCCGTGTGTGAGTGTTCCTTCCTATCAGTCCCGGCCGTGTGTGCATGTGTGTCTGGGTTGTGTTGTGTGTGCCAGCATGTGTCTGTGTTCAGTCCATCAGTGTGTGTGTGGGTGATGCTCTGTGTATGCTGTGCTGAGAGTGTGCCGTGTGGGTTGACGAGGCTGGGTGTGTGTGTGAGTGTGTGTGTAGCAGCCGTGAGGGTGTGAGGGTGTGATGGTGTGCAGTGTATCATCCCAAAGGGAGAAGAGAGAGATCAGTGCATGTGTGTGTTGTGTCTGTGCTACTGTGTATGGTGTGTGTGCATGGGTGGTGTGGCGTATCAAGTGTCATCAATCATGTGTATGCATGTGTGAGTGATGGCTGCCATGTGTGATGGCTATGGTGTATGGGTGTGTTAGAGAGAGAAGAGAGAGAGATGCCCCCCCATGTGCTGTATCAGAACCAACCCCCCCTAACCCGTGTCTGTCCATGAGTGTGCATGGGTGGTGTCTCCATGTGTTGCTGCCGTGGTCTGTGAGGTGGGAGAGAGGTAGTGTGTCAATGGTGTGTGATGTGCTTCAGCTGGGTCTCTTCATGGTGATGCTCCCCTCCTCCTCTCTCCAAGCCGAGAGAGAGAGAGAGAGAGAGAGAGAGAGATTAATGCATGTCCTCGGTCAGTGGCCTCTCCCCCCTCCTTGGTGTGTTGATTTGCATGGGTTTAAAGAGAGAGAGGAGAGTGAAGTGGGTGTATCTGTGCATGCACCGTGTGTCACCACCCCCCTTTGGGAGAGAGAGATATCATTCTTTAAACCAACCACCCCACCCACTCCTTTCTCTTATCTCTCTTTTTTTTCTTTATTCCTCCACCCGTGTCTCTGAGGCTCTGGTGAGTCCCTCCTCCTCTCTTATTTTATGATCCAACCATGCTGTAAAGCACTCCCACTTAGCCGACCTCTCTTTTTTTTCTTTTTTTTTTATTTTACTTTCCCACCGAATATCTGTGTATTGCCCCTTTTACTCATCCACCAAAACAATCATAATCCTATAAAAACTATTGTCCACCACAGCCCATCACCTTTCTTTTTCCTTTTTTTATTTTTATTTTCTATTTTTTTCTCTTTTTTTTTTGTTTTTATTATTTTTTATCAAATATCACATGTCATATAAACACACCTAAAAAATTTATACAAACACACAAAATTATATAAAATTATACAAAATGATAAATTCAAATAAAAACATTTTAATTTGACCAAAATGCGTGAGTTTCGGAATTGGTGAGGGTGGTCAAAATAAAGTGCCCAAGTCTTAGGGCCGGTCAAAAAGGGGTGTCTACAACGGCCTATACAGATTGTAAACAGATGGATCAAGAAGTTGAGAAACAAAGAGATCCCGTTAGTGAAAGTTGACTGGCAAAACCATGGTGGCGTGTATGCCACTTGGGAAAGGGAAAATGACATGGCTAAAAGATATCCTGAACTATTCCCACTGAACCCTGTTTTCTTCTAGAATGAAGGTAATTCGAGTTTGGAGGACCAAACTCTTATAAGGAGGGGAGACTGTAACAACCCTCATCACTAATCACTGATTAATACTGATTACTGCTAAACTGAGACTGATTATGATTGATAATTGAACTAATTGAGTTACTGAACTGACTGACTGGAAACTGAAACTGAATGGTTGAGTATATCTGTTTGAATTGCATTCTATCTGTTTGACTGTGTGATTATCTGTTCATGTCCTTGTGTTTAAACTGCAAAATTGAAGGCCTTATCGGCGGCCGAATCTAAAATTAATTGATGTTCTGTGTTCATTAGAATTTATATGATTTTATGGTGTATTTAATTGAAAACTGATTTAGTATGATTAAATTAGATTAAATATTGATAAAATGCACAAATTAGACTTAATTACTATTTTGCCACTTAGTGGCCCACTATCTAAACCTTTTTTGAAGCTTTGTTATACACTTAGCAAACATTTCCTCAGCCCATTTTGAGAGCATAGCCGACCATAGAGAGAGAGGAAGTGAGAGAGTGAGTTCATCTTGCTTCATCTTGAATTGGCTTGAAAGACTTGAAGAAATTGTAGGAGATTTGCCTTCTTGAGCCTCTAGACTTGTATTTGAAGACTTAGGTATGAAATTCAACCTCTCATTGTTGTCTTTAAGTTGATTCTTGCATGATTCATGTCAAATTGTAGAGCTAAGGCATGATTTAGTTCTAGCATGTTGAATTGAAGCTCATTCCATGCATGCATGTGTATATTGAAGAGTTTTGAGTTGTTTTCATGGCAAAAGGTTACATGCATGTTCATGTTTGTATTATAGACCATGATTTCATCATGTTTTGGAAGGAATTAGCTCATTAGAGCATGTATTGAAGCTTTAAATTGGTTTGAATTCATGCATGCCATGTTTGAATATTGTTCATGAAATTGGTTTGAAATTGAGTTTGAATTAAACACCCTTGGGCTTTGATTTCTCAAATTGAGCTTTGAACCATGTTGTTCTATATGTGTTTACAAGTGTTTTCCAGAAAATGGGCCCAAGAGATCGAATTTGGTGTTTGAAAACATGATTTTGAACTTGGAGCTCAAATCTGGATTTTCCAGATTTTGGTCTTCCGCTCGAGCGGGGAGAACGGCGCTCGAGCGGGAAATTCGAGCTCCCAGTACTTTGCACTGTTCATCAGTCCGCTCGAGCGAGGAATGTGCGCTCGAGCGGAGGATTGGGTGACACACTCGAGCGGGCGTCGAGCGTGAATTTCACCTATCCAGTACTTTTGGTCCGCTCGAGCGGGTAAGTTGACGCTCGAGCGGGGACCTTTGTTTGCCTGTACACTCGAGCGGAGTAATCTACGCTCGAGCGGGGCCCTGTTTCACTGAAAATTCTGAAACTGTTTTCTGAATACATCTTTGCATCCTCATCTCATCCTAGCCATTCTTAGGCCTAGTTTAAGACATCTTAATGAGGATATAGATGTAGAACACACCGAGGCAATTAGGGATTAAACTATTTTTATCCTTCCCAACTGTGTAGCTTAGTGTGTGTTCATCCTGTACTGTTTAGGGTTGGCTTTCCGAGGAGACGCTCTAGCTTACTGTAGCCCAGAACTCTGTGAGTAACAATTGTGTAAAGATATGTTCAACTAAGAATGTTTTCTGACTGTTTAACTGAACTGTTGTCTGAACTAATACTGTTAACTGAATGAATGTATGTCCTATATTCTGAACTGTATTGTGACATCCTTAGCAACTACTGCTTACTGTTACTGTTACAGAGATCTCTGTCGGTTCCCTCGTTGGAACCACTACTGTTTACTGATTGATGGCCATCATTGACTGTTTGGTCTTTTAAGACCTACTGTTTACTGTTATGCTAATGGATGTACCACATATGACTGTTTCCTGTACTGGACAACTGATATACTGATTGAAATGAACTGTTTTCATTACTGTAAGGACATTCATTTTAAACCCCTTTACGCTTTATGTTATTCACTGGGCTTTAGCTCACTGCTCATATATATATGTAGGTGAACAGGCACCAGACCGGAGCTAGGAGCGTCGGGGTAGACTCCCAGTTTTGTCCAGCCAACCACTGTGCCTCACTGCGAGGTTCCAAGCCTGTCTAGCTAAGGCTATGGGATGTTTTAGTTTTCCCCCTTCTGTTCTGTTTTGTAGTGACTGTATAGACTGACTGTTACTGTACTGTCTAATGGGGATTAGGCCCCTGTTTTGTATGATTGTAAATATTGTGCATACCTCGCGAAGTCCGAGGTAGGCCAATAACAAAGTCCATAGTCACATGTTCCCACTTCCATTTAGGAATAGGGAGAGGTTGAAGTAGACCGCCTGGTTTCTGGTGTTCAGCCTTAACTTGCTGACACTGAAGGCACTTGGATACATATTCTGCAATCTCTTTCTTCATTTTAGGCCACCAATAGGTTTGTTTCAAATCCCGGTACATTTTATTGTTGCCGGGGTGCATAGCAAATACAGATCTGTGGGCTTCATCTAAAACTCTCTTCTTTAGTTCCGGGATATCAGGGACACACATTCTGTTTCGGAATTTCAACAGTTCATTCTCAATGCTGAATTCTGCTTTTGGACTCGTCTCAAATTCATCAATTATCTTTCTAAGGAACTCATCCTCTTTCTGTTTCTGCTTGATTTCATCAATGATCTCCGACTCGGCTGTAATGGCGGCTATCAATCCGCCCTGTTCACACACCACCACTTCAATTTCAGACTTCTCAAAGTCCCGCAAAATCTCCCTCTGCTCAGTAAGCAAGCAAGCCATACTCCCTGTTGATTTCCTGCTCAAAGCATCAGCCACTGTATTAGCCTTCCCAGGGTGATACTGAATCTCTAGATCGTAGTCTTTTATCAGTTCTAGCCATCTTCTCTGACGCATATTCAACTCTTTCTGCGTGAAGAAGTATTTCAGGCTCTTATGATCCGTGTAGACTTCACACTTTGCTCCATATAGATAATGCCGCCAGATTTTCAAAGCAAAAACAACTGCGGCCAATTCTAGGTCATGCGTTGGATAATTCTTCTCATGTGGTCTCAACTGTCGGGAGGCGTAGGCAATAACCTTTCTGTTCTGCATTAACACACAACCCAGACCTTTATAAGATGCATCACTGAAAATCACAAAATTTTCCGTACCTGAAGGTAGTGTCAAAATCAGGGCGGTGGTCAATCTGGTTTTCAATTCATGAAAGGCTGATTCTTTTTCATCGTTCCACTCAAAAGATTGCCCCTTGCGTGTCAGTTGGGTAAGGGGCACGGCTATTTTTGAAAAATCCTTCACAAACCTCCGATAGTACCCAGCCAAGCCCATGAAACTGCGAACTTCTGTTACATTGGTCGATGTAGGCCAATTCACAATTGCTTCTATTTTCTGTGGGTCCACTGAAATTCCTTCCTTGTTGATCACATGCCCTAAGAAAACAAGTTCATCCAACCAAAACTCACATTTCTTTAGTTTAGCGAATAATTTCCTTTCTCGAAGTATTTGTAAAACAGTCCTCAAATGTTGTTTATGTTCAAGTCTATCTTTAGAATATATCAAGATATCGTCGATGAAGACTACAACAAACTCATCAAGGTAGGTTTTAAAAATTCTATTCATTAAGTCCATAAATGCTGCCGGAGCATTAGTCACTCCAAATGGCATAACAAGAAACTCAAAATGACCATACCTCGTTCTGAATGCTGTTTTCTCAACATCCTCTGCCTTAACTTTCAACTGATGATACCCGGATCTCAAATCAATCTTAGAAAACACTTGTGATCCCTGCAACTGATCAAATAAATCATCAATACGGGGTAAGGGATACTTGTTTTTTATCGTTACCTTGTTCAATTCCCGATAATCGATGCACAAGCGCAAAGTACCATCCTTCTTTTTCACAAATAACACCGGTGCGCCCCAAGGCGAAGTGCTAGGCCGGATAAACCCTTTATTAAGAAGGTCTTGCAACTGTTCCTTTAATTCTTTCATTTCGGCGGTAGCCATCCTGTAGGGAGTTTTAGAAATAGTGCTGGGTGCCTGGCACAGTCTCAATAGTAAACTCTATCTCCCTGTCTACCAATTCCCCTGGTAATTCATTTGGAAACACATCTGGGAATTCTCTAACAATGGGAATATTATTCAATTCAATATTCACAGATTGCTCAGTCAATACATAACACAAATAACCCTGACACCCTTTCCTGATCAGTTTACATGCTTTCATTGCAGAGATATCAAATATGGTGGAGGCACTACCCCATTTCCCACAAACACAATCTCCTTCTGTTCTGGTGGTTTAAACACACCCTCTTTGTCACACAATCTATGGTGGCACAATATTGGTCAACCAATCCATGCCCAAAATTACATCGAAGTGTCTAAAGTTTAAGGGCAACAAATCTACATATAGGGTAGCATCCTCAATATGCATGTCACAAAACCGATATATATAGTCACACAACACAGATTCCCCCGATGGAGCAGCAGACACATAACAAAAATATGGCAACAATTCTAGGGGTCTTTTCAGTCTAGATGCAAATGCATATGTCACAATGAGTGCGTTGATCCAGAATCAATTAATACAAAAGCATCCTGATTACATATTGAAATAGTACCTGAGACAACGGCATTGGCATTACGCGTATCACCCGGAACAAGTGCAAAAACTCTCCCCTGTCTCACGGTGTCCCCGGTAATAGCGGATCTCACAGTATTTCCCGGCTTTGGAACTGATGCAGTTGAACTAGCTGCTAGTTTCCCACCGTTCTGATTGTACTCCCGGGCTATGTGCCCTTGTTTCCCACACTTGAAACAGCCTCCTGATGCACGGTAACAAACCCCACGGTGCCTTTTGCTACAGATATTGCATATGGGAGCTATGTCTCGGGAAGAATTTGAAGTAGTGGAGGAGCCCGTGTTTTGCTTTTTCAGAAATTTCTTCTTCGAAAAGTAGCCTTGCCTTTTGTTACCCTTCCATTCTATTGCTGGCTTAGCTTGTCTAGCTATATTAGCCTCTGATATGATGGCCCTGTCAAGCACCCCAATGTAGGTCTCCAGCTTTAGGACATTCACCTTCTCTAGGATGTCACTGCGGAGTCCGCCTTCGAAATGTCTTGCTTTCTTATAGTCTGTGTCAATTACATGTGGCGCAAACCTGGCCAACTCAGTGAACTTGGCCTCATACTCAGCCACTGTCATGCTATCCTGCTTGAGTTCCATGAACTCGGCCACTTTCCTATCCCGAACACACTGCGGGAAGTACTTGTCATAGAATATTTCTAAGAATTTCACCCAATCAACATCCTTATGATTTTCTCGCATCAACATCCACCATCTCCTTGCTTCGTCTTCTAGCATAAAAGTGGCTAGAAGCACTTTCTGAGTCTCTGAACAGGGGAACACTTCAAATAGCTTCTCAATGCCGAGGACCCATGCTTCGGCTTTCAAAGGATCTAATCCCCCGTGGAACTGTGGCGGTTTCATTTTCTTGAATTCCTTGGTGAGAGCTATAATCCGGTCATCATTCTGATTATTTGGCACGGGTGGTGCCTGAGGTGGAGGTGGCGGGTGTGGTTGCTGCCACTGTTGTTGCCATTCCTGTTGTTGTCTCAAAGCTTCTGCCATTTCCTGTATCAGTCTTTCCATTCTGTCCATTCTGGCAGTTGAGGATTCTTCTAGTTCATCCCCTCTGGTTCTCACCATCTGATTAAACTTGCATTATGCTATATACAGGATATACACAAGTATGCATGTAACAAGGAGCAGACATATTCAGGTAATTTGAAATGCAAGTAATTCACAACTTACAACACATAATTGTTCATATCAAAACATTTAAGCACATAATCAATGCTTCCAATTTCATATTCATCACATGAATGCATTCTAGATCTTATCTAGACGCTTATTGCTCTTTTTGGACAAGTGTGTGAGTTATTAACTCATGCTCTGATACCACTCTGTCACGACCCTAACCCGCCCCCGTGGGTTAAGGACGTAACCGGCCAGTAATCATGAGATTACCTACGGCCTCAAACGGATCCAAACGTATTTTAACAGAGTTAATGGGGGCCAAACGGAAGCAAATCAAAACTTTGTCCATAGAGCTGTGCTTACATGGCACATCAAAACGATTATATACATAGACATTAATAACTCACATCAGTAAAACAGTAGTGTGAGTTCTGTATAAACAGGATCATATAAGTCCAAGTCAACCCATCAAAACTATATACAGAATTACACAAAGTCTTCGCCATCTTGACAACATAAAATAGATAACAAAAAGGCGAAGACGGGTCTCATGCGTGAGACACAAGGGCTGACTCTCCCAAAACTTGGGTTGTACTACACAGGCTTCACTGAGGCTGGGTCTGGACTTCTCTTGGCTCACCTACAAAGACATGAATGAGCGTGAGCAATAGCCCAGTGAATAATATCAATTACAGAATTTATGCAACAAGACGTAGAACAACATTTTCCAAACGGCCTTGGGCCCAATTCATATCTGTAGTTAACACATATAAGGGTAATTTAAATCAAGTAACCATAGTTCCGTACATACTGGCCTTTGGCCCATTCAGATTTACATTCATGACGAAACGACCTTCGGGCCACGCGATCATGTCAAAACGGCCTTTGGCCCAATCATGTATTTCAAAACGGCCTTTGGCTCACTCATTCATTTCAAAACGGCCTTTGGCCCACTCATTCATTTCAAAACGGCCTTTGGCCCACTCATTCATTTCAAAATGGCCTTTGGCCTACTCATTCATGTCAGAACGGCCTTCGGCCCATACATTCGTATCAAAACGACCTTTGGTCCATTCATGTTTAACAAAACAACCTTTGGTCCATTCATGTTCATCAAAACGACCTTTGGTCCATTCATGTTTAACAAAACGACCTTCGGTCCATTCATGTTTAACAAAACGACCTTGGGTCCATTTATGCTTATCAAAACGACCTTGGGTCCATTTATGCTTATCAAAACGACCTTGGGTCCATTTATGCTTATCCAAAACGACCTTGGGTCCATCTATGCATTCATATCAGACTTACGTCCACAATCCCAATTAGCAATTCATAAAGCTTTAAAGGGAGTAAACAATTGGACATTCACAAGCATTCAAATATCGATATTACTCACAGTGATCGGCTTGTGGATTGGCCCTGCAGCTTGACCCTACACATTTCATGAACACAAAAGGATCATTAACCGTTCAATCCGTTCTTTAATTCACGTATTCCTCTTTAGGCTTTCTTATTATCTCATTAACTCATTTACAATGCTTAATATATGCCTAAGAGTGCTTGCAAGTGAAAGAGAACGGAAAGCAGAACACAAAATGCAAAAACAAGATTTCAGCAAATAGGGTCCCCGCTCGAGCGTGGACTTCCCCGCTCGAGCGGACCCTTAGGTCTGCAAAAGTACTGGTTGCCTTCAATTCCCGCTCGAGCGGGAACTCGGCCGCTCGAGCGGACTTTCCTGCCTACATAGCTCCCCGCTTGAGCGTCGACTTCCCCGCTCGAGCGGGAACCAGGTCTGCAGAAAATGCTGGGAGCTCGATTTCTCCGCTTGAGCGTCATTTCCCCCGCTCGAGCGGACGTCGAAAATTCTGGGTTTTTCCAGAACACTCCCTTGAGTTCAAACTCAACATTCAACCAATTTTTCTTGCATACTAAGGCTCCAATCTCACATATATATATATATATATATTAACATGCCATAGACACCAAAACACATCACAATGGAGCTCGATTCCTTGCATTACTTACATGCATGTCTCAAATTGACCCAAATTCATCACCAACACATCACATTCAAACATGCAAAGCTTACTCTTACATGATTCATTCTTGCATGTGAGAAATATGCCTTCATATAAACTTAATTGGTGAAGAGGGGTCCCAATATATGGTTTTTAGATAATATTCAACACAAATCATACACATTGTGCTCAAACATGAAGACTCTTGGCCATTTCTTACATGCATGCACATATTAGGCTCCAATTCAACAAACACAACCCAAGTTCATTCCAATCTCACTCATGATCACCAATTTAGCTTAAACACACAAAATTACAAACTATAATTCAAGAATTACTCACTTAGAAGCTTTGATCTTTCAAGCTCTAGACAATCCTTGAGCTAAATCTCCAAAATTATCAAGCTTCGAGGCCAAAATCCCAAATTCCCTCACTCTCTCTCTCACTAGCCGACCCTCTCTTTTCCCTTTGAGTTTTTGATCAGCCAAATGAAGTGAATAATAGAGGATGGGGAGTGTAGAGGCTTTATACAAAACAGCCCACTAATTCATTATAATAATAATAAACAATTGGGCACCAATATATCAATTTAATCAACTTAATCTGGTTCGAATCAATTTTTCAATTAAACTTCACCGTAGGCTCTAAAAGTTATGCCAATCACAATAGCGTAATCAATTTTGGGTTCTGTGGCCGATAAGGCCCTCAATTAAATTTTCAAAGCAGATTACTCAAATAGATATTCCTACGGTGAACAGATAAAATTCCAAAATCACATATATTCCCATAATGGCACATAAAATCATGCTAAACACATAATCATACTCAAATTAAGGACCAATTTAGCATATTACAGAACAGGGGTATCACATTTTAAGACCTACTGTTTACTGTTATGCTAATGGATGTACCACATATGACTGTTTACTGTACTGAACAACTGATATACTGATTGAAATGAACTGTTTTCATTACTGTAAGGACATTCATTCTAAACCCCTTTACGCTTTATGTTATTCACTGGGCTTTAGCTCACTGCTCATATATATATGTAGGTGAACAGGCACCAGGCCGGAGCTAGGAGCGTTGGGGTAGACTCCCAGTTTTGTCCAGCCAACCACTGTGCCTCACTGCGAGGTTCCGAGCCTGTCTAGCTAAGGCTATGGAATGTTTTAGTTTTCCCCCTTCTGTTCTATTTTGTAGTGACTGTATAGACTGACTGTTACTGTACTGTCTAATGGGGATTAGGCCCTTGTTTTGTATGATTGTAAATATTGTGCATACCGCTCTGTACTGTATATATGTATATGTATGAAAAATCTTTTTGCATACAGACCGTCACAGCTCATTGGACATTGTTTATTTACTGTATTGGCTTCCGCCATGCCCCTGTACTCTGTTATACTGTCTTACTGTTAAGCAGGCTTTCGGTAATCTCGGATTACTGGCCGGTTACGGTGCTAAACCCATAGGGGTGGGTTTGGGTCGAGACACAGTTCCAGAAAGGAACCTTCAGTACTGGGAACCGATAACATACTTGTCAGTTCCACAAAGGAACCTCAAGTACTGGGAACAGATAACATACTTATCAGTTCCATAAAAGAACCTCTAGTACCGGGTACATATAACATACTTGAGCCACGAAAATGTTCCCACGAATACTCTTCCATATATGGACTATCATTCATTGTACAAACGTAATTGTTCCATAAAATAGATCTTATTGCATTATACAGAAAATAAACAAAGTTGAACATAGCTTTACGAAGTTATTACTCACAGTTGGATCCAAAGCAAAAAGACACAGTAGGAAAATCAGATATCTTGTGGCGCGTGACCTACACATACAGAACGAATATGTACTGAATTACACACCCAGAATCATTAACTTAGTTTTTTTTAATCTTGGTGTGTTCCTACTTCTTCTCCTCATTACTATGTCTTAATCTTGGCCTAGGAATACCTAGGACGTAATGAGGATGCTAAAATGCACTTGAAAACACTTAACAAAACTTGCTGAGAATAGGTGTCATGACCCGAACCCGCCCCCAAGGGTTAAGGACATAACCGGCTAGTAATTATGAGATTACCTAACACCTCAAACCAAACAAAACGTATTTTAACAGAGTTAATGGGGGCCAAACGGAAGCAATTTAAAACTTTGTCTATAGAGCTGTGCTTACATGGCACATCATAACAAACCATACATATGTACATTAATAACTCACATCAAAATATGTACTACACAAAGCTCTGTACATACAGGATCATATAGGTCTAAGTCAGCTGAACAAAACTATATACAACATATTCAAAGACTTCGCCCATATGACAAAATAAAACAGAATGACAAAAAGGCGAAGACGGGTCTCGTGCATGAGACGCAAGGGCTGACTCTTCAACACCTTTGTTGTTCCTTACAGACTTCACTGGGGCTGGGTTTGGACTTCTCTTGGCTCACCTACAAACACATGAATGAGCGTGAGCGAAAGCCCAGTGAATAATATCAAATAAAGGAGTTATACAAATGGTATGTAGAACAACATGCTTTAAACGGCCTTGGGCCCAATTCATATTTTCATGTCAAAACGACCTCTGGCCCATTCATTCATTCGTGTCAAAACGGCATTTGGCCCATTCATTCATTCGTGTCGAAACGGCCTTTGGCCCATTCATTCATTTGTGTCAAAACGGCCTTTGGCCCGTTCATTCATGTCAAAACGGCCTCTGGCCCATTCGTTCATGTCAAAACGGCCTCTGGCCCATTCGCTCACGTCAAAACGGCCTCTGGCCCATTCATTCGGTATAGCAACACTGTCCACCAATCGAATCAGTGAACTTATAAAACTTACATAGAAGTAAGCAATTGGACAACAACATATTTCAGATATCTCTGTTAAGATATTACTCACAGTGATCGGTTGGTTGGTTTGCCCTGGAGCTCGACCCTACACATTCTATGAACACAAAAGGGTCACAAACAATTCGATCCGTTCTAAATTCACATTTTCCTC
Source organism: Camellia japonica (assembly GCA_030407325.1). Classification (NCBI taxonomy): domain Eukaryota; kingdom Viridiplantae; phylum Streptophyta; class Magnoliopsida; order Ericales; family Theaceae; genus Camellia; species Camellia japonica. Next base: position 194,575,344 of record JAPPVO010000002.1, on the reverse strand, counting down.
TTTAGGCTTCATTCTTATCTCTTTAACTCAATTACAATGCTAAATGCATGCCTAAGAGTACTTGGAAGTGAAAGAGAATAGAAAACAAAACACAGAATGCCTTTTCAAAATTTCAGAAAACAGGGTCCCCGCTTGAGCGTGGCCTTCCCCACTCGAGCGGACCCATGAGGTCTGCAAAAGTACTAGATGCATCAAAATTATGCTCGAGCGTGAAGTCTGGCGCTCGAGCTGAAGGTCTGTCTACATAGCTCTCCGCTCGAGCGGACATCCAAGTCTGCAAAAATACTAGGAGCACGAATTTCACGCTCGAGCGGCGGTTTCCCCGCTCGAGTGGACATCAAAATTCTGGAAAACCCAGAATTGTTCTTTGAGCTCAATTCGACCTTCCAATCAACATTTCATGCATATAATAGCTCAAACTTCACATATACATATTCTAACATGGTATAAACACCAAATTACAATACAATGAAGCTCAATTTCACAATTTAATCAATGCATGCCTCAAATTAACTCAAAATCATCACCAACTCACTAGATTCAAACATGCAAGACTCAAACTCCCATGATTTGCACTTGCATGTGAAATATACACAATATCCTCAACTTAATTGGTGAAGAGATGATCAAATACATGGACTTAAACCAAAAATCCAACATGGATCATACACATTGTGCTCAAATATGGAAATTCATAGTAATTTCTTACATGCATGCATCTATTGACTTTAAATTCAACAAATACAACTCAATTTCATTTCAATTCTTACTCTTGGTCATTAATCAACTTTGAATACGTAAAATTACACATTAAACTCATGAATTCAAAATTAATTGCTTACCTAGAAGCCCAATCTTCCCAATCTATAGTTAATTCTTGAGTTTAACTTCAAGACTTCCAAGCTTCAAGACCAAAACATAGATTTTCTCCCCTCTCTCTCTCTCTAATTTCGGGTATCTCCCCCCTCTAGAGAGCTAAATCAACCAAAAGGTGAAACAAAGAGAGGAATTGAGTGTGTATTGTCCTTTTTATAAAAGTCCCACTAAATCAATTTATCAATATTAAATAATTGGGCACTAATTCATCAATTAAATTAATTAATTCTGATCTGAATCAATTTTCAATTAAATTTCACCGTAGGCTCTAAAAATTATGCCTAACACAATGGTGCAATCAATTTCGGGTTCTGTGGCCGATAAAGCCTTTAATTTAATTTCCAAAGTAGAAAATCAAACAGATATTCCTACGGTGAACAGATAGAAATTCAAAACCACATATTTTCATATAATGGCACACAAAATCATATTAAACACATAGTCATACTCATATTAAGGACCAATTAACATATTACGAAACAGGGACATCACAATAGGGGTCTCGCTAGAGCGTAACTTCCTTCGCTCAAGCGGACGTTCTAAAATATGAGTGGTCGTTCGAGCGGTCTGTAAACTTTGCAAAAGTAGTGGTCGCTTGATTTTTTCGCTCAATGCTCGGTCGATGCTCGCTTGATCGAAACTCTTGTCGCTCAAGCGGTCTGCAAAACATGTAAACTTTTAGGGGCATGCATTTTACACTCGAGCCAACTTTTGGTCGCTCGAGCGGAGTTGTAAAACACAACGTGGTCGCTCAAGTGCAGGTTCTGTCGCTCAAGCGGAGAGGCAAAATCTAGAATTTTCAGATTGCTTCACTAGATGGAAAACTTGAATTCGAAGCCATTAAAATTAACCTTTGGGCTCCAAAACTTGAGAAAACAAGTCTAACCTTTGAAAACATAGAGAATTAAGGATCATTTCATGAAATCAATGCCCATAAGCATGTCAATTGTACAAACTCAAGCTTGAAATGTGCAAACATAACATGAACATGACATGCATGAAAGGATTTGAGCTCTAAGTTTCCAAATCATGAGCAAATGAGATGTTTAGATCCAAAACATGTCGAATTCTTTGAACAAAACCAAGATATGGGCATGCATGTGGAAATTCTTGAGAATCAACTTACAAATCTTAGTGAATTATGCATGCAATGTATAAATGATGCTCCAATTCCTTAATCTAAGCTCAATTCTAAAATTTAAACACTTAAACCCCTTAAATTTGACCACCTATGTCTTGAATACAAAGTTTGAGGGCATGATTCTTTCCTAGAGTTCCCAATTCTCTTGAATTCTAGCAAATTCTTGCTTAACTCTACAAATTTTCCTTCAATCTTACCAACTCCCCTTTTCTTCTTCTTGAATTCACTCTCTTCCTTTAACTCTCACTCTTCCTCACATTTTGTTGTCTCAAGGGAATAAAATGAGAGTGTAAAATGTATACTAGAGTCCACTCGTGCCTTATATAGACTCAATTAAGTTGACTTAATTAATCTATGCTTAGGTTAATCACATTGACATTATTATTTTAATTAATGTTCCGAATCGAATTTTAAGTAAACCTACCATGAAATTCTAAAAATTTCACATAACACATATACCAAGTCAATTTCGTAATCGGATGCCGATAAGGCCTTCAATTCGTAAATAAAAACAGAAACACAAACAAATATTTCTACGAAAGAATATAGAAACACAATAATGTAATGCACATGTAATTAACTCAGGATTTCATCTTAATTATTTATTAGGCAAACCTAATCATGGCTTAACAGTTAATCATGAGTCGGGGTTGCTACAGTAATTCTAAGCGCGAATCTTTGAGCAATAAAAATTCAAAATTGGATTTTTGGCATGAACGCCCTAAAAATATAAGATTTTGTATTACTTGTATATATAATATATATTCAATATGATTTAAAATCTAGATTACATTAATATCATGTAATGGTTAATAATTTATAGGGAAATTTACCAATAAATCCCAAATGTTAATCTTATAATCCAATTGGTCCTATATGTTATTTAATGAACTATTTAGTCCTGTCCATTCGGAAAAGGATGCAATTGCCATCAACTTTGAGTGTAATGAAAGCGGTGAAGTTAGGTTTTATGTTGAAAGTGGGTTTGGCGCGTGTGGCACGCATGAGGTGGGTTAGAGAGTGTCGCATGACGTGGGCCATGCGCCACGTTATGCACTGCCACAAATGAAGAAAGCACACTAAGGGATTTTGTACTCTACATGTGTGTGCCTTGGTAGCGACGTGACACAAAACTAGTAAACCCATACCCGTTGAATGTAACCTAGAATTGTACATCCACATCCCTACACCCATTGTAATCAAAGATTGAGTAATGTAAGAAACCCTAATTTTGTGTGTCTCTAAAATTTGAAACTGTTGATTGATCGTGAATACCGTTGCGTGATTCGGGGGTGAAGTGGTGACCAATAATAGAGATTGAGTAGATCATCTTGGATGTTGGTGTGGTACTGTGGCCGATCGAAGTTGTGACAGGACAAATTGTGGACGACGAAAAAACCTTACTATTCCTATTCTGTCTTCCTTGGTTGTGGGCTTGGAGCAATGGCCGAAAATGGTATATTCATAGATTTGGTGTTGTGGTGCTTGTGTGACAATGTGGTTTGTGCATATTTGTCGTTTATTTATGTTACCCCTGTTTCTGTCGTGTTGTTTGTAAATGTTAGGGTTGAGGTGCTGTGTGTTACTTTGTTATTTTGTGTGTTTTGATGTAGTTATTAGGTTCGAATGTGTGGGTATTGTGGATTTTATTAGGTTATTTGGTTGTGGATGTGGGGTATTGGGGTGTGTATGCGAGGGTGATTGTTATTTGTTTTGTTTGTGTTTTGTTTTGTTTTGTTTTTTTTTTTTTTTGTATTGAATGTGTGGTTGTTTGTGTGTGTGTATAGCATGTATGTGGTTTTTATAGCGACCCAGGTTTTTACCCTAACTTTCGTTGTGTTTCGGACTCGAATTCCGTGATTGTATACTGTTGTCTATGTTTTGTTTCCTTCCTTTAACTCTTTGTATATGAGTTTTGGATTATGTTGGGTGTGTTTAGAACAGGTTGGTTGTTAGTTGGTCTGAATGTTGTTGCCCAGATTTTGGCTTCTTGCGCTTGAGCGAGCCTTGTGTAATCTGCTTCTTCGCTCGAGCGAGACTTCTTGCGCTTGAGCATGTGTCTGCGTTGGTGACAAACCTGAAGCTTTGTATTCTACGCTCGAGCGACGCTTCTTGCGTTAGAGCGAGGGACTTGTTGTGTCTGGTCACTCACGCGACAACTTCTTCGCTCGAGCGAGCATGTTTATATCAGTTCGTGAATGAGATATTTCAGAACACTTTTGCAGCTCACTCTCTCTCTAAAACTTTACAAAAACGTAGGTTTTCATACTCTCTCTCTAGAATACACCTCTCTTTAAGATTTCATCTAGATCCGTTGTGTTCTTGACCCTAGTGTCTTTGAGAATAAGGTAGAGGGCTTCAAGAGCTTCGTGTTGATCTAAGTAAGAGTTGGTTTCGTCATCTTTGGAGTTTCGATCTTTCTTGCCCGTCTTCTACACTTAAGGTAGAGATTTTCTTTGAGTTATATATATATATATATATATTTTTTTGCAAGATCTAGATGATTTGCGAAATCATCCTTTGATAGCTTTTGAAAAATTGATTGTTGATTCAAGAAAAAGAGTGGTTTTGAAAGTGGGTTTACTATTTGATCCTCTAAGATAGAAATTGGGGGGTTTTGAACTATGTTGATTAAAGAAAGATGTTTTTGATGAGATTTCTTCAAATGTTTTGGAGAAGAATTGTTTTGGTAAGAAAACCTAGAAAATAGGAGTTTTAAAAAAGATGTTGAGAAATTATAGATGATGTTGTTATATTTATTTTGTATGTCAAAGTAAATAGATATTGAAAAATTTCTTATTTATATTTATATAAATGATGTTTTCATGGAATATGAAAATTGTTGAAGTTTTGGGAATTGTTGTTTAAAAGTATTCATATAGTCTTGAGATGACTAAATTGTTAAGATTGTTTGAAATGTGGGAATTATGTTATCCCTTAGATGAATTGAAATAAAAGTATTTATTCATCTTGTGAAATTGCATTGAAATGAGAAATGTGAATTTTGATCACAATGAGAATATTGTGTAGGAGTATTGAAAGTGGAAGAAATATTGCATTGTATTATTAATCATTACATTGGCATATCAATTCATTTGATAATGAGAAACTTTGAAATTTGATTTGAAAACTTTGCATTTAGAAAAGAATGTTGAGAAACAAGATTTTATGAAATGGTTTTGAGATAAATATGGTGGTAAGTCTTGAAAGGTGTCGAGCCTTCCAGTTAATACTGGTAAAAATAATAGATTAGAGATGTCGAGCCTTTCGGTTAATACCGGTAAAAATGACAAATTGGTAGTACTTGTATAGTCTACTTGCAGACACCGACCTAGGGATTTACGGAGTTGTATTTACCGCCCCTCGAACAAAATTTGATAAATGTTGAGCAGTTGAAATTGCATGACATCATTGAGCATGTTGGTTTTCAGAGGATGAAAGTGTGTTTACTTTCAAAAAAGGCATGGCATGTCATAAGTATTCTATCTCACGAAACTTGTACAAAATGTATATACTTTGTTAATAATTTCTTACTGGGCTTTATGCTCACCCTACGGGATTCTTGTGTAGGAAAAGATGTGGTGATTCCGCCTAACTAAAGGCATGGAAGTGTGTGCAGAGAGCATAATGTGCTCATTTGCTGTGACTCTGATTGCAAGTCAAGGGCTTTGTATGTGTGGGTTTGAATAACCGTTTTGTATAACCAGGCTCAAGCCTTGGAAACTTATAACCCCTTTGGGGGCATTTGTTGTTTAATTAATTGTTGTTGGATTAATTGTACTATTGCATGAAGACTATTTATATCATGTAATGCAAGTATGAGGATTTATTATCGGTTTTACTTTAAAGGGCCATGACTATTGTATTACCATTTGGGCATGAAAATTGGGGCGTTATAGTTTTGGTGTGTGGGTTGTCACTGTGACAGCAATTATTTTAATGGTGGGTGTTTTGGGTCTATTTTTTTTTTTTTTGGTGACAAATAAACTGCATGTGGGATGGAATATATGTTGGGACCGCACTAATAGAAAAGTATGTTGTGGTGTGGGGTTGGGTTTGTGGGCTTTTTTTTTTTTTTGTTCTTTTGTGAGGGTATTTGTGGTGTTTATGTGATGTGTTGTTGTTGGGTTGTAAGTGTGTTGAAGATGGTTATTCTTTTGTTAACCCATTGTTGTTGGGTTTGAGGCATGTGTAATGGAATTTGGTTTGGTTTGGTGTGGTTTTTTTCTTCTTTTTTTTTTTTTTTTTTTTGTGACAGTGTAATGTGGTACATCGAGTTTTGTGTAGTTGTGGTATTTATTTGCAGAATGTGGGTAGGGGGATCAAATACGATTTTGTTACGGTACGAATTTGTTGTAATTGGAAGGTTGTAAGGGAATTGGTGCGTGAGTTGGGGAATGTAAGTTGGTTGGTGTATTGTGAAGATGGTGGGGCGTAAAGGGGTTGTGGGGGTGGGTGTGTGTCTATTGTACTGTTTGACAATGGGTTTTGTTGTGTATTTGTTTGTTGGTTTGAATTTATAAGAAGGCTATTGGAAATGTTGGTTGTGTTGCCGAATAGGTTGCTGTTGTTGGTTTTATGCATTTGGTGGTGGGTAGGCTATGTGCGCTTTGTGGACGTTTTGTGATATGGTAGGGGCGTGTATGTGTGTAGTCTGTTGTTAGGGTTGTGATTGTCTGGTAATGTTTTGTGGTGTGTGTCACATATGTGGTGAGGGACTGGTTATGTGTTTTTCATTCGTTGGTGTTTGTTGTTGTATTTGTAATGTGATTTGTTGGTGTTGTAGATTGCAAAAAGACTAATAGTCCGTGGACTCGTTCATGTGAACGGAGACGGGTTGAGGATGCATGTGGTTCGAAGTCAGATAGTCTGGGAGTTAAAATGAAGGGGCACATTCTATTCAAGCTGTCTAAAGTTGTGAACAATGCGGTGGGACGAAATGTGAGTAAGGTTGGGAAAGCTCCACAATGTGCGACATATACGAGGCTGAATTATCGTTCAAATGTTGCTGAGATAGTTAAGCTTGTGAGTTTGACAAATTTCAGAGAGGCACATATGAAACAGTTGAGAAAGATGCCATTCTGGATAATGATCGAGGCAATACACATGAATAATTTGAACCACAATGAGTTTAGAAAATGTGATGAGCTAATATCTAAAATTATAAGGGCATACAATGAGCGGGATAATGCATTCGACATTAGAGGTGCGAGCGTGGAACTTGGAAGCGGTGACATTAGGTTAATATTCGGATTGCAATGCGGTAAGAGACATTTAGATTTGTCACTCGGTCAATGGCCAGTGTCGGACTTTATCCAACATTGGTGTCGGGACACGTCGTGCATAACATCAAAACTGGTAAAAACATTATTCCTAGATACTATCAATGGCCGAACCAAACAGGATGAGGAAGACACAGCAAAGTTGTTAGCATTGTATGTGTGTGGCAAGCTTTTTTTCTCTAACTCTGGGGAGACAATAAGTTGAGCTTTTGTTCGCTACCTAAACGACCTGAACAACATTAGTGGACTGGGGCAATACTAACAACATTGGTTGGTTCAATCAAGGAATTTCATCGAACTCCGGGGAAGGTGGCAGGATGCGTGGTGGCGTTAATGGTATGGTTAATGTGACATGTATATAGTGGTTTCATATGTCTGTTTTGATTATAATTGTTTACGTAATTGGCTGATTGTTTGTATGTCGTTATGTTGGTAATGTAGTATTCGTTTTGTGAGCATTCGAACATAGTTGAGCCTCAAACGGACAACATGTTCCCTAGATTCCTTAAATGGGACATTGGGGCGTTGCTAAAAAAAGTTGAAGTGTTGAATTTGGTTGAGCTCATTGATTTCTAGGTTTTTTTTTAAAGTTTTTTTATTGAATGTGGTGAATAATCTGTACTGTTATGACATATGTGACTATTAACAGTATTTATTTTTTAATGTGCACAGGTGGAAGTCGACTTGTGATAACCCTGTTCTGTATTATGTTAATTGGTCCCTAATACGTATGTGATTATGTGTTTTGTTATGATTTTGTGTACCATTATGTGGAAATATGTGGTTTTGAATTTCTATCTGTTCACCGTAGGAATATCTGTTTGAATAATCTGCTTTGGAAATTAAATTGAGGGCCTTATCGGCCACAGAACCCGAAATTGATTACGCCATTGTGGTTGGCATAATTTTTAGAGCCTACGGTGAAATTTAATTGAAAATTGATTCTGGTCAATTTAAACTGATTAAATTGATGAATTAAGTGCCCAATTGTTATTATTATTATAATGGACTTAGTGGAGGTTGTTGTAAAGAGGCTATACACCTCAATTCTCCTCCTTAGTTGCATTGTGGCTGACCTTGGACTCAAAACTTAGAGAGAAAGAGCCGACTATAGAAGGAGAGGGAGAAGAATTAGGCAATTTTGGTCTTGAGACTTGAAGATTGAAGATCAAGCTCAAGATTTGGCTAGAACTTGGGTGTATAAGGCTCCTAGGTGAGTAAGTATTCCTTGAATCATGGATTTGTGCTTGCTAATTGTAAATTCAGAGTTGAATGAGGATCAAGAGCATGAGTTAAGTTGGCTTTGTTGGAATTAAAGCTTGGTATATGCATGTATGTATAAATTTGTGTTGAAATAGCATGTACAAGCTTGAAATACATGATTCATGTAGAGTTTTAGTTGATCACCATTTGTGTTATCTAAGTTGGGAATGTGGCTAAATCATCACATGCATGTACAATTTGAGAAGATATGAGCTTGAATGCATGAACTTGTACATTGTTAATGAGTTTGATGGGGGATTGGGGCATGCATGTGACTTATTTGTGAAATTGAGCCTCATTGAGTTGTAACTTGGGGTCTATACCATGTTAGCATGATTGTACATGAGATTCGAGCCATTGCATGCAAGAAGTGTAGCTGGAAAATTGAATTGGAGCTCAAGAACACAATCTGGGAAACCCAGAATTTTGATGTCCGCTCGAGCGGGGAAGCTCACGCTCGAGCGGGGATTTCGAGCTCCCAGTATTTTGTTCTTGTAGGCATGGTGTCTGCTCGAGCGGGGAAGTATACGCTCGAGCGGGGATCATGGAGGATGAACTTCCGCTCGAGCGTCCTAGTTCACGCTCGAGCGTAAAAAATGATGCGTCCAGTACTTTTTGCAGACATAGCGTCCGCTCGAGCGGGAAAGTTCACGCTCGAGCGGGGAGCTATGTTGAGAGGCCCTCCGCTCGAGCGCCATATTGGACGATCGAGCGCAATTTTCACCTATCCAGTACTTTTGCAGGCCTTAAGGATCCACTCGAGCGGGTAATTTGACGCTCGAGCGGGGACCCTTTTTCTGAAATTTTGCTTTCGCATTCTGTGTTTCGTTTTCCGTTCTCTTTCACTTGCAAGCACTCTTAGGCATGTGTTAAGCATTGTAAATGAGTTAATGGGATAAGAATAAAGCCTAAAGAGGAATATGTGAATTAAAGAATGGATTGAGCTATTAGTGACCCTTTTATGTTCGTGAAATGTGTAGGGTCAAGCTCCAGGGCAAATCCACAAGCCGATCATTGTGAGTAATATCGATATTCGAATGTTTGTGAATGTCCAATTGTTTATTTCCTTATAAGCTTTATGAGTTGCTATTTGGGATTGTGGACGAAAGTCTGATATGAATAAATAAATGAACCAAAGGTCGTTTTGATAGAATTGAATGGACCGAAGGTCGTTTTGATAGAAATGCACGGACCGAAGGTCGTTTCGACCTATATGAATGGGCCGGAGGCCGTTTTGGACATAAATAAGTGGGCCGAAGGCCGTTTTGACATGAATGAGTGGGCCAAAGGCCGTTTTGACATAAATAAGTGGGCCGAAGGCCGTTTTGACATAAATGAGTGGGCCAAAGGCCGTTTTGACATAAATAAGTGGGCCGAAGGCCGTTTTGACATAAATAAGTGGGCCGAAGGCCGTTTCGACATGAATGAGTGGGCCGAAGGCCGTTTTGACATAAATAAGTGGGCCGAAGGCCGTTTTGACATAAATGAGTGGGCCGAAGGCCGTTTTGACATGAATGGAAATCTGAATGGGCCAAAGGCCAGAATGTTGAAACTACAAGTCACTTGATTTGGAATTCGTATAGTTATATATATATATCTGCTAATTAGAAATATGAATTGGGCCCAAGGCCGTTTGGAACTTGTTGTTCTACATTGTTATGTATATTCTGTATTTGATATTATTCACTGGGCTATCGCTCACGCTCATTCATGTGTTTGTAGGTGAGCCAAGAGAAGCACAAACCCAGCCCCAGTGAAGTCTACCAGGAACAACATGAGTTTTGGAGAGTCAGTCTTGTGTCTCACGCATGAGACCATCCTTGCCCTTTTATTATGTACTTATGTTTTGTCTCATTGGCAAGGGCCTTGTGTATGTCTGTACCTAGTCTGTTATAGGTTGACTCGTTTTGGATGATCCTGTCGGTAATGAATTTTGTGATACAGTACTTTTGATGTGGGTTATTAACGTATCTGTATATGGTTTGTTTAATGTGCATATAAGCACGGCTCTATGGACAAATTTTTAAATTTTTACTTCCGTTTGGCCCCTTTACTTTGATAAATTATGTCTGTTTTGGCCTGAGGCCGTAGGTAATCACAGGATTACTAGCCGGTCATGTCCTCAACCCATAGGGGCGGGTTCGGGTCATGACACGACTGTTTGAGGTCGTTTGATTATGAACGTGAAGTTATGGGAGCAACAAATGTGGTGGTGGAAGAAGTTGTTGCAGATGTCGTTGGTAGAAGTGTGGAATGTATCGATGGTGATGACCATTTCATGGACAAGAGGAGGGTAGAAGTTGCAGCTACTAACGAGGTGGTGCATGGCGACAATGTTGAATCTCGAGGTGGCAACCAGCATGTGGATGAGGGTATTGTCATGAATGGTATGAAGGTTCCATGGATGCACAGGGCCATGACGGATTGAGTAATTTTAAACTGAAGGAAACACTAAGTGCAATCGCAGACCTTTAGTTGCAAAACCAAAAAAAAAAAAAAAAAAAGAGGATATGGCTTTGTTTCTTGAAGAAAATGTGGATGGGTTAAATAGGAAGTTGGAGTTGCAAGCAGTGAACATAGTAGGGAGGTTCGAGTGTGTACTAAAAGTGAAAGATGATGAGTTGGGTAGGTTGAAGAAAGAGAATGAGGCGTTGAGAAGTAAAGTTACGTTGCTTGAGGATCAACTTGCAGACCGGGAGGTGCATGTTGTGATGTAGGCATTCTGTGACATGTCGGATGGTGGTAAAAGCGGTCGCATTGGTGTGGGGGAAGTTGGGTTTGGTGGTATCGCGGTGTGTGATGTGTCGCCGTTGCGAGCAGTAGCGCATCAGAGTGGTATTAGTGGTGATGTTGCTGCGGACGAGATGACAGATTGTAGGTCAGGAATGGCACGTGGTGACTACGTTATCAGTATTTCAAAATCTGAAGTGCAAGATGTACCAAATGTAGTTGAATGTGTGGCGAGTTTGGGTGGGAAACATTCACTTGTGCGTGAAACATTCACTTGTGCGTAACATTAAGAACAATGTGAGAAGGGAGCAAAAAATGGCAGAATTCGATTACCCACTATTGGCTGGGCGTACTAAAAAAATAGTAGTGAATATTGGTGGTGTGGTAAGAGAGAGAGAATGTGGCATGCATGAGAATGTTATTGATGTGGATAAAATAGTGTTACCCGGGAAAAAATGGTCCGATTTTGAGATTAACAACTGATTTGGAGTTTGGAAAATGATGACAATGGAGGAGAAGACAAGGATCACCACATCGTACGAGAAGCACGGTGATGGGTACATAAATTCTTATTTATGTTGGTATGCGTACATTATAAATTTGTGACAAAATGAGAATGGCATTGTGTGTAGGGCGGTGATGTGGGAGGGCATTACGAATGGCGTGGTGGTGTATTTCGGTACATGCGTGGTAATGTGAGATTTCAAAATATAATTCATTTAATTTTTTTGTTTCGTACATGTACTTTTGGTTAAGTATTTAGTATTTGATTGGTGGATGACAAAGTTTTTTTTTTTTTAATAATGTTGTGTTCAAATTGGTTATGGTTTTGGTAGGTTATCAATGCGTATGCAGAGTTGTTAAAAACAGAGCAGTTGAGGAAGTATGGACATGATAATTTGGCACACAAGTCTTATTTTTTCAATAGTTTGTGCTTGGTGAGTTATTGTTACGTTTTGTATGTTGGTTGTTGTTGTTGTTGTGTGTTGGCGACATTTGCGTTGTGTGACATGCATTTACAGGACATGATGAAGAACAATGATGTTCGTTCGATGAAGTTGTTCGTTCGAAAGAATGTGTCTGCAACAAGCGAGTTCCGGTACATTCATTTCCCAATGTGTCACCTTGCGCATTGGATGCTTGTGGTGTATGATACTGAAGATGGGAGTTGGAAGTATTTCAACCCGATGAGGAAACGTGGGGATAGGACAAACTTGCACCATACTCAAGCTGTCATGTTGGTAAGACGTGTGATGTTCCGTTTTGTTGTGTGATTGGCTAATGGTATTATGAATGAGGGTTGTGTTATTGTGATTTTAAGTTTTGTGGTTTTTTTTTTTTTTTTTTTTGGTGTTGTAGAAAGAACATGTGTCAAATGTTATGAAGCAACATTACGTAAATTCGGCCTGGATGAGCAGAGCATTGACCAAAATTTCAGGCACCTATTGGAATCTGTAACGAATTATCCACAACAAAAACCGGATACATAAGTGAAAAATATTTACTGAATGATAGGTAACCGTAGTTGTAAAAGCGAAGTCTTCGTATATGTGGCTGATTGTGTGTAAAAATTTATTGTGTAGGCTTGACTGTGGGGTGATAGTGTGTGCTATGATGTGACAGTACGTGTTTCGTAGCGACGTGGGTCGTTCATTACAAGGGACTAATTGTAGTGTGCTGCGAGCAAATATGGTCAAGTCATATCAATGATCCGGTGTAGGGTTTGAAGGATTAGATGTATTTGGGTGTAACCATTGGTTGGGGAGAAACTCGTACTCAACAGTGTTTACATATGAATGTGGTTTATGTTCATATTTTTTTTTTTTGATTCATATGACGCTTAGTTTTAACTAGTAATTTGGAAGTTTGGTTTTGGTTTTGGTTTTGGTTTTGTGTGGAAATATTAATTATTTGTGTTGTGGAATAGTTGGTTTTGAAAGGAGACCGCACAATATGAATGGAAAGAAGGTTTGTTTTGCGATATAGATGTGGTAGTGTTGAATGTATTTTGTTGGTGGTATTATTGGTAGTGTTGAATGGATATCACCTATGATATACATAGGTGTATTTTGTTGGTAGTATTATTGCGATATGGATGTGATTTACAATAAGTTAAATATCATTATTGTAAATAAATTTATCTTTAATAATATTTTATTTTGAAGTGAAAAGTTTATAATGAGCCACATTATTATGTATGAATTTTTTTATTTGTATAACGTTACTTATTATAAAAATTAAAGTAAAATTTTAATGAAAGTGTACAAATGTTAATATATATATATTTATATATCACCTATGATATACCTAATAAGTTCCCTCAAATTTATTAATATCAAAAGAATCAAATTATGGCATTTCAGAAAATAGGTGTAATTAATAATAATAATAAAAAGGCTCTTCGCTAAATTTAATATCCGATCATCATAATTTTTTAATGAATCTTCTACTAAATAAATTTTAAAAAGTGAACCATTCAGATTATTGAAATCGATTTCAAAATAGACCTATTAAATTCAAATACCCCTTCAAATTAAGATGATCAACTTAAAAGAAACCTAACCCTTTTAGTAACATGTGATTGCTAATTCATTTGATCCACTAGTTGGCTAATTGTAGAAATTCCCAATATTGTACACAATATGTGTGAGACTTTTGTAGTTGCTTATGAGTTACTTGTTTTAGGGGCAGCTTCTGCCGAAGAGAAAAAATCATTACTAGCTTGCCCGGACTTGCCGTTTAGCTTCATCCAAGGGGAGAGCTACTTGAAACTAGAGTCCGGGGACGAGCAACAATCATACTTTGAGAAACGCCCAACTAGGCCGTTCCTCGTTCAATAAGTAAATTGGGCATTGAAAGAGGGAGAGCACCCCTTCCAGTCCGAAGATCCGAGGCCTCTGGAGAACCATGACCACACTGTTTTCTTTGGATGATCGTGCTCTTCTTTGTTTATAATAGAAAATTTCATTATAATATTTAAAGGTAGATATAATAATTTTTTTTAAAATTTAAAATAATTATAAATTTATAATTTTATTTCATAACCATTAGATATGTAGTCGAAAATAAGGGTGTACGCAGCGTGATTTCAATTGGTTAGTTGATTGAACAATAAACAAGTATCAAATATTTACATAATATATAATACAAATATGTATAATATTTTATATATATATAACACTAACTAATTTTACATAATATTATATGTATATATATATAAAACACTAATTTGTAAAAAATTTTACATCTTAAATCTCTCTTTCTATTTTGATATTTTATTAAAGGTAAAAAAAAAAATATTAAATATAGTGAAGCAGGCCGATTTCAAATATGAATTAAAAATTTTAAATCGTTCATCAAATTAATTCATAATTAGCAATTGAATCAGTGTAAATTGGATGGCTTTAACGAATTAGACCGTATTTTGCAGTGAAAAAGGATCAAAATCCATCCTTGGATAAGCATTATTTTGTAAAGAGAGAGCATAGACCGACTATAATAAGATGGATACATTCTTATTGGCAAGTCTGGATCTGAGTTTTGAAGGGTGCAGTGCAACCAGAAATCGAACCCACAAACCCAATCAATGGATGAAAGCTCACCCCCTCCACACGTACTCATCTTCCCCTTCCCCTTGCCCCCTTGCCCCTAATTTTGAGCATAAAGTTCTAATTCCGACAGAGTTATTGTTATAATTATTTTTTCACAATTTTTGTTGATGATTTGGATGCCACATTTAAGGGGAAATTATTAAATATTCTCGGAATACCACATGTTTGTACTCCCAAACCAATCATCATTTAATATGTCTCTCATATTTTCCAATCATCCAACACAATATCCCACCTACCCACATTCTCCACCAATTATAATATTATGGAATATCACATGTCCATACCCCGGAATTACTGAATAATTACCCTCATTTAAGGGTGTTCCTGGCATGGAAAACATTCTTTGCCGCCGTGATCTACCGAGCTTCTGTCCTTCTAGCGACCTGGATGACCCTAGCATGAAACTCATTGTGAAGGAAGTCGAACAAATTCCACTAGGCTTTGGGCTCATACTCAACACGTTTGAAGAGCCAGAAGAACCCATACTTTCTCACCTACAATCTCTTTGTCCAAATCTCTATCCTATCGGTCCACTCCATGCCCACCTGAAGACAAGACTCGGGGCAGCAGAACCGAAACCACGACTGCCACTGTCCTCCTCAAACAGTCTATGGCAAGAAGATAGAATCTGCATGACTTGGCTTGATGCGCAGCCTCCTAAATCTGTGATCTACGTTACCATTGGAAGCCTTGCCATGATGACTAGTGACCAAGGGATGGAGTTGGCACGGTTTGGTAAATAGCGGGCAGCGATTCTTGTGGGTTAGATGGCCGAATTCCATACCTGACAGAGAATGGGAGGGTCAGATTCTGAAGGAGGTCTTGGAGGCTACGGCGGAGAGAGGGTGGTTGGTGAGTTGGGCCCCGTAGGAGGAGGTCTTGGCTCACCCTGCTATTGGTAGATTTTTGACTCATAGTGGATGGAACTCAACTTCAAAGAGTATGGTGGAGGGTCTGCCAATGGTTTGCTGGCGTTACTTCGTGGACCAGCAAGTGAATAGTAGGTTTGTGAGTGAGGTGTGGAAGCTTGGGGTTGACATGAAAGATACTTGTGATCAAGTTGTGATTGAGAGGATGATCAAGAATGTTATGGATGCGAGGAGGGATTGTAAGATTTTATTTTATTTTATTTATTTATTTATTTTTCTGAAGATGGCTTAATGTGACTTATATATGATTATATTAGATTTATCTCCATTAGTCTTCTATACATTATATATATATAGGTACATTTATCAATGATTAGTCACCATCTAATTGATGTATATGTATCTTGCTTAATGAGATGAATCTAATATAATAATGTATAAGCCACATTAAGCCATATTCAAGAAAAATTCTTACAATCTCCCACTTGGCTTGCATGATTATATTACGTTATTAGATTATCATAATATGGCCAATGTTCTCCCACTAGAAGATTGCACCATCACCATTAGATTTTGTTCAATAAAATTATTAACACCAAATCATTGTACAGTGATTTACACATTGATCAAGACTATACAATGGTTATAGTGTTAATATTTTCCATCAACATGAATAAGTGAATCTTAAATCACAGAGATGACATTAGCAACATAATTGTGATTAATGCTAATTCATCAATAACGGTCCCGTTGTTTATATCTTCTTCTAAATTGTGCACAAGTATGAAGAATAAAACAACAAACATAATCATTACTAACATAAGATGATTATAACATAATATTTATCACGAACATAATACACTCATTTCAAGTCTAAACATGATAAACTTTCTACTAAGCCTACGCACGCAACATGTTCTTGAAAAAGCTTAGGTGTGAGACCTTTAGTTAAATGATCTGCCAACATGAGTGTAGTGCGAATATGAGAGATGGAAATAGTCTAATCTAGAACCCTTTATTTAACAACTAGATACTTGATATCAATATGCTTTGATCCTCTTGAAGTTTTATTATTATTGGAGAACTGAACAACAGCATCATTATCACAGTAAATCTGTAAGGGCCTCGAAATTGAATCGACAAGTTGTAATCCAGATATGAAATTCTTTAGCCATACTATATGACATGTGGCTTCATAACATGCTATGAACTTTGCCTCCATAGTGGAAGAGGTTGTCAGAGACTACTTATGACTCTTCCATGAAATGGGTCCATTAGCAAGCATGAAAATGTACCAAGAAGTGGACTTTCGAGTGTCTTTACATCCAGCATAATCAGCATCTAAATAACCAATTATTTCAAGGTTGTCTGTTCTTTGATAAGTAAGCATGTAATCCTTAGTGCCTTGTATATATCGCAACACTTTCTTAACTACTTTCCAATGATTAAGTTCGGGATCGTTTTGGTATCGACCAAGCATACCAACTACAAATGCTATGTCAGGACGTATACAAACTTGAGCATACATAATGCTCCCAACTGCAGAGGCATAAGGAATTTCTTTCATTTGTTCTCTTTTTAAATTATTTCTGGGACACTGAAATTCACTAAATTTATCACCCTTAACTATAGGGGCAACATTACTTAAACAGTTCTGCATGTTGAACATTTTAAGAACATTTTTGATATAGGCTCTTTGGGACAATCCTAAAATACCATGAGACCTTTCTCGGTGAATTTCTATCCCAAGATCTTGAATTTCAAAATTTCTCATAAGGAATTTCTTTGTCTTATGTATGATTCCTAAATTATTGCTAGCAAGTAATATATCATCGACATACAAAACTATAATGCAGATATTGCTCCCACTGATTTTAAGGTAGACACATTGATCAACCACATTATCCTTAAAATCAAATTTGGTGAGAACTTCATGAAATTTAAAATACCATTGTCGAGATGCCTGCTTTAGACCATATATGGACTTCTTAAGCCTACAAACCATATTTTCCTTGCTTTCATCTTGAAAACCTTCAGGTTAGTCCATGTAGACCACTTCATGCAAGTCACCATTTAAAAAGGCTGTTTTAACGTCCATTTGATGTAACTCTAAATCATAATGAGCTATTAAGGCCATGACTATTCTCAAGAAATCATTATTAGAAATATGAGAATAAGTTTCCTTATAGTCCATCCCTTCTCTTTGAGTGTACCCTTTTGTGATAACCCTGGTCTGTGTTATGCTAATTAATCTTGATTATGATTGTGATTGTGTGTTTGATATGATTTTGAGTGTCATTTATATGAATATATGTGGTTTTGAATTTCTATCTGTTCACTGTAGGAAAATCTGTTTGATTATCTGCTTTAGAATTTAAATTGAAGGTCTTATCGACCACAAAAACTGAAATTGATTACGCCATTGTGATTAGCGTAATTTTTAGAGCCTACGGTGAAATTTAATTGAAAATTGATTCGGATCAAATTAAATAGATTAAATTAATGAAATGGTGCTCAATTATTTAATATTAAAACAATGTGATTAGAGGGGCTTATATAAAGGGCCAATTACACTCTCATTTTGTTGTTTGGAGCTCAAAAATTAGATTTTACACCTTAGAGTGAGAGAGGGTCGGCTAGAGAGAGAGAGGGTGAAGGAAACTGAAGTTTTGATCTTGAAACTTGAATAATTTGAAGGCCAACTCAAGGATTAAAGCATAAGTTTGGAAGATTAAACCTCCTAGGTGAGTAATCAACCCTTAACTCATGAGTTTGAGTCGTGACTTTGTGAATTGAAAATTAAATGGTGAGTTAGATCATGAGTTGAGTTGATTAAGTTGAGATTGAAGTCCATGTGTGCATGCATGTAGAGAATTCCTATGAAATTACATAATCTAGCATGTAATATGTGAATTATGAAAGATTGAGTATTGAAGCATACATGCAAGCATGGTTTTGTTGAGTTTCATGGTTATAAGCATCATTGGTGCTATTTGAAATGGAATTGGGGTCAAAAACTAACATGCTGTAGACACCCCATTTTTGACCAACCTTAAGACTCAGACGTCACCGATTGAGCGCTCGGTGATGTTGCATACTGTGCTCGTTCAGAAGTCTCAGAGTCGCGGCCGTGCGCCCCGCCTCCGGACTTCCGAACCTTCTTCTGTGCCTTGTCTCGGTTTGCGAACCAGACTCGGTTTTCTCTGTTTTCTTTCCTGAGGGAAGGGAGTGGTCCTGTAGACCATCTCTCGGTGGCCGTGCGCTACTTTTCGTGGCCGTAGGCCATTTTGCCCATTTCGGAGCCCGGTTCCCGGTTTCCGGAGCCGTCAGGCCGTGTGCCTCGGTTCGGGACCGCCCAACCATCTCCGATTCCTCCGATTTTTGGCATGTACCTCTGTTTCATCATTCCAAGGCACCCTGGGGTCCCAGATACCCACTTCGTGGCCGTATGCCACTTTCGGTGCTTATAGCCGGTTTTCGGGCCCCGAACCTCGCGGTTTGGCCCCCGAGCATTCATTTTGCATCGGTTTTCTCCGATTTTTGGCATGTACCTCTGTTTCATCATTCCAAGGCACCCTGGGGTCGCAGATACCCACTTCGTGGCCGTATGCCACTTTCGGTGCTTATAGCCGGTTTTCGGGCCCCGAACCTCGCGGTTTGGCCCCCGAGCATTCATTTCGCATCGGTTTTCTCCGATTTTTGGCAGGTACCCCTGTTTTATCATTTCGAGGAACACTGGGGCCTCTGATGCCCACTTCGTGGCCGAACGCCACTTTTTATTTAGAGCAAAATATCTAGATATTTTGATAGATATTTAGAGCAAAATATCTAGATATTATTTCCACCTTTTGACCTCTCTTTTGGCCATAAAAACCAGCAGCTCCCAGCTGGTTTTGGGGTTAGAAAAATCCCTTGAGAGCTCCATACATGCATCTCCTCCATTCCTCTCTTCCAAAAAGCTTCAAACATCCAAGTCTTGGCACCATTTGTTCATCAACACCTAGCATCACCATCACCATTCCATTTCCAGCAGCTAGGAAGGTTTTTCAGAGGCTAAGAAGCAACAAATTTGGTCCAAGAAGCAACAAAAGAAGTTGTCTACAAGGGTAAGCTTCTAAATCCCTTTTTCTAGCAAAATTTTGAGCCATTTCTTAGCCCTATTTGCTTTTTGTTTTGGACTCCGACCCCTACTGGTTTTGTACTTATTTTGAGCCCCTCTACAACATTGTAGAAGGGCCCAACCTCATTTGATGTCTCTATGATATACTTTCTTCAATATCACTCTTTAGGCCATTGTTTTGCATGCTTTGTTTGGCTTTTGAGTGATCTGATTTCGAGCATACTATATACTGTGAGTGGGCTTATTTTGAGCCCCTCTTCAATATTGAAGAAGGGCTCAACCATGTTTGGCTTCTCTATCATGCACTTCCTTTGAAATGCTTCCATTTTACCGTAAAATTGCATGATTAATTTGGCCTATTTGTGATCTGAGTTGGAGCATGAAACATACTGTGATTGTGCTTATTTTGACCCCCTCTTAAACATTGAAGAAGGGCTCAACCTGGTTTTCTTGCTCTACATATCACTTGTTTTGAATTCATGTTCCACTTCTGTTTTGCATGCTTTGTTAAGCTTATTTGGCCACGGATTTAAGCCTTCATCAGGCCTAGACAGAGCCTTATTTTTTCCTATTCTTCATGTTTTGTTAAGGGCCTTAGGTCATTTGATGACTGGTTTTGGTACTTCATGTTGTACCCCCCTTATTTTCCGTAAAATTGCATGCTTTGTTAGGCTTGCTTAGCTACTGATTTGAGCCTTCATCAGGCTTAGAAAGTGTCTTAGAATAACTCATTCTTCATGTTTTGTTAAGGGTCCAAAGTTGTTTGATCATTGCTTATGGTACCTCATGTTGTAGCCCCTTATTGGCTCATTTTTGCATGCCATTTTGAGCATATCCACACACTGAATTAGAGGATCTCGTCTACTGTAAATATGCATTTTTTTGGCCCCTCTTCAATTTTTTAGAACTGATTTTTCTGGTTTGAGCATTGTACATACTACTTGCTTTGTAATTCCCCTCTTTTTCCCCGTTTTTGCGTGCTAAATTTGCCATGCTTGTGGTTCTTGTTTAGCCTTGCTTTGTATTGAAAAAATGCCATATTTGGGGCTGCCTTGCTACTGTTTTTGCTTTCATGTATCAATTTTGCATGTTTAGCATAGCCGTAGGCCATTTCGGGTACTTAGAATCACATTTCGGGATGATTTCATGCATTGATTGTCATTTCGTATCATTTCGGGACTGTTTTCCCCTTTATTTAAGTGCTGAAATTTGGTTTGCATGCTTGCATATCATTTCCCGTGCCATTTCATGCCTTCGGGCCATGTCTCGGTTTGCGTGCCCGTGGGCACGCACTTCGAGACACCTCTGTTTTATCCGACGGCATCTGACGTGAGTGCGGCTGAGGTCCACTCATGTCAGTATAAGCCCAATTTGCATTTCCATCTCATTCTATCATCGCCTCGGGGTGCGTGCCTGTGGGCACACATTTCGAGGCACTTCGGTTTTATCCGATTTCTCATCATATCATCGCCTCGGTGTGCGTGCCTGTGGGCACACATTTCGAGGCACTTTGGTTTTATCCGATTTTGCACTTCATATCATCGCCTCGGTGTGCGTGCCTATGGGCACACATTTTGAGGCACTTCGGTTTTATCCGATTTCCACATCATCGCCTCGGTGTGCGTGCCTGTGGGCACACATTTCGAGGCACTTCGGTTTTATCCGATTTGCATTTCACATCATGTTCTCGGTATGCATGCCCGTGTGCGTGCATTTCGAGGCACCTCATTCTCATAGCATTGTGCATGCTAGAACTGTATATTAGTTGCATTTCATGCATATCATGCATATTGCATGGGAAACGAGGCACGTTTCGTACTCCGAGTGACGAAACGGGTCTCAATTCCCCAGTCACCGACACTCCGGATAACCCATGATGGAGTTAGGTTTTCATTGTAGCATTCATGTGCATTCACCCTATATTGAGTTGTGCAATCCGATTCCTCGGCCATCGTGCATCGATATGCGTGATTGGTGGCACGAGGATCGAGGCATGCATATATTTGTGAAATACATTGCTATGCCCTTTTCCTGCTCTCTGTTGCAGCAAGATAAGGAATCAGCAACTTTTCGGAGTTTAGCGCGCGTTTCGAGAAAAATTGCAAACAGAGGCTAGATTGGGCATCCCAGTGGATTTCCGCGCAACACAGTCCAGCATACATCATTCATCAGAAGCGAGGCAGCCCCCCGGCTTGCAAACCGATTTACAGCTTTCTTAGTTCAATTGCTAATTACTTAGAAATCTGTAATATTCTTTTATTTCGGACTGTATTATTATTTATTCGGACCCTCTGCGCGAGGGCATAACTGTAATAAGTGTGGGTGAGTGTGATGTATGTCTTCCAACCCCCATTTCTTTCTCCCTTTTATTTACCTGCTTATGATGGTTAGATTAGGGCATATTTCAATTAGCA
Source organism: Camellia japonica (assembly GCA_030407325.1). Classification (NCBI taxonomy): domain Eukaryota; kingdom Viridiplantae; phylum Streptophyta; class Magnoliopsida; order Ericales; family Theaceae; genus Camellia; species Camellia japonica. Next base: position 194,553,035 of record JAPPVO010000002.1, on the reverse strand, counting down.
TACAGTATGATAGCATGTTTGCATCATTCATCTGTTTTGCACGCACCGGGCTCGGCGCATCATACAAACTGCATTTGTATTTCAATTCCAAATTGAATACGTGTTAGTTGTAGCATTTCATATGCCATATTTAGGACAGCCGAGCCTGCTATAGTTGCATCTTTGCATGTGTTGCATTAGGCATTTCTGTATAATTAGGATCATGCATGATTTCTAATAAGTTTCTATTTTTGGCTTGGAGTACTCGTGAGTTTTATGCTTTAGCATCCTTGCATGCGTGTGAGTGTTGCCATGATAGCATGCTTGCCATGAGGCTATATGCTTATGTGATATAACTGCCTTGAATGCCTGTGGGTGGAGGTTGAGTTATCTGAATTGGAGCAATTCATTAACTGTTTGTTTTAAGCCCACTAGATAGTGGCAAAATCCTGTTTTCTAAGCCCACCTGAGGGTGGCAAATCCGCGTCTTAGCCTACCTGCGGGTAGCACCATCAAACCATTTTCAAACAAACAAACATGAAATGTTTTGTTCCAATTCAGGCGGCCCAGTCTATACTTATTTGCTGCGAGTATCACATAGTAACCTAGGCTAATAACCGGAATAAGAGCATACAAGGTTTTCAAAACAGATATCATGGTTAGTAGAGGCCGGTCTTTGACCGGGCGAGCGGGGGTGCTCACGATGTGACCTTCCCCAATCGTACCCAAGTTCCCGAGCCAACTTTGGTGATGACGGACGCGTGGCCTTTGGCACCGAGTCAGGGTTTCCTAAATTTCCCATTAAAAAACATTTAGGTGGCGACTCTGTTATCTGGCAAAGCAGTCCATGTTTGGCACTTCTTTCAAAAAATCTGTTTTCAAAACAATTTGCCGGATTTGGACTCTTTGGTTCAAGATTAAGAACCGTGACATTTTGAGTCCGAACTGTAGCGAGGTCCCCCGCGGGCTTCTTACACATGCATGTTGAAATTGGTAGAGATATGAATTTGGTATGAAGTTTGAATGCATGAGTTTTGATTACACAAAGGAAATGTTGGATAATTTGAGAATTAGATGATGATTTTGAACAACTTGGTGTCATACTCTTTCATTCTCATGTAGCGTGATGTATTTGCATGTTTTAAACCAAAATCATGAGCTTTGGAACCTTTGAATGCTGGATTTGAGCTCAAGAACAGTTCTGGAAAACCCAGAATTCATGAAGTCCGCTCGAGCGGGGAAACCGCCGCTCGAGCATAAAATACGAGCTCCCAGAATATTTTGAAGACATTGATGTCCGCTCAAGCGGGGAGCTATGCAGAGTGACTTTCAGCTCGAGCGTCCGACTTCACGCTCGAGCGTAAAAATGAGGCAACCAGTACTTTTGCAGACCTAATGGGTCCGCTCGAGCGGGGACCCTTGTTTTAGAAAATTAGTAAAGGTGTTCTATATTTCGATTTCCGTTCTCTTTCATTTCTAAGTACTCTTAGGCATGTATTGAGCATTGTGAATGACCTAAAAGGATAAGAAAGAAGCCTAAGAGAAATAATAAGTTAAGAACGGATTGAATTGCTTATGACCCATTGTAATATGAAATGTGTAGGGTCAAGCGCAAGGGCAAATCTATCGGCAGATCACTGTAGACACCCCATTTTTGACCGACCTTAAGACTCAGACGTCACCGATTGAGCACTTGGTGATGTTGCATATCGTGCTCGTTCAGAGGTTTCAGAGTCTCGGCTGTGAGCCTTGCCTCCGGACTTCCGGACTATTTCATGTCTTGCCTCGGTTTGCGAACCAGGCTCTGTTTCCTCTGTTTTCTCTTCCCGAAGGGAGGGAGAGGTCTCGTAGATCATCTCTCAGTGGCCGTAGGCTACGTTTCGTGGTCGTTGGCCATTTTGCCCATTTGGAGCCCGGTTTCCGGTTTTTCGGAGCCGTTGGCCGTGTGCCTCGGTTCGGGACCGCTTAACCACCTTCGTTTGCTCCGGTTTTTGGCACATACCTTATTTCCTCCCTTTTGAGGGACACTGTGGTCCGAGAGACCAACTTCGTGGTCGAACACCACTTCCGGTGCCTAACAGCCTGTTTTCGGGGCCTCGAACTGCGTGTTTTGGCCCCCGAACCTTCATTTTGCATCCGTCTTGTTCCATTTTTGGCAAGGACCTTATTTTCATTGTTAAAAAGCTTGTAGGAGGGTGGGAGGCCAGCAATTTTGCTGAAAAGCCAACTTTTTTTGAGTCCAAAGTGGTTCAGCATGAATCTGGGAAGGAGAAAAATCTGCGCGGCTTCACCGAAATGGGCATAACTCTTTGCACAAGAGAAATTAAGATATGAGGCCACCACCATTGGAAAGCTTACTTCCGGGGCTTCATTTTGCACTCAAGAATCTCCTAAGTCCAGGTCCGGGGGGAGGAGATATGGTTGGTTGAAGTCCGGTTGGACCGAATCTGCGCGGCTTCACGGAAACTGGCATAACTTTTTCCACAGGAGGAATTTTGATGCAAGGTTTGCGGCATTGGAAAGCTAACTTCTGGGGCTTCATCCTAGGGGGTGGCCGGCCACTTTACCCCTTTGACCTGGCCGGCCGGCCACTTACCTGGTGGATGACCTTTTTTGTCCTTTTGAGTTGGCCGGCCATGATCCTTGTCCCAAGTGCATTCCAGCCATGTATTTTTTTCTGCACTTCACCCATGTCCGAGGGTTTGGCCTTTTGGAGGGGAAAATTGAATTTGAATCTCCCCCCTATTTTTTCCCCCTTTTCTCCACTCCTTTGCCTATAAAACCAGCCCCTCCCCTTCAGTTTTAAGGGTTAGAAAGTTTGGTTTGAGTCTCCTACATTGTATCTCTCTCTCTCTACACTTCAACCCTCAAAACCTCTCAAATCCTACACCCATTCTACTCCATCTCCAAGCCAACCAATCCACACTCCATTCCAGCAGCTTGGAGGTTCTTTCCAGAGGCTAGGAGCACCACTTCATGTGCCAAGAGGCTGCTAAAGTTTGGTCTTCAAGGGTGAGCCATATTTTCCTCTTTTTAAGCTTATTTTGCATGCTTTCTAAGCCATACTTGCTTACATTTTTGGGCTCCGACCCTAACTAAAAATAGCATTATTTTGAAGTCTTTTTCATGTTTGTTTTAGGGTCCTTCCATGTTTAAGGTCTCTAGCTACCATTTGCTTCTTTACCTCTCTTGTATGCCTCTTTCTTGCATAGTATTTTAGGCCTATTTGTAAATTGTTTTGAGCTTGGTTATAAACTGAAAAGTGGCTTATTTTGAGCCTTTCTTCAACATTGTTGAAGGGCTCTTCACTGTTTGAGGCTTCCTTTTGTCACTTGCCTCTTTATCCCTCTTTTGGCCTTATTTTTGTATGTTTTGTTAGCCCCTTGTGCTTGTATTTTTGGGCTCTGGTCCGAACTGTAAATAGCCTTATTTTGACCCCCTCTTCATGTTTGATCAAGGGACTTTTGCTGTTTGAAGCTCCCTTTTAGCTCTTTGTGTTTAAACCTCTTTTTAGGCCTTATTTTGCATAGTATTTTAAGCTTGCATGTGCACTGTTTTGGGTTTGGTCACTAACTGTAAAATACCATGTTTTTGTCCTCTCTTCAACTTTGTTGAAGGGCCCTCCTCTGTTTGAGGCCAGAAACCATCACTTGCTTCTTTATCTCCCTTTTGGCCCACTCCTTGCATAATAGTTTAGCCATACTTGTGTTTGTTTTCGTGGCTTGTTGTAAACTGTAAAATGATTCATTTCGAGTCCCTCTTCAACTTTTTTGAAGGGCTCTTGGCCATTTAGGGCCAGAAGCTTCTACTTGCTTCATTATTTCTCTTACGGGGCCATTTTTGCATGCTAACTTAGTCCTATTTGTGTTCACTGTTTGGCCTTATTTAAAACTGTAAATATGCTTGTTTTGGGGCTGTCTTGATTCTGTCTTCATACTTCATATTCAAATAATGCATGCTTTGTGTAGCTATAAGTCATTCCATGCGCCTAGTTTCGAGTATCGAGTCTCGTTTCATGCATCGGGTGCCATGTTTCCATGTTTCGGGGCTGTTTTGCATCATATTTTGGTACTGAAATTTGCATGCTTGTATGTCATATTCCATGCCATGCCTTGCCATGCTTTGGTAGAGTGGCATTCGTGCCCTAGGTTCGGTCCTCGGTTTGCGTGCACGCGTGCACGCATTTCGAGTGTCTCATTTTCATCTAATGGCCTCCTATGTGAGTGTGGCTGAGGTCCACTCATGTTGGTGTAAGTCCATTATGCATTGTGTATGCCATGTTACCTCGTGCATCGTGTATGCCATTTCATAGCATTTCGCATGTTAGGTTGTATCTTAGTTGCATTTCATACATGTCATGCATATTGCATTGTGTTCGGGATAGGAGTTAGCCCGAGCACGGGAAACGGGGTACGTTTCGTACTCCGAGTGACGGAACGTGTCTTAATTCCCCAGTCACCGACACTCCGGATCATCCATGATGGAGTTAGGTCTTGTGGTGTTTTCATGTGCATTCATTTCATATCGAGTTGTGCAATTCGACTCCTCGGCCATCATGCATCGAGATGCGTGATTGGTGGCACGAGGATCGAGGCATGCATACATTTGTGAAAATGCATTGCCATGCCCCTTTGTTGCTCTCTGTTGTAGCAAAACAAGAATCAGCAGCCTTCCGAAGCTTAGCACGCATTCCAAGAATAATCGCAAACAGAGGCTAATTGGGGCATCGCAGTGGATTTCCGCGCAAAGGCAACCCGAGCATGCATCATTCACCATCTGGAGGAGAGTCAAGGCAGTCCCTAGCTTGCATGCTAGTTTATTGCTTTCCTTAGTTAATTTGTTAATTAATTAGGGTTTTGTATACATATTTGGGACTGTATTATTTATTCGGACCCTCTGTGCGAGGGCATAATTGTAATAAGTGTGCGTGAGTGTGATGTATGTCTTCCAACCCCACGTCTTTCTTCCCTTTTATTTACCTGCTTATGATGGTTAGACTAGGGCATGTTTCAATTAGCATACAGTATGATAGCATGTTTGCATCCATTCATCTGTCTTGCACGCACCGGGCTCGGCGCATCATACTAACTGCATTTGTATTTCAATTCTAAGTTGAATACATGTTAGCTGTAGCATTCCATACGCCATGTTTAGAATAGCCGAGCCTGCTATAGTTGCATTTTTGCATGTGTTGCATTAGGCATTTCTGTATAGTTAGGGTCATGCATGATTTCTAATTAGCTTTTGTTTTGGCTTGGAGTACTCGGCAAGTTTTTATGCTTTAGCATCCTTGCATGCGTGTGAGTGACTGCCATGAATAGCATGCTTACCATGAGGCTATTTGCTTACGTGATATATCTGCCTGAATGCCTGTGGGTGAAGGTTGGGGTGTTTGGATTGGGACCAATCATCGATTGTGAGTTTTAAGCCCACTAGATAGTGGCAAAACCATGTTTTCTAAGCCCACCTGAGGGTGCAAAATCTGCATTTTAAGCCTACCTGCGGGTAGCAAACCATCTTTCAAAAAAACAAACATGAAATGTTTTGTTCCAATTCAGGCGACCCGGTCTATACTTGTATGCTGTGCGCATCACGTAGTAAATCTAGGCTAATAACCGGAATAAGGGCACACAATGTTTTCAAAACTAAATATCATGGTTAGTAGAGGCCGATCTTTGATCGGGCGAGCGGGGGTGCTCACGAAGTGACCTTCCCCAATCGTACCCAAGTTCCCGAGCCGAGGCAACTTTGGTGATGACGGACACGTGGCCTTAGGCAAACGAGTCAGGGTTTCCTAATTTCCCAAAAATAAAATATTTAGGTGGCGACTCTGTATCTGGCAAAGCAGTCCATGTTTGGCACTTCTTTCAAAAATCTGTTTTCTCAAAACGATTTGCCGGATTTGGACTCTTTGGTTCAGATTAAGAACCGTGACACAAATCGAGTCCGAACTGTAGCGAGGTCCCTCGCGAGCTTGTTACAATCACTGTGAGTAATATCTTAGTAAAGATATCTTCAAGTATGTTACTTTCCAGATGCTACTTCTGTATAAGCTCCATGGATTTCTTGATTTGAAATATGAATGAGTATTCTATATGCCTAATTTGTATGAGGCTGTTTGTTGACTTGAAATATGAATGAGTATTCTATATGCCTAATTTATATAAGGCCGTTTGTTCATTTAAAATATGAATGAGTATTCTATATGCCTAATTTGTATAAGGCCGTTTGTTGATTTGAAATATGAATGGGCATCCTATATGCCTAATTTGTATAAGGCCGTTTGATACGTTTGATAAAATTGATTTGGGCCTAAGGCCGTTTGTCTTTTGCCATTTGCCGTTGCCGTTGATGTGGGAGCCAAATAAGCGGAAGAATCGGGAGGCGCACCCCAGGAACTGGACACTACTCGGCTTCGTATTGCATAACTAGGGCGCCGAATACGTTAACAAAGCCGAATAAACGAGGGTCAGTAGATCCGGATGAATATAAGGTGAATAGGATAAAAGTAGGCTCAGGCCCCGAGGTCCAAAAAAGTGAGTATAAATATAAGAACCGCAAATCCAGAAAGGTATGTAAGAATCACTTCACTTAACTTAAACAAGAAGCTATCTTGAGTGTCTGAACTAACTTGTCCGTCGGAGTGCTAATCCCGGCACCCCCGACCGGAGTTTTCCTCTTTACAGGTGACTAGCTGAGGATCGCCAGTGCCTCCCAGGATCTGAAGAGTATTTCCAAACCACTTCCCCACAATTGGCGCCGTCTGTGGGAATATTCAAATACATCCATGGAAGGCGTGACCGGAGATCCTCCGATGGCCACCAACAAAACCACACAGAGCGGTGACCTCATTCCAGCCAACTCGCTTGGACAACAAACCATCGCAGCAAGACCAGCCTCAGACCTCCGCTCATCGTCAAACCCAACGCAAAAGACAATACAGGCGACCATGGCACAAGCTAGGCAAACCAAACAGAGGTTGGACAACATCATCGCTGAGAACGAACGCCTGCGTCGCGACCTGGCCTCGGAAATATCAAAATCCGAACGAACGGTGCGCCAGGCTTCTGAGCGACCACCGAGGGCAGATGATCGACGATCCCGGGTCCCGCAGCAAGCAACTGACGGCTGCTATGCGACAACAGATCCTCCTGCGGAGTTGGCAAAGGACGAACGCCTTTACCTGTGCGTCCGAAAGGATGTGGTCGAAACACCTGCTCCTCCGAAGGGTGCAATTCCGCTTGATACCGTCCACATGATATACAGCTTGCCAACAGCCCCGGCCGTACATGCGATCCAATCACATCCAGGTCCCCAACAGCAGCTCACGCCAGCGAAGCGGCCCCGAGAAACGCCAAGTATCACCTTTGACGATTCTGATTTGATCGGTGTATCATTCCCTCACATCGATCCGTTGGTTGTTGAGCTGCGCGTCAATCGGTTCACCGTCGAACGCGTTCTCATCGACCAAGGCAGTACCTCGGAGGTTATGTATTATAGAACCTTCACCAAACTCGGATTCAACGAGTCAGACCTGACTCTAGCCCCTTATCCACTATTCGACTTCAACGCCACTCCAGAGTACCCATTGGGAAAGATCAACTTACCCGTTCGAGCAGGTTCCAGAACGGTGGACGTGGAATTCTTGGTCATCAAGCTGCCATCGCCGTACAATCTCATCATGGGGCGATCATGGTTGCATACATTGCAGGCCGTCCCAAGCACCTATCATCAACTGCTTCGTTTCCCAACAGAACACGGCATTGAGCAAATCCGCGGATCCCAGAAATCCGCGGATCCCAGAAATCAGCACAAGCAAGTTATCTCCTTGCCGCCAGAACGCCAAAAGAACTGCAAGTAAATTCCATTGAGGTGCCGAATCGGGAAATCCTGGATGACGTTGGGCGGAATCCAAATGAGAAAGCCACGGAAGATTTAGACCGAGTTGACATTGATGGCAGCCCAGAAAAGTTCTTCATGATCGGCGCCTCTCTGAATCAGGCCGACAGGCAGCAGCTGATCTCTTTCTTACTCCACAACCTTGACGTCTTTGCATGGACTCCGTACGAAATGCCGGGAATAGACCCGTCAGTTTCACAGCACCGTCTGAATGTCGATCCGAAATGTAAGCCGATCATACAGAAAGGCCGACGGTCAGCCGCGGAGCACACTGCCGCCGTTGTTGAGGAGGTAGACAAACTGCTTGACGCCGGGGCAATTAGAGAAGTCACTTACCCTACGTGGCTCTCCAATACAGTGGTGGTGAAGAAGAAAAATGGGACTTGGCGAGTGTGCGTCGACTTCACGGATCTGAACAAAGCTTGCCCCAAAGACTGTTTTCCTCTACCTAGAATCGACCAACTCGTCGATGCGACGGCACGTCACCAACGCATGAGCTTCCTCGATGCTTACAGAGGCTACCATCAAATCGCCATGCATCCAGATGACCAGGACAAAACTGCCTTCCTCACCCCAAGAGGAACCTATTGCTACAAAGTTATGCCCTTTGGGCTGAAGAATGCAGGGGCAACCTACCAAAGACTGGTCACTGCCATGTTCAAAGAGCAACTCGGCCACACTATGGAAGTATACATCGATGATATGGTGGTCAAGTCCAAAGAAGAACAGAATCATATAGCCGATCTAGAAAAGACATTCAGCATCTTACGCAAATACAGAATGAAACTGAACGCTTCCAAGTGTGCGTTCGGAATCGGCTCTGGCAAATTCCTGGGTTACATCGTCAATCACCGAGGAATCGAAGCCAACCCGAGGCAAGTCACAGCAATTTTGGAACTCGGCTCCCCCCGTTCAGTAAAAGAAGTCCAAAAGTTGATGGGGATGGCCGCTGCACTTAACAGATTCATCAGCCGGTCTACAGATCGCTGCCGACAATTCTTTCAGACACTACGGCAGGGTAAGGCTTTTGAATGGTCCGCCGAATGCGAATCAGCCTTCAACGGACTCAAGACGTACCTCCGCTCAGTACCTCTCTTGACAACACCCGTCGCTGGTGACCCGCTCATTCTATATCTGGCAGTTTTCGATAGGGCCGTCAGCGCCGTACTGTTAAAAGAGGAGAAGGGTGAGCAACGGCCAGTGTATTATGTGAGCAAGGCAATGGTTGACGCCGAAACACGCTACCTTCCGCTAGAAAAACTCATCTTAGCCCTAGTCATGGCGGCAAGAAAACTGATGCATTACTTCCAGGGACATAGCATTGGGGTGCTAACAGATTATCCCCTCCGATCGGTACTACGGAGTGCAGAAGCATCGGGACGTGTTTCAAAATGGGCTCTTGAACTCGGCCAATACGACATTCGGTTTTTACCTAAAACTGCAATCAAGGGGCAGGTGTTGGCCGACTTTGTTGCCGAATTCACCGGCGAGCTTGCCAACCTCAAACCTGATGAAGTTCGACCAAAGGCCAAGGTTCTACCAAAGCCGAACTGGAGAATTTATGTCGGGGATATTTGGCAATTATACTGTGATGGATCATCTAACCAAAGGGGCAGTGGCGCCGGAGTTGTAATCATGTCTCCAGACGGCGCAGTGATTGAGCAGGCCGTCAAGCTTGGCTTCGAAGCATCAAATAATGAAGCTGAATATGAAGCCCTTCTAGCCGGTCTGCGGAATGCGCACCTTCTTGGCGCTCGGCGTCTGCTTGTGTTTTGTGATTCAAAGTTGGTAATCAATCAGCTAAAGGGGGAGTATGCGGCAAGAAACGACCGTATGGTGGCCTATATGAAAACGGCCAATTCCTTACTAGCAAAATTCGACCATCATGAACTGAACCAAATAATGCGCGATCAGAACACACACGCGGACGCCTTGGCATGCTTAGCCTCCATCATCAATTCTGAGATCAAACGGACCATCGAAGTAGGTTTTATCCCGGAGCCGAGTATTGGCCCTTCGGAGGAAATCCATGTCAATGTTATAGAATCCGCACCAAGCTGGATGGACCCCATTGCTGCATTCCTCTCTTCTGAACAACTCCCAGAGGACAAAAAAGAAGCACACAAGCTGCGAAATAAAGCCCTGCGATACTATCTGGATCCGCAAGGAGGACTTTACAAAAAGTCCCTCTCTGGTCCATATTTGGAATGCGTACACCCCGACAAAGTGGAAGGGCTTCTGACAGAGATACATGAGGGCAGTTGCGGTGCCCATTCTGGCGGACGCTCCCTGGCCCATCGAGCTATAACGCAGAGGTATTACTGGCCGACAATGAGGGCTGACGCGGAGAATTATGTAAAAAAGTGCGAACAGTGCCAAAAGTTCTCCCCATTAACTCATCTGCCTGCCGAAGAGTTGCACTCTATCACCAGCCCCTGGCCGTTTGCTCAATGGGGACTTGATATTGTAGGACCATTGCCCAGGGCCCCAGGGAACAAGCGATTCTTAATCGTCGCGACAGATTACTTCACAAAATGGGTCGAAGCGGAGGCTCTAACACATATACGAGATGCCGACATTAAACGCTTTGTATGGAGAAACATCATAACACGATTCGGCATTCCGAGAGCTCTGATCTCAGACAATGGCACCCAGTTTGATTGTGGCGTGTACCGAGAGTTATACAGCAAATATGGCATTCGGCCTTACTTCTCGACGCCGGCCTACCCACAAAGCAATGGTCAGGCCGAAGCCTCTAACAAATCCATCTTGGACGGCATCAAAAAGAGGCTGGAAAAAGCTAAAGGCAAATGGGTAGAGGAACTACCGAGTGTATTGTGGGCTCATCGAACTACGCCAAGGAGATCCACCGGAGAAACGCTGTTTGCTCTATGCTTCGGAACCCAGGCAATCTTACCCCTGGAAATCGGACTCCCAACTTTGAAATCGCAAGTTTTTGACACAGGCCGAAACGACATGATGCTTGCCCTAGACCTGATTCTAATTGAAGAATGAAGAGACCGCGCCCTGGCATCCATGGCACGCTATCAGCAGCAGCTCGCCAAGTCGTACAATCAGCGAGTTCAGTTGCGCCGATACACGCCAGGAGAGCTTGTCCTAAAGAAGGTACTTCCAGCTGACCGAAGACCAGCCGATGGAAAACTGGGTCCAAACTGGGACGGCCCCTATCAAATTGAATCCAGCGCAGGAACAGGGGCATATCGGCTCTCAGACATAACAGGAAGAAGCCTGCCACGACCTTGGAATTCTACACATTTGCGTAAATTCTATCATTGACCCGACTTGTGGGCTTGATACTTGTGCGTGTTCCATCTCTGTAATACAAAGCTTCTCGTTTTCCCAAGTTCGCCCCCAAGCCTTGATTAATAAGGTCCGATTAAGCCTTCCAAGGCCAAAATAAAGACTCCGGATTCGGAGCGCCCTTCGTGGATATCACGATTAGCCAAAATAAAGACTCCAGATTCGGAGCGCCCTTCGTGGATATCACGATTGGCCAAAATAAAGACTCCGGATTCGGAGCGCCCTTCGTGGATATCACGATCGGCCAAAATAAAGACTCCGAATTCGGAGCGCCCTTCGTGGATATCACGATCGGCCAAAATATAGACTCCGGATTCGGAGCGCCCTTCGTGGATATCGCGATTGGCCAAAATAAAGACTCCGAATTCGGAGTGCCCTTCGTGGATATCACGATCGGCCAAAATATAGACTCCGGATTAGGAGCGCCCTTCGTGCATATCCCGATCGGCCTTTCTGCGGTTTGTATTCCGACCACTTGATTGGCCGAATAAATATTCAATAAGAATCATCTGTAATTCAGACCGGCCAATACGTGTCCAAACATTTACGCCATACAACACGAAACTTGCCAGAAAGATGAAGTAATACGATTAATTAAACACATAACATTTCAAGACCAAATACAAACGTTGAAAAGAAAAGAAATTCTATTTATTCAGCGCAATGTCTATTCAATCGGCACCTTCATCGTCGCTCTTCTCAATTTCAAAATCGGGATAAGAAAAGTGATGGCGATGATACAGGGGCAAGGCCGAATCAATTCCCACGGCTTCGAGGGATTCCTCATTTTGAAGGGCCTTGATCCAGCCGTGCTTGAATCCACGATTTTCACATCGACAGACCTCCTCGGCAAGGTCTTGTTTGGTCTTCTCTATCCCGAACTTCAGGCCATCCTGAAACCCCTTTTCATAACCTGAGGACCGTTGGGTTCCTCTCCCCGCACCAGTCAACTTAGATTGATCGGTCGCAATCGACGCGCTCGCTCGAACGTTCTTCAGTTCCCGAAGCTCACGCTCAGCCTTTTCCGCGCGAATCTCCAAATTGCGATTCCTTTCATCCTTTTTCCCACTCTCATGTCACGCTTCCCGCAGACGCATACCGACTTTGTACGCAGTATATAGTCCTTTCACGGCCCCATGGATGCCGTCTCGAAATACTTCGAAATCTCGACGTCCGACCATCGATTGTTGGACTTCCGGCGGAAATATCTGTCGAGCGAACTCAACTGCCATATCTGGGTCTTTGATGATAGAGTCCGCCTCCGTCATTGGTCTATTCCTCACAGAAACTGCAAAACTCAACAGCCGTGGCGTCGCATCAGGCTCAATTCTCGGTTGACTATCCTTTCGGGGCGGTCTGCTTAGATGACTAAGGGGCTTCTGTGTTACCCGATCCTTGGACGTTCTTCTTCCCGAACGCGTAGGCTCACTTTTGCGACTCATTGCGACGTCTGACTCAGTCAATCTTCATCCCTCCCCAGTTTCCTGAATGAAAAGCAGTAGCGCCTCTGGCGTGCACCCGCTCCATTGATCCTTCGATATTTGTAGCTTTCCCGAGGCCACGTCAGCAATCCCAAACATCAACATTCGGATGCCAACCGTCCAGCCCGCGAGTCAGGCCTATTCGGCTTCCCAAGCTCGCGCCCTAGCTAAGGCAAGTGCAGATTTATTAATCTTATTGGCCGAGTTTTCAAGTACAAACGGCCGACCAGTCTGTGCCTTAGCCAGCCCGCGAGTCAGGCCTATTCGGCTTCCCGAGCTCGCGCCCTGGCTAAGGCAAGGGCAAATTTATCAATCTTATCGGCCGAGTTTTCAAGTCCAAACGGCCGACCAGTCTGTGCCTTAGCCAGCCCGCGAGTCAGGCGAATTCGGTTTCCCAAGCTCGCGCCCTGGCTAAGGCAAGGGCAGATTTATTAATCTTATCGGCCGAGTTTTCAAGTACAAACGGCCGACCAATCTGCCTTAGCTAGCCCGCGAGTGAGGCCCAGTCGGCTTCCCAAGCTCGCGCCCTGGCTAAGGCAAGGGCAGATGTATTAATCTTATCGGCCGAGTTTTCAAGTACAAACGGCCGACCAGTCTACCTTAGCCAGCCCGCGAGTGAGGCCCAGTCGGCTTCCCAAGCTCGCGCTCTGGCTAAGGCAAGGGCAGATTTATTAATCTTATCGGCCGAGTTTTCAAGTCCAAACGGCCGACCAGTCTGCGCCTTAGCCAGCCCGCGAGTTAGGCCTATTCGGCTTCCCAAGCTCGCGCCCTAGCTAAGGCAAGGGCAGATTTATTAATCTTATCGGCCGAGTTTTCAAGTCCAAACGGCCAACCAGTCTGTGCCTTAGCCAGCCCGCGAGTCAAGCCTATTCGGCTTCCCAAGCTCGCGCCCTGGCTAAGGCAAGGGCAGATTTATTAATCTTATCGGCCGAGTTTTCAAGTACAAACGGCCGACCAGTCTGTGCCTTAGCCAGCCCGCGAGTCAGGCCTATTCGGCTTCCCAAGCTCGCGCCCTGGCTAAGGCAAGGGCAGATTTATTAATCTTATCGACCGAGTTTTCAAGTCCAAACGGCCGACCAGTTTGTGCCTTAGCCAGCCCGCGAGTCAGGCCTATTCGGCTTCCCAAGCTCCCGCCCTGGCTAAGGCAAGGGCAGATTTATTAACTAAAATAGCATTCAACATTGATTGCGCACAACTCACGTTTTATATATATACTCATGACTATAGCAACAGATGAAAAACACTAAATTAAAAACTGTAAAAATACATTCAACAAATTAAAAACTGTTAGTTGGCCGAATCAGCCATCAAAATCAGATTCCAATGGCTCAACATCCACTTGCTCATATGGTATCGGCATAATCAACGAAGCGTTAGCAACAGCAAGGGCTTTGAGCCAGCCATGTTTGAATCCCCGATTTTCAAACTTGGGGACCTGGTCAACGTACTCGGCAAGCCCAGCATTCTTCTCGGCCTCGAACACGTTGGAAGACTCCGAGTCGGCCGCTTCCTTCACCACCTTCATTTCAGCCAACTCAGCCTCCAGTCTGGAGACCGCCTTCTGGGCCAATTTGAGCGCATCTTCGCTCGCATCCGCCTTCTTCTCGGCATCTGATCTCAACTGATCCGCGCTACGAGCCCTCTCCATCTCGACGTCGGCCCTTGAGGCTTCCTTATTCACCCTCAAAGCCTCGACCTCGGCCCTTCTCCTTTAGCCCTCTGCTTCCTCGCGTAGATGGTCAATCTCTTTGACGGCGTCGCGATGGCGACAGCCCAAATCGGCTATCCATCCGACGGTCTGCAAAACAAGCATTTAAGTAAAGCTAAGTTCAGCAGTATTCGGGTTAAGTAAAGCTAAGTTCGAATATGTACCAAAAGCGCCGATTGGGCGGCTAGTACCGTCGCATTTAGATCCGTTTCCACTCGGAAAGCCTCCTTGTCAGACGGTAACGACATGGACGTGGCCAAGCTAAATGCGACTTCTGGATCTTTGAGCGCTGACGTATCAGAAGAAATCGGAACGTTTCTTACCATCGGTGGAATGACAAAAGGAACGTCCACGTCCGATCCCTCTAATCGAGGACGTTTGCCGCCATGTTCCTCCGAGCCGGCCTCAAACTCGGCAGGGCGTTTCTCTGCCTCAACTTCTTGGCCGGCCTGCACGATCACAGAAGATTCGGCATTCCGATTTTCTGCCGTTTCCACCTCAATGACACGAACGGACTCTGATCCACTAACAGACGGGGAGAACTGAGAGTCGGTGGCGGGCGGTATTTCAGACGGAAGGGCTTCCGCTCTTCGCCGCGCATCCAACCTTTCCGCGTTCGCCTTCTTGGCAAGTTGTGTCAGGCTTAACATGCCCTGCCATGTCTTCATGGTCTGTGGTGGGAATACTCTCCAAACCGTGAACAACGCCGTCAAGTGAAAGATCCCCTCGGCCAGAAGTAGAAGGGGGATTGGCCGAATTCAATACCTCGTCAGATTCGGTTTCAGACTGATCTGATTCGCTAACATCAGCTACGTCCCGCTCTGAATCGGACCCTTCAAAACCAACCTGCCTCAAGTTTTTGAAGTCAGACAAAATAAGAGCGATAAGAGAATCTTCGCCCTCCAGAACAGGGATATTTTCCGCCGCCGAGAAGGTCGTATATGTCGGCTCATAACGAAGCAAAATATGCGCCGACCTCCCTTGTTTCTGAAGACTTCGACGGCCGAAATATTTGAGCGCGACTTCTATATCCGAAAGAACGGCACCGTCAGTCGAAGGAAGAACTTTCTTCAAAATGCTCCCTGCAGAAGACAAGCCGTCACATTTCAAACAAGGGGCTTCACAATAAAAACGAAATAATAAAATAAAAGCGAGAAGGCAATCAGCCACCTGGCTCACCCCTCCGTCTAGGAATGGGGTCGGCGTGATCCTCCCCTTCGCCAAATTCCCAGTTACCCTGGACAACGACCATAATGTCATCAACTCGTTTTCCAGAACTGGAAAGCATCGTAATCAGCTGATGGTCGATATCCTTGGCCCTAAGGAAGAAATGCCCGTGCCGACCAGAAGACTTAGCCAAGGCATAACAATTCCGGATGGCTGGAATGCCAAGGTTAATTCTTAGGCGACGGTTGAGCGCTATAATCCCCATTACGATTCTAAAGAAATTCACATTAGGTTGGGAAGGGATTAAACCCCAGTAGCGAAGCACAGTCCTAAGAAACGGGTGAAGGGGGAAACGGACTCCACCCTCTGCAATTTACAAGAGGGAAAAGACAATTGTGGTTTCGTCCTCCCTTTCCATATCAAGAGTGTCGTCTGCCACAAGTGACAAACGGACATCATCAGGAATGGAGAAATGGCGTTTAAAGCTAGCGATTCGATCTGACGAGAGGAGATCTTTCAAATGTTTCGCCATGACTTACAGTTAGTAAGAATATGCCAAGGAAGGAACAAACCAGAAAAAATCTTCAAAGTAAAGGAGGAGAGAACTTACAAAGGACGAAGAGGATATCGGGAAATAGAGTTGCGGGGAATATCCAAAAGGCAAACCAGTGATGAGCGTGACGAGATACATGAAAGGATGTCAAAATTTTAAATTGCAATAAATAAACATATGCGCGAAGGGGAAAAGTCGACACGACAACCGAAAAAAGTGCGCTTAGATATCCGCATAACGATGAGGCCAGCCGCCGAATTTTGGCTCTGACCTTTCGAAATTGAAAACCAAGCACTCTAGCTAACTGTCGTTAGTAAAGTGTTTGGGGGGCAATTGTGGGAGCCGAATAAGCGGAAGAATCGGGAGGCGCACCCCAGGAACTGGACACTACACGGCTTCGTATTGCATAACTAGGGCGCTGAATACGTTAACAAAGCCGAATAGACGAGGGTCAGTAGATCCGGATGAATATAAGGTGAATAGGATAAAAGTAGGCTCAGGCCCCGAGGTCCAAAAAAGTGAGTATAAATATAAGAACCGCAAATCCAGAAAGGTATGTAAGAATCACTTCACTTAACTTAAACAAGAAGCTATCTTGAGTGTCTGAACTAACTTGTCCGTCGGAGTGCTAATCCCGGCATCCCCGACCGGAGTTTTCCTCTTTTCAGGTGACTAGCTGAGGATCGCCAGCGCCTCCCAGGATCTGAAGAGTATTTCCAAACCACTTCCCCACAGTTGATATGTTTGATATATCTGAATTGGGCCAAAGGCCGTCCGACTTAAATGATTGGGCCAAAGGTCGTCGGACATGAATGAGTGGGCCAAAGGCCATCGGACATAAATGATTGGGCCAAAGGCCATCCGACATGAATGAGTGGGCCAAAGGCCGTCGGACATGAATGAGTGGGCCATAGGCCGTCGGACATAAATGACTAGGCCAAAGGCCGTCGGACATGAATGATTGGACCAAAGGCCGTCAGATATGAACGATTGGGCCAAAGGCCATCAGACACGAATGCAAAGATGGGCCAAAGGCCGTTTGAATATGTCGTCTGATATGTTGGAATACCGTGATGAGCCAAAGGCCGTTTGAATGAAATGGATCATGATCATGAATATGGAATGCGCATAGATATGAATATAAAGAGAATGGGCCCGAGGCCGTTTGATACGCCTGATATGTTTGAATTGGGCCCGAGGCCGTTTGATGTGTTCAAATTGGACCAAAGGTCATTTCGTATAGATGGAACCGAGGTCATATTGTTTTATATAAGAATTGGACCTGAGGTCGTTTTGCCTATGGACATGATGTGTTGGACCTAAGGTCGTTTTGCTTTGTTGAGATTTGTAAATCTGGTGTGAATGAGAATAGTGGTTCAAATATGTACATTATAAGTATGATTCATTTATGAACGAATCTCATTCATTAACCTCTTTATTTTGATATTATTAACTGGGCGTTAGCTCACTCTCATTTATATGTATGTAGGTGAGCAAAGGGACGTTCAACCCCAGCCTTAGTGGAATTTAAGAAAGGAGCCCGAGTTTTCTGAAGTCAGCCCAGTGCCTCACGCAAGATGCTTTGTTTATGATATTTTGTGTTCCTTTTGCTATTTCTATTGGTTACGATAGACCATTTATGTATATAAGCTTTTGGCACGACTGACTATGTGTTTGAATGATCTTAGGTATACAAGATATTAACTACTGATATGTGGTGTGAGTTATTATTAGGTATATGTGAAATGTTTTGACATGCCATGTAAGCATAGCTCATTGGACAAAATTTTTAAGTTTGCTTCCGTTTTGGCCCCTTAACTCTGATGGAATGTCACGCCCCACTTTTTATTACTCGAAGTCATTACTAAGTTCATTAACTTAATTTAATTTCAGAGATAACATGCGGAAATAAACTCAAATGTTCAACTAAAAGGAATAAACAATAGTTCTCTCTTTCGAAATACAACATGAACATTCTAAATAAATTGCCCTCAAGCTTACAACATTAAATAATTAAAAGAATGGTGCAACCTTTTTACATATATGGCATTCCGCCTACAACAAAGAGGCCCCGTGGCCAACAAATAAGAAGATCCAAATCTTGTAGCACATCCTGCTAAACACCTGAAAAAGATTCAACAACGTGGGATGAACATATAGTCCAGTAGGGATCTCAACATGATCCTCAACAATAACAACATTACAGATAGCTATGATCATGAACTCTCATTCTCGTACTAGAATAGTAATGTGACAATTTAATACAAAATATATATATATATATATATATATAAACTTTTCTCGAAAACATCCATTTCATTCAAAGCTATAAATGATTCATCTTTCTTTTCCTTTCATTAACCCCCGTTCCCAATCTTTCATACATTAACACTTACTTAGGAAATAAATTCACTAAGCACATACCACCAATGTGCCTTTTCAAAACATATTTCTATAATGTTCAACTTTCTACACACTTCCAAACGACAAAAAGGGCATTTCAGTTCAATCCCAATTCAATCATAAGAATACATGCACACCTCTATAAAAAAAGAGAGATAACAACTCAACTACATGCATAAGATAACCAATGAGGCAACTCGGCCCTCCAAAACCGTAACCAACACAATCCACAATGTTCCCAGATACACTGGAACAATAACAACAAAACTTTGCTCTACTAGCTATGGGCGAAGTAAGCCAAAAATACACTTCTCACAACAATCTACCAGTTTACCAGGCGCTAGCTGGAAGGGTATGGTATCTTCGATTATCAGCGCAGTCAGTTCTCCAGGCGCTAGCTGAAGGGTATGATACCTCTGATTATAAGCGCAGGGTATATATGAACACATAAGTGTGTGGAGTCCATCCCCTATCTTCTCACACACACTGGAGTACAACCCCTCTCTCCTCCCTAACCAGTATACAAATATAATGTAACTCAGCATTGTATCACATAAGATGTTCAATCAACAATGGTGTAATGTGTACACGACAATTCAACACAACCGTGTCGTCCTCCACCGATGACCAAGGACAAAACCTCTAGATGCATGCATATTGTACATCTATTAACAGACCTAACTAACATGAGATCACAAAACCCAGCAACAACATTAACATGGTAGTTAAAGCTACAAACCCCCACAAGTGTGTTCAACACTCAAGATACAACATTTCAATTTTTATACTTATTTCAAAAATACCTTTCCCATTTCACAAAACGAATTCCACTTCCTTTGTTTTCACAAAAATCAATCCCATGGACAAGAAGCCATAACTCATTTTAATCCACTACATTCTTTCAAAGCCATTCCAAACTAATCATGCAAATTAAGTCATAATTATTAAATTAGGGTTTTCCTCTCCTTTCAATAACCCCATGCTAATTAACGCCCCAATTAGCCTAAACCATAACTAATAATAATAAACCCAAATCCAACAACCAACCCAATGTTCAACCTCATGATTTTTAACAAATCCAACATGATATAATGTTTTTATGCAATACAAAAACTACCACATGTCTATCTATAGATGAAGTATTGAAAAGAAACAAGGAGAATCCCTACCTCAAACGGAGAACTCAAATGGAGAAGATGACCCGGAATCAAAGTGCTCCAAATCCACTATTTTTCAGATTAAAACGAAGCCCAAGCCACCCTCTATCTTTCTTACAAAGAACTTAGGATGGATACACACTAGAAGTAGATGAAAACCTAGAGAGAAGATGAGTTTAGAGAGAGAGAGAGTCGGTTCTAGGGTTTCAAAACTAAAAGAGAATGAAAAACTGTTCAAAAACCCGCTGCTGCCTATTTAAACTGGACAAGCTCGCTCGAGCGAAGACTTGGTCGCTCGAGCGACCAGACACAGGAAAGCCTTGCTCGAGCGAAGAAAAGCTCGCTCGAGCGAAGAACTCAAAAACATACACCTCGCTCGCTCGAGCGAAGAAACACAGCTCTCAGATCTATACTAGACGCAATCGCTCGCTCGAGCGAAGAAACCCTGGCTCGAGCCACCAGACACAAAATACAACCCTCGCTCAAGCGACCAAACCAAAAACTGCACAGCAACACTTGGTTTCCGAACCCAACCAATCCGAAACAAACCTGCCCAAGACATCCTATAACTCAAAAAGAGAAAATAAAGGATGACAACAACAATTATACAATAATAGAATCCAGGGAACCTAAGTCCGGATACAACAACCAAAAGGAAAAAGACCGGGGTCGCTATATGGAATATCTTTTGATTTGGTTTGAGGCTGTAGGTAATCTCATGATTACTGGCTGGTTATGACCTTAATCTACAGGGGCGGGTTCGGGTCATGACACCTTTAGTAATTAATCTGGCATTGTATCTTTCAATATTGCCTTTAGGATCACGTTTGGTTTTAAAAACCTATTTGCATCCGACAGTTTTGGCTCCCTTAGGCAATTCTACAAGATCCCAAACATTGTTGTCTTTCATGGATTTTAACTCATCTTTCATGGCATTTAACCATTGAGTTACATTTCCATTATTCATGGCTTGGGCATAAGAAACATGATTATTCTCCAAGCCTATATCACACTCATTTAGGTAAACTTTATAGTCATCTGATATGACTGGTTTCTTTTCTGTTTGTGATTTGTGTAAAGGTTGTTCTACAACTGGGACAACTTTTTCAATGTGAGAAATCTCTTGAGTACCAACATTATCCACAATAGGTTCAAGTACTTCATTTTCTTGGATAATCGTGGAAGGCGTAAAAGCACGATTTTCCTCCAAAGAAACATTTTTGAGATTCATACTCCCACTAATGTCTTTCATCCTCTAAGAACACAACATTTCTAGTTTCAACAATTCTTGTGCTATGAGTGAGACAATAGAATCTAAAACCCTTTGATCTCTCAGGATATCCAATGAAATAACAACTTATAGTTCTAGGTCTAATTTCTTTATTTGTGGGTTAAAAATTTTTGCTTCAATAGGACAACTCCATACATGTAAATAATTCAAATTAGGTTTCCTACCAACCCACAACTCATAAGGAATTACAGGCACAGCCTTACTAGGAACCCTATTAAGAACATGTACAACAATTTTTAAAGCTCCACCCCGCAAGAAATCTAACAAAGAAGAGTTACTCATCATACTTCTTATTATGTCCAAAAGAGTATGGTTTCGTCGCTTAGCTACACCATTTTGCTCAGGTGTACCGGGCATTGTGTAGTTAGCAACAATACCATTCTCAACTAAAAATAAAGCAAAAGCACTTGGATTTTGACCCGACTCAGTGAATCTACCATAATATTCACTGCCTCTATTAAATCTTACACTTTTAATTCGTCTACCAAGTTGATTTTCAACTTCAGCTTTATAGAGTTTGAACATATCCAGTGCTTCTGATTTTTCACGAATAAAATACACATAAGTATTCCTAGAAAAGTCATTAATAAAAGTCATAAAATATTTATGTCTAGAAATAGTTGGAACAATAAAGGGACTATGTATATTAGTATGAATTGTGTCTAATAATTCAGTAGTCCTAGTAGCACACTTTTTCTTTGTCTTTGTGTATTTTCCTTTAATGTAATTCACACAAGTACTAAAATCAGAAAAATCAAGTGAACTTAAAATTTGGTCTTTAATAAGTCGTTCCATATTTCTCTTGATATGTGGCCCAAGCGCTTATGCCACAACATGGATGAATTTTGATTCACTCGCTTTCTCTTTTTATTTACCAAGTTGTTTACATGAAAGGATAAAAGAGATTGTACATAAGTGGAATCTAAATTCAATGAATAAAGATTACCATATAAAGTACTAGAACCAATGATATGAGAATTATAGAATAAAGAGACTCCATTATTTCCAAACTTAAATTTACAACCACAAGAATCGAGTTGTGAAACAGAAATTAGGTTTCTAGTAAAAACAAGAACATAAACTATGTTTACTAAATATAAAATGAAACCAAAGTCTAAAATTAGACGGAGGGTGTCAATGGCCTAAGCGTCCACTTCTATTCCATTCCAGACCATAATGGTTCATTCTCCTTTATTAGTTTCCGACTTGTAAGGTATCCCTGCATGGAATTTGTTATGTGAATACTTGCACCGGTGTCAATCCACCAAGAATTTGGTGGAACATCTATAAAAAAGGATTCATTAGACACCAAGCATTGAGTGTTACCTTTCTTGTCCAACCAACCTTTAAACCTGGACAGTCTTTTCTTATGTGACCTTTCTTTCGACAGAAATAGTATCGAATCTTATTTTCTTCATTAGCCTTGTGAGTTTCATCATTTGCATTCTTCTTCTTCTTACTTTTTCCTTTCTTGAAAATCTTTTTGGTTAGACCCAAGGTGGTAAGGTGAACCATATCAGGCTTTTTAGCTTTAAGCCTCTCTTCTTCTTGAACACACATGGCTATTAACTCGCTTATCTTCCACTTATCTTTCTGCGTATTATAATTGATCTTGAAAGGACCAAATTACGCAAGAAGAGAAGTCATAATGAAATGAGCAAGAAAACCTTAAGAAATTTTCATGTCCATTCCTTTTAATTGAGAGGCCATGTCATTCATCTTTAAGATATGTTCATGAACATCACTCAAACCATCATATTTCATTGTCATCATTTTAATCATGAGAGTACTAGCAAGGGATTTGGAAGTTTCAATGAATTGTTCTTCAATAGATTTCATATAATCCATTGTACTTTCAGAAGCAGGGATTGCTCCTTGAATTGCAGACGCAATTGAGCCTTTCATAATCATTAGACTTAAGCGATTAGAGCGTTCTCATTTTTCATATAAAGCCATGTGTTCCTTAGAACTTGTATCATTAGGTTTTGTAGGTGCTAGCTCTTTTAATGCAGAGTCTAAATCCATAATTCCCAAAACAATTCCAATTTGTTCTTTCCATTTCTTAAAATTAGTTCCACTCAAAGTTTCAACACTAGACAAGTAACTAATTGTAGTAGGATTCAATATTGGAAACACATAATAGCCATTACATAATTTAATATAATCAAGAAAACTACTTTTCACATGTCATGAATAAAAATAACACCGCAAGTTAAATATATCTAACTATGAAACATAATTAGTTAGATACGAAATCAAGGTGTCCTTCCGTTGGGCCGAATAACATTATATTCTAGAAGATACATTAATCTATCTAATGAGATTCATTGAATGAATGGATTCTTTGATGGGAATATAACTAGTATAAATAGTGTAAGGTCCCAAACCACACTCTCTAACACAAAACTCAAGTTATTACCACAAGAAGGCTCTCATCGCCTAGAGAGAGAGAGAGAAAGAGAGAAAGAGAGAGAGAGAGAAGTGGTTTGAAGATCTTAGACAAATAAAGAACTTGAAGATCAAGGTCTTCTATTCAAGATTTCTCTTTCTCAAAAGCGATTTTCATAATATCATGGATCAAGGTATGTATACACTTATTTTGTATAGCAGAAATTCATATAGTTTTCATGTATAGAATTGAATTCTTAACGGCTTTTAGTTTATATTCCGCAAAATTTTCTATCAGGGATGAGTTGATGGAATCAACAGATTGAATGGCAAAATTGGCTAGAGAAAGCGTTGGTGAAGGGGGGTCGTCGTCTTGTAATTTGAAGTGTTTCAAATTGAAGTGTCGTCTTGTAATTTGAAGCGTCGTCTTGTAATTGAGGACATAAGATTGATGAAAAACAGAACATGACTCGTTCTTAAGTTTGCTTGCAAATTGAAGTGTAGTTTTGAAATTAAAAGGTTTGAGTCAAATTTTATCTAAATGAAAGATTGAGACTCACTTCTTGTAAGTGTTTGTAGTCCAATTTCGTTATTGTATTTTGAATTGGGTAGATGAAAGAAAATTAATGTACACTCCGTGTTATTTACCTAATTGTTATTTAAGATAAAAAAAAAATTATAATAAATTTTTAAACTCAGTAATATGGCAATCAATTAGGATATTAAAGGTAACACTCCTCTCTCATATCTTCTCTAATCATCAACCAATCATATCACTTATACATCATTGGGTCTAAAAAATATATCTAAAAAGTGGGCTTGTATATCATTTTTTTGATATTTTTTTTATAGAGAAAATGACATACAAGCCCACTTTCTAAACCCATTTTTTAGACCCAATGATGTATAAGTGATATGATTGGTTAATGATTATAGAAGATATGATAGAAAGAATGTTACCTTAGATATTCTAATTAATTACCACATCATTGGGGCTTCAAAATTGTGTCGAATTTTTAGACTTGTATTACAATGCCCTTTTTTTAAACGTTATGTACAAAGGTAACAAAAATCAAAGAAAAATGTTTTACATAATGAATAGAAAATGAATTTATTTATGAGGAATTTGTTTTTTTTTTTTTTTTAAAGGTCTAAAAAAAAAGAAAAAAAATGATATAGAAGCTCACTTTCTAGATCCAGCAATGTGTAAAAGATATGATTGATTGATGATTAGAGAAAACATGAAAGAAAGTTTCCTTATATATTGTAAGAGCATTAGTATTAGGCTCTTTATTTTGGTTTTGGGATTATATTAGTAAGCCAACGTTTCAAATCAGTGCTCTGTTAGGCAGGTTATTGCAAAACAAAATTTGCCATTCCTATAGTACCTCACTTGTTCACTGGTTATACAATATTTTATTATTTATTTTTAAGAGTGATCGGATGTCTTGCTGGACATCCTATCGGATGACTGGCTGCTGCCCCCCCATATATATATATATATATATAAACAATAAAAGTAATTAAAAGATAGATAATTTAAATAAAATAATTAAAAGATAGATTTAAAACATAGATAACTGAAATAAAACTAACTTACAATCGTAAATTGTTCACTGAAAATAACTTGAAAGCTTAGCTTCAAAATACAACTCAAATACAATTTTTTGAGAGTGAAAAGAAAGAGAGTAAAAAGCAGGTGGATTCTCAATTCTTGAAAATTCTGCCTTCTCCCAGACTAGAGAAGCTCTTTTATAAGCCAAGCAGATCACTATGAGGCTTGTGACTTCAAAAGCTGGAGAGTAGGAGGCACATGGGTGCTGTGGGAAACTTTTGGTAACTGATGGAAAGCTGTCTACTTTTAACTGTGAGGCTTGTGACTTCAAAAGCTGGAGAGTAGGAGGCACATGGGTGCTGTGGGTAACTTTTGGTGACTGATGGAAAGCTGCCTACTTTTAAATTTTTTTTTTCTCGTGATTACACAGTTGACTGATGGGGAACCAATAACTCGTGACTACACAGTTGACTGATGAGGAGTCGATATATATATATCAAAGGAATCAATATATATATCAGCAGCTTTTCTCAAAGTAAGAGTAGTGATTGAAGCTGATGTATATATGGAATCCAATGACTGTTTTAGGTATATGGGTCCTGAGCATCTTGGAATTGTGGACCATATGGATCATGACTAGTAAAGGCTTCGGATGAGGTTGATCCATCTGAAGCAACATCTTCATCTTGTGATTTGGCTTGGGCAAATAGTAACTTTGCAATCTGAATATGTTCTTCATTACTGGTCTTGGACTTGGGTTTTGACTTGGGCTTTGACTTGGATGACTTGGATTTTGAAGGCCTAGAACTGGCTGTTGGGCTTCCAAGTTTGACTGTGGTAAGAGGAAGTGGGCTTCCTTGAGAGACTGAAGCAGTTAGGTTCTGCTAAAAAGATTTAACCATGGCAGGGTTCTGCTGAGAAGATTTAACCATTGCAGGAGTAGGAGCATGAATATTGATTGGAAATTCTTGCTGGACTTGTTGAATAATGCGTTGGACTTTGAAGCCATCCCACCATTTGACAAAAAGCTGGCGACTGACTAGGTTGTTGGAAATATTGTATTGCTATTTAAATATCCAAGAGACTTTATATTTGGACATAAAATGAAGCAATATAGGGAATTGACTTTTATGTTGACTCAATTTATAAACTGAAGAGAAATAATTGACTTGTTCCTTTAAATTAGTAGGAATAATTTCTAGAATGGCACCATGTTGAGACCACCATTTCAGAAACCATGAAAGAAATTCTGACTTGAATTTATGGTCAAAAGAGAAGAACCGGGAGTGATTGTATGACTCATTTTGGTGGAGAAGGATCTTAAACCAGGCATCAATATAATCATAGTAACTATATTGTATCTTGTGATTGGGAAGATCACGAAGGAGAAAAATGAGACCCCATTCATCCATGGATACAATATTGTGTATATGTATAAAGAATGGTAAATGATTTTACTAGGATTGACTCGGTCATAGATAGGTTTGATGACTATGGACTGTTAATGAAAGAGGATGTCTTTATAAAAAGTAATTGACTTTTCTGGATGGGAAGGAATGAAATGCCATCTAGAAGGGAAATATGATGTAACTAGTTCATTGACATTGTGAATATTTTTATGAACTGGTTCTTTGTAGAAAAGATGGACTGGTTGGGGTTTAAGAACATAATCTATTCTTGTAGTTCTGTATGGATTATTAGGAGGCATTGGAGTAATGGATTGACAAGTAAAGAGATCTGAAGCAAGGGCATAAATGTAACTAGGTTTAGGAATGTTACCAAGAATTTGGTATCTGTTGACTAGATCAATTGGAGGAGCAACAATAGGTTGATTGATTGGAACAATGGCAAGTTTAGAAGGAGGCTTTTGACTTGACATTTGTAGTTGAACAAATAGAAGTTGATTAGCATCCATTGAGGAGATCTAACTTATCAATATGGAAATTGAGAATATTAGTGTAATGGGAAATCACATTGCGTTGACTGCGAATTTGTTGAAATTGTAAATAAGGATCTTGGTCAATCATTTTTCAATAGGTTATTTTAAAGAAGCAACAATGAATCAATTTGCAATATCGGGTGACTGCTAACTTGTGTGTAGAATTATAAGGAGTAGGCATGATGCACTATCCCGCCTGTAAAAATTCTCGGGTAAGAAAATCAAGGATAGAATTTTGACTACCAGAAATGTATTC
Source organism: Camellia japonica (assembly GCA_030407325.1). Classification (NCBI taxonomy): domain Eukaryota; kingdom Viridiplantae; phylum Streptophyta; class Magnoliopsida; order Ericales; family Theaceae; genus Camellia; species Camellia japonica. The sequence continues at coordinate 194,525,938 of JAPPVO010000002.1, read as the reverse complement.
AATATCAAAATTAAGATAATTAAAATAGATTGCCAACATGCAAAAATATGTTTGCTAGCAATATTTTGAACATATTTTTGTAAAACATATTTAGCATTTTTACAATCAACTCGTAATAAAAATTTTAATTTAAAATATCATCTTGAAATTTACTAATACATAATACAATCGATAAATTTTTTTTTTTAATAGTACTATAATTTTTTTTGTGCTTTGTTCTAAACATTAGAATGAAAGCGAACAACTTGTTCAGATGACTTAGGAGTGACTTTTAAAGGAGAATGCCACCATAACTAATATCAGAGGCATCAACTTGAATAATTTTGAATGAATTTTCAGTAGGAATACCAAGACAAGGCAAAATTTTGACATATTTTTTGACTTGTTGCACAATAGCACTATGACTGGGAGACCATGGAGGAGGATTATCTTTCAACCGATCAAAAAGGGGTTGACAGGTTTTCCTAAAGTCTTGATAGAATTCAACAATGTAATTAAGAGAACCTAAAAATCGTTGTAACCGAGTTTTGTCTAAAATTTTATCAGGAAACTTAGAGGCAAATTCAATAGATCGACTAATTGGAAGAATAGTACTTTAATATATATCATAACCTAAAAATTTGACTTTGGCTTGAAATAACTTAATTTTAGGGGCAAATATGACTAAACCATTATGTTTAATAATCTGGAGGAAAGAGTGAAGATGTTTCCAATGTTCATCTATGGACTTAGAAAAAATAAGAATGTCGTCAATGTAAATGATGGAAAATTGATTAAAGGGATTGAATATTTCATTCATGATGTTTTGAATTTCACTAGGTGCATTTTTTAAATCAAAATGCATGACATTCCATTCATAATGACCAAATGGTGTAGTAAAAGTAGTTTTATACCTATCGTTAGGGTAAATTTGTATTTGCCAAAATCTATTTTTAAAATCAAATTTACTAAAAATGACGGCTTTACTAAGTCGTTTAATTAAATCTTTTTTATTAGGGATTGGATAGCGTATCCATTCTAAAACTTTGTTTAAAGGTTTATAATTGATGACTAATCGTGGAACAACGCGTTCAAGTTTAGCATTTTTATTAACATAAAAAGCATGACAAGACCAAGGTGACTTACTTTTACTAATGATATTATTTTTAAGTAATTCATTGACTTTTTTTTTTACACATTTCGACTAATTCATTATTCATTTGAATTGGACGAGATTTAGTAGGAGTTTGTTTTTCATCAAAATTTTTAATATAAGGAAGTGTAACTACATGTTTTTTTCTTATGCCAGAAAGTACTAGGTAAAGTAGAACAGACAATAGTTTCTAAATGGGTTTTGGATTGTTCAATTTTAGAAACAAGAATGTGATTTGTTAATTGAGATTCAACTCTTTTATATTTGACTTATTTCTTAAGAAAGTTCAGTTGTTTGGTTAATCGATAGATAGATTGGGATATGGAACATTCTTTTAATTTATTTAATTGTTTGATTTCAGGAGGAGATAAGAATTTAAAGATTACTGTTTGACCAAAAGCTTGTGTTGTTATTCAATGATTAGTGGTAGTGAATGGGTATAATAAAAAGATAAATGGTGTTCCTAAAATGACTTTGTTTGTCATATTTCGAACTAAAACAAATGATATTTTAAAACAAACATTATTTTGACAAATATGTACTTTAGGTAATTCATATTTAATATACAATTGACTTCCATTAGTAGAACTTAATTGTTCACTAGTTTTATGATAATATTTTGTGGGGATTAAACCTTCTTGGATAAAATTTAAGTCAACGCCGGTATCAATTAGGGCTATGACTTCTATTTCAAAATCATTAATAATTTAATTTTACTTTCAAATGCCATTTTTGAATATTAATTCTATTAATCATATTTAAACGATTACTGTTATCGTGATTATCACTGTCATGATGACATTTAGAAATTGTTCAGGATGAATTATATAAGTGCACTTTTTGGATAAAAAAGTAGAGGCAAAAAAGATGTAGTATGTTTGGTTTTAATTTTTTGAATTCAGTTTTTTGTTTTTTCGTGTTTTTTTTTTTTTTTTTTTTAGTAAATATTTTTAAAATTTTAAGCATTTTTTTTTTTACTTTTTTAGATGCACCTTACTTAGATGTATCTAAAAAGTAAAATATTTGTGAAAAAATATTTCAAAAAATTAATAAATACAAAAAAATATAAAAAATATACTGAATTTTTGTATTTTTATATATTGAATTTTTGTATTTTTGTATTTTTGTTATTTAGTGAAATTTTTAAAGATTTTTTTCACGAAAATTATACTTTCTAAGTGTATTTATGTTAGGTGTGTTTAAAAATTAAAAAAATGGAAACTTATTTATAAGTCTTTTTTCAGATACTTATGCTAGGCTAAGTCCTGTGTAATTTCTTATAGAGTCTCAAATCCTATTTAGATAGGAATGTATTCTGCAAGATCCTACATAAACGTAACGTGACGTGATACTTACATAAACGTAACGTAACGTGACACCTACATAAACGTAACGTAACGTGACACCTATATAAACGTAACGTGACACCTATATGTAACGTGACACCTACATAAACGTAACATAACGTAACGTGTCACGTTACGTTTCGCAAACTTAATGAGTTTTTTTTTTTTTTAATTGAATGTGAAAATGTTGCTGATTTATGTTGGTGTCACGTTACGTTTCATATAAATATGATCTATGGTAACATTCAATTTCCTATATAGGAAATTAAATGTTGCCATAGATCATAGATGTCATGCTACGTTTATGTAGGTGTCACGTTACGTTACGTTTATGTAGATATGATCTATGGTCACATTCAATTTCGTATATAGGAAATTGAATGTTGCCATAGATCATAGGTGTCACGTTACGTTTATGTAGGTGTCACGTTACGTTACGTTTATATAGATATGATCTATGGTAACATTCAATTTCCTATATATGGTTTTACTATTATTTATGATACTAACAACTAATATTGAGGGTAAATGTGTCAACAAACTTCCTACAGGACTTATGGGAACATAAGTTTTTTAGTAGGATCATATGTAGCATAAGTCTCCCTAATAGGACTTATAAATAATTCTCTTAAAAAAATTGCTTAAAAAATTAAAAAAATTCAGTAAAAACAAAAAAATACGAAAAACAAGAAAGTAGAATTTTCTGAAAAGTGTTTTTAGAAAACCCAAACCAAGCAAAATTACGAAAAATGTGTATTAAAATATTGTATAAATTAGCAAAATTACAGTTTTACCCATATAAATCCATGTGCATGTCAATACGGATCTCGCGGATCTGTGTGTACTGGAAAAAGTTGGAATTTTTTTTTCTTTTTCCATCGTGGTCAGGTACAATGTTTTGACAATTTGTTTTTTTGTTTGTTTATTTGTTTTTTTTTTTTTTTGGCAGTGTGTAGAAGTGATGCATGTCTCCATCAATCATATAAAAAATTATTTTTTTAATTTTTTTTTGGTTTTCTACCCGTGATGTGTACTGTTCTGGTACAATGTTTTAATTTTTGTTTTGTACCCTTGGCTTTTGTGAATAATGTTAACTCTTTTTTTTTTTTTTGATTTTTTAGTAATTTTTTGACTTTTTATCTTTTATACTGTATCCCAAATAAACACTTAGTTGATTGATTATCAAAGACGACACGGTTGGGATCGTGACTAGAACTAGATTCAGCAGATGAAGTATCATTACTATTTTAGAAATTTATTGATTTTTAATGTTGCAATTTCTTCTTCCAATAATTTGTCTTTAGTTTTTAATTCTTTAATTGTTAATTTAATTTGGTGAATTTATTTCTGTAAATCTTGTAAGGTTACTTCTTTATGGTGAGTTTTTTTTAATCTTTCTATAGTAGAAGTTAAACTGATAATTGGTTTATCTTGATGAGATTTTTTTTTTTTGTTTTTTTTTTTTTGTATTTGTTCATTAGTAAAGATTTTAATTTATTAGTATATTTTCTTTTTAAGTCAGGATTGTCTAGTTTACTAATTAATTCAATTAATGAATTTTCTTCTTGCTGGGATTTACTAAGTACAGTGACTTGTTTACAGCAGGTATCATTACATCCTAGTTCAATTGGATCATCATCAGTATTATCAATGGGAGAATAATAGTCAGAAGTACTACTAGATATATAAGAATCACTTGATTCGGGGTATTAGTTAAGTTGAATATTTCAAATATTTGATGTTGATTTTCTTCAGTAATTTGTAATTGGTTAAGTTTGTCCCTTAGTTTGGCTTTAGCTTTACATTTGTTAGAATAGTGACACTTATTACCACAATTGTAACAAGTAACATCTTAGGTAGATTTTGACTTCTTAAAGTTTTTAGTTTTCTTGTGATATTTCTTGTTTGGTTTAACATAATATTGATCATATGATTTAGAGGATGAATGTTTTTTATGATATTTCTTATATGGTTTGGGGAAAAAAAAAATTTCTTATGTTTTTTGCATGATGGGGCTATAGGGGATAGACCATATTGTTTACAGAAGTTACCTAATTCATATTTAGCCTTATGTTTAACTCTAGCTGCTTTTTGGCTAAGTTTCATGTCAATACACATTTTCAATCATTCTTTCTGAATAGTACTAATTATATCACCATAAGTTAGGTTATCATATTTAACAATATCAGTAGGTTGACTAAGGACATCTCTAATTTATGGGTAAAAAGACTAGGTAATCCATTAATAAATTTTTCTTTCCAAAATGATTTAGTACAATCATCTCTAAGCATAACTCTAGAAGTAAAGATATCTTTATAATAACAAAAATCACTTAATAGAGGGCAAGTTAAATTACTAAGTTGATCGTGGATGCGAGAATGAATATTAGTAGGTGTTCCAATAAAATGTTTGATTATGGTAAATATTAAAGTGTTAATGCCATCAAGTTTACTTGTTCCTATGTCTTCATCAAATATAGGGAAGTCATTTTCATCAACTTGGACTGCATTTTAAATATATCTTCACGCATATCCTGAGTGAGATATTTGTCCCACCGAGATTTAAGTATACCAGTAAAACCAGAGGTAAGTAAAGAGACGTTTTCATGTTAAGTGTAGTCAGGATAATTACTACGATAACTATTAGCTACCATAGACATGTGATTTAACTTTTGAAGAATTTGATTTTCGCTAAGACCATCTATATTCCATTCATATAATTTTTTGGCAGAAACAGAAAATTGATTGCTAATATTAGTTTCTTCAAATTGAAGATCAGGTGGAGTTAGTTTATTATATCAATTTTTTGTAAGAGTAGTAGGATTAACTTTCGGATGTACGATTTGATTAAGATGTGTGGTTTGAAATTGTTGTGCTAATTCACTAATTTCATTAGTAGATGTGTCAGAGTCATTAGTAAATTCTAAAGGTGGTTGTTGTGTTAAGACAGTAATTCCTTTTTCGTTAAAAAGGGTACATAACTTAGTAAATAATTGTTCAATAGCTTCAACAGTATTAGTATCTTGCGTAACTAGACTTAACCTTTTCCTAGTGCTAGGAAGATTAATAAGAGGTTTGTCTAAAGGTTTACTAGTTGATATATTGCTAGTTGAGTAATCATAAAAAATGAGTTTCAATTTTATATAATTGTTTACCAATAGTTTTTAAACATTGATTTGTATAATTATTTTGTTCAATTACTTTTTTAATTTCAGATTCATCACTAGGAAGTTTAAAAGGAGAAGCATGTAAAATGGATCCTTTATGTTCAATAAGGATGGTTTCTAAGTGAGGATGACTAGAAGAAATAGTAGTATTAGGGAAAGTTTTCCATTTAGTTTTTGTAATAATATTTAATTTTTGATAATAATTTTCAAGATAATCAAAGAAATTAACTTCAGTACCAATCTCATTCATAAATTTATACCATTTCTTAATTATTTTGGATTGTTGTTGTTCACTATAAGTATTCCGATAAATCTGTCATTTTATTTTATTATCTTTAGATTTAAATTCAGAATGAAGGTTATCAAGATCTGGAGTAAAAAGTTTACTGAGAGTTAATAATTGTGGATTAATAGGAGGAACAACTTCAAAATCAGTTTGAGTAGGGGAATCTTGCGATATGGTGTCGTCTTCAGGAAGATGTGTGTGTGTTGAATAAACTAGTTTACTAATTTGAGATGTAGAGGAATTATCTATTCTTTTTAACTTACTATCAGTAGTGTGTAAGGGTTGACCAATAAGAAGTTTTCAATCTTTTTGAGTAAATAAAGGAGTACTAAAAATTTCATCGTCATCAATAGGGATACTAGATGTACTATGTCTGGAAGATTGACTAAAACTGGGGCAATGAAAACGTATGTGAACAGATCCATCATCATGTTGTTGGATTGTCGGACATCATTAGTATTAGATTGGTGTGGGCGTGAATAATTTTCATTCACTGTAACCCAAGTATCGGGAACGATTATATCATTCCAACAAATTGTGGTAGGGACATCAATATTGGACTCATTAATACTACTTTGAATAAGGACAGTTTTATCTTTCGGGCTTTTAACTAAAGCATGAGCATTAAGATTAGTTTTAATACATTTATAATAAATTCGATATATTAAAGCAATAGAATGAGCACCACAAAGTATTTTAGTAAATTCACTAGAGATTTGTATATTTAATGTTAAAGCTTTTAATATGTGAGGATCACGTAAACTTAGTGTGAAATCAGGAAAACATTTAAATTGGATAGGTCCTTTATGAAGACTAGATTCCATCATTCCCATTAGAATAGCATGGTAATTAATAAATCTAGCATCTCTTAAACATAATAAAACAGAGGAATTAAGTCCTTGAGTAGTTAATGGTTTTACTGCTACTTGAATTAAGCCTATATCAATAAAATTATGTCCAGTAGATAAATATTTTTTAATTGATTCTTTAGTCAATAAGTGATAGGTGTCTTGGGTTTTTGTTAATGCATAAACTTGTTCAACATTTTTGACATGTAAATCGATATTAAAGGATGACTTTAAAAAACTGGTTTTATAGATTTCTTCAATAGGGACTTTTGGGATATTCCAACTTAAATCGATTTTTAAATCTTGAAATTCATGTTCTTCTTCATTTATGACTGTATCAGGTATAGGAGCTAAAGTTGTAGATCTAGAGCTGACTGAAGAGTTACTTCAGAATAATCGACTCATTATGATTCTGTAGAGTAATTCAAAATTCAAAATTCTTGGATAATCGATCATGTTTTCACATACTAAGTGTTCACTTATACGCTCTCCGAGAACCCCTATATCTGTCAATTGCCTATCCTGAGGACTTACACAAGATGTGGAACGAAAGTTGGGTTGCTACAAGCAGAGTGGAAAACAATGAGAAATTAGAAAGAATAAAGGAGGCTTGAATTAAATTACGGAGAAAGAAATGAGCAGAATTAAACAGAAATAGCTAAACAGCTAACTATCATCAACCAACTTGGCTCTAATATATACATATATATATATATATATATACATATATTTTGAGAATATGAAATACAATATTTATTGGACATCTTACTGGTCATCTGGTCGAATGACCGGCTGCTACACCATCATTTTTTATTTATTTATTTAGTTTTGAAAAACTTCTCCTAGAAGCGTCTAGAAGTTGTTTGCGCAGGTTGTTTGCATAATCTTACAGATCATAAAAATGAATATTTTATAAAATTAAATTTTAGAATAGAGAGTTTGATATAGTGTGTGATGAATCTAGAAATCTCGTAGATATTGATTTGTGATTATGTATCAATTTTAAGCAGTAAATAACAATCTCAATCAAACAATCACGACAAATCGACATAACGATTTAACGTGGAAAAACCACAATTGGAACGCCTCCAATTGTGATAAAAAAATCATGAGCAAAAGCCACAAAACAATCTACTAAGAAGACAAAAAGGAATTACACAAGTGTATTCTCAATTACCTAGCAAATCCACGCCCGAACTGAACCGACCCCTATATGCCTCTTCCACCACGGCCTTCACCTCAGAATTGTCTTGCCCAATGTTGAATCCACATCGCTAATATCAAATCCATAGCGATGAGCCACTCCAAAATCTACCAAAGCTTTAGGCCCAAATTCTACAGAATCCACCGAAGAACAACTCTCTTTTTTGTATTGAATAAATAAAACAAACAAATCCTTTGATATGATCCACTCAATTCATAATTAATTTCTCACAGATATCAAAGGAAAACAAGCAAAGAAGCTCCACATAAAAACCCTAATACCCAAGAACAAGATCTGGAAGTCGTACCTTAAAATCGGACTGAAACACATATTTATAGAAAACAGATTCGCGATCTTCGCTCGAGTGCAAGAATGGCCGCTTGAGCGGATCTATGCTCGAGTGCAGGAATGGCCGCTCGAGCCGGAAAAAACAACTCCCAGTACTTTTGCAGGCAAGTGAAACTTCTGAAAGGTCGCGATCTTCGCTCAAGCGGAGGAATGGTCGTTCAAGCGGACAAACAACTTCGACTGCAATTTTGCCTATTGCTTTGGGGATACTACCCCTTGACCGCGCCTGTGCGTTGCCCCGGATCCGCCAAGGGGCATTGCCCCCTAGACCCCTGTGAGCTGACCGGGCAGCTCGATTCCAAACATAGTTAGCAAAGTGGCAAACATGAAAGAATTAACTTCTGAAACATCTCTGCAAGGCGCAATTCGGATTGGATTCGCATTTAAAACTCAAAGCCTCACTGAAATAAAAGATAAAAAATAATTACAAGTGAAAGGAGTTTTGTCAAACGGAATTTCCAAGAATAAAAATCTAACAGTGTGTATATACAAAAATATTAACTAAAATACAAATATAGCTTTTTGGCTATAATTTGACTCAAAATCTGTTAAGACTGATGTGGATGCTCTTAATAGATTGCTACATTATTGGTGTTAGGGTTAGGGTGACTACGTTTTGGTTGGCAGTGGATGTGGTGGTTGATGGAGGTGGCAAGAGTGAAGGGAAGCTGTGGAGGGGCGGCGACCAAAGGCAAACGGCAGGGGAGGGGTGGCAGCGCTGAAGGCCAGCAGTGGTAGTTATTATGGTTAGGGTTTGGGTTTGTTGAACAAGAGGGTAATTTGATATTATTTAAAAAATAAGGGTGTGTAGTGAGATAAAATCAGACTTTTCAATTTAGGTATGATATGAGCTGAACAAATAAAAAAAAGATGGTATAAATTGAGAGATTTAGTAGTATGTAAATAGAATTATCTAATTGTGAAATATAAATAATTTGTGCAAAACTGCGAAAGTTTGCATTTTGTCCAATGCATAAATTGAGAAATTTGTTTTTTACAAATTGATAAATTTGTAGTTTTCATAAAGTTTTGCAATTTTTGTGTAGGAAGCATGAAATTTTGTGTTTCTTTACAATTACTTATTTATTTATTTATTTATTATGATCGGGTTCTGGCCACTTTACGCGCATCTCGACTAATCTCAAAATTTATGCAAAGCACCCCCTCCATGTGGATCGAGCAAATCTCGGACAGAATTCACGAGTGCGGCCCTAAAGAGTTGATAGCATATAATGCGAGTTGAACCTGAGATTTGAAGGGAGCTCTTGAACTTGAGATCTGGAGGAAATGCACTTCTAGTCCGCGTGTTGCACCCATTAGGCCAATCCCTTGGGATTGTGTTTCTTTCCAAATGCAAAAAATGAAATTCTTAAAATGAAAATTTTATTTTTTATACATAATTTCACATCTAATAGTTATATTTTTTTGATGGATTTCGACCAACAAATTTCAAAACTACAATTTTCTTTCTGTCTTTGTTTTTTGGGGTCAAAAATTGATGATGACAACGAAAATTATAACATTTTAAAATCTTATACTATAAAATAAAAACTTAGCTTAACAGCACATCAACATGTGAGTGGCACTGGTTAAGATATAATTTAAGAGTGCTCTCCACTAAGAGTTGAACGTTAGACAACAAATAATTCAAATAATTGATGAAATGAGTTGTCAGGCTACCAAATTTCAAATAATTCTAAGCTTTCGTTTGAGAAGTTGGTTGGCTTTTTAGTTTTTTGATTTTTTTGACTATTTTAGCTTAGGACTAAAAAGTTTAGTTTGGGAAGAACTTTTTGACTTTTTTAGCTTTTTGACTTTTTGGTGAGGTGTCATTATGATAAATTACCAAACTGCCATTGACACATGATTCTCATGGCAACTCACACTCAAATGGTCATCCACGTCAGCGCCATGACCGAAATTGTTTGAAATTTTTTTTTTTTGGTTTGGATTTGGCGTATTTTCCTTTAATTTATTTATTTATTTATTTATTTTAGGTTTGGATTTGGTGTATTTTGCTTAATTTTTATTTTATTTTATTTTTTATTTTGGGTTTGGATTTCGCGTATTTTACTTAAATTTTTTATTTTTTTTTATTTTGGGTTTGGATTTGGCGTATTTTTTTTTATCTTTTATTTTTATTTTTATTGGTATACAATAAATTTTTTTTTTTATTTTTCAAAAATGATTTTTCATGTGTTTTATTTATTTTTAAATTACGTCGTGAATGGTAATTTATGTTTTTATATATTTTTTTAAATATTTTTTAATGTGGCGTATTTTTCTCGTTATTTTTTTTAACTTACGTTTTTGTTATTTTTTAATTCGTACACATTAATTTGTTTTTATATTTCAAAAATGGGTTTTCATGTGTTTTATTTATTTGTAAATCACATGGCAAATGGTAATTTCTTTTCTTTTTTTTATCTTTTTGGATGAGGTGTATTTTTGTCGTTCTTTTTTTTTTTGAATTTACATTTTTGTAATTTTTTAAATATTTTTGAATGAGGCATATTTTTAAATATTTACATTTTTGTAAATAATTTATGTATTTTAAAATTTTTTTTTTTTGCAAATGGTTTTTTCATGTGTTTTTTATTTTATTTTATTTATTTATTTTTTATTTTCTGTGAAATGATAAAAAGTGAGGTCTTATTTTATTGTCCTGTGTATTTTAAATAATTTAATTTTAAATATTTAATTTTAATTTTAATTTTAATTTTATTTTAAATATTTAAATAATGTAAATAATCTAAATAATTTAATAAGCAAAAATTTAAAATAAATATTCAAAAAATTTAAATCGTAAAAATTTAAATAATTTAAATATTCAAAAAATTTAAATAATTTAAAATGTTAATATTTTAAATTTGAAAATAACCCTACACTCAAATCTTAACCAAACACATAAAATAAAACTTAATTAATAAATTATTTTAAAACTCATAATCAAACACATAACTCGAAACTCCATACTACTTTCACAACTCCACACTCAAATCATAACCAAATACATAACAAAAAAATTAAAATATTTTTAAAACATAGAGTTTGAATTTATTTTTATAAAATATTTTAACAAAAAATAAAAAAAAATGTTTTTAATTTTTTTTTTCAACTTTCTTTGTTTTTTCTAGGAAAAGATGTTTTTTGAAAAAATGTTTTTTTTTTTTTTTACTTTAAATATTTCTGACGCTGAGACTAAATTAGCCCCTCTTTCATGTGGGGGTAGTTTCGTAAATTTATCTGTGAAATGGTTGTTGCCAAGCTCCTGCCATGCTTTTGTCTCCATGTGACTGAATTAGCCACTTTAGTCCTTATGTGGCTAATTTAGCCTCAAACTGCCTTCCCAAACACAGACTAAACTAATTTGTTAAAAGTACAATTTTAACCTTAGACAACAAATATGCTTTTTCTTAAACTTCTATCATTGTAAAAATAAAAACCCGTCAATATAATTTATATATATATATATATATATATATATATTTTAAAAAGTTGAACGTTAGAAATTATTTGGTTACATTTTTTTTTGAGTGAACCTTTTCTTAGCTGTGTCTCTTTGGTATTGAGCTCTTAGTCACAGTATTGTCGTATATATAAACAATATTACTCTCTCCGTCTCAAAATAATGGTTCTTTTTAGGGAATTTAATTTTTTTTGATAGTACAATTTTGATATTTAAAAAATAATAATTTTTCAAAATTGATAGTACATTTTTGAGGAATATCAATGTCATAATTATGCCTTTTTATGTTTTTAATGAATTTAAAACAAGAGCAAAATAAGAAATTTATATTTTTTGAGCTTGCTTGTTTTTATTTTTCAAAAAACACTTTTCAGAAAATTTTACTTTCTTATTTTCCGTGTTTTTTTGTTTTTACTGATTTTTTTTAATATTTTAAGCAATTTTTTTACTTTTTAGACACATCTAACATAAATACACCTAAAAAGTAAAAAAATTGTAAAAAAAATCTTTTAAAAATCCACTAAATAGAAAAAAAAAATACAAGAATTCAATACATTTTTTGTATTTTTATGTATTTATTAATTTTTAAAAATATTTTTTCACAAATTTTTTATTTTTTAGATACATCTAAGTAAGGTGAATCTAAAAAAGTAAAAAAAAGTTTAAAATTTTAAAAATATTCATTAAAAACAAAAAAACACGAAAACCAAAAAATTTAGTTTTCAAAAAATTTAATCAAAAAACTTAAACCAAACACACTTATTTTGAGATAATAAAAAAATAAAATATTGAAACGGAGAAAATATATAATCTCATGTTTTATCTTCTTTTATTAGGTAAGAAATTATGTTAATAAAGTACCAAAAGCTAATTTAGGCTTAGTTTGAGGTAACCTATATAATTCATCTTTTTATCTTTTTTTTATTACATTACCTTTCTACATTTCTGTACATCTTTTTGTAAAAAGACAAAAAATATATTTTTTTAAGACACCCCAAAACAACCCTTAATATTTATATTTTTTTATTACACTTGCATATCAGTAAAATAGGAAAATGTCCCGGAGCTCTAATTAGAGCTGAAAAAGGACAGCTCTAATGAGCTGTCACCCATTTAAAAAAAAAAAAAAAAAATAATGAAGTAGAAGACAAAAAAAATAGAGAAAAAGATAAATTAATGTTATTTTAGTGCGCTTTTTTTTTAGAGCCGCGGAGCATTACTGCAGTAAAATAACATCATCACCAGCTTTGAGGATATTTCATTGAATGCAAAAGATTCGGGAATAATTCTCTATGATGGTATTTTTGTTTTTTTTTCCTGATACATTAATTGGAGCCAAATTGTTCTCCGATGTGAATCTGCAAATTTATAATCATCAACTTTGTCGTCTGTGTGGAGCTATTATTCTCTTCCACTAAGCAACAATGACGTTCAGCTCACAAACTGACAAGTAGGGATTCAAACCAAGGACAATCATAGTTGTATTGTGGGACAGTTGAACTGATTTATGTGGATGTTACTGGAACACAAAAGCATTAATGACAGCAAATTTTTATTTTAATAATTTTATTTATTTTATTTTATGACATGCAACTTCAAATACACAACCATATTTTAGACCATCTCTAAAAGGTAAACCTCAATAGTTGCTTTAATCAACAAAGTCACAAAAAGCTACATAGTTTTTATGAAAAATTAGAAATTATGAAATTTTTTTTATGAAAATAATCATGAAAGATTTATGATTACTTTATTCTAAGTATAATTAAAGGGTCACAAAACTTTCATAATTATTTTCATAAAAGATTTTTCATGATATCTAACATTGTTGATATGATAAATCAAGAAGTCAAATTTTTGCCTTTGGATTTTTTCAAAATAATTTGTTGAACAAGTGATTAATGTTGTGCAAGCTGATTTTATGCACCCAGGCTCATTGATCTTATATCCTCAATCAAACGGTCTAAATTACAATATGACGATCCACCTTCGCGTATAGATTGTGTCGCCATATTAGCTATACGATCAACAGACCTCATAAACTCATCCCTTCTGACCTCCATCAGATCTTTGATCATCTTCGCAACAATGACTCTATCACAAATATCTTTGATGTCCAAGCCAAGTTTCCACATATCCCCAACAAATCTACTATTAGTCTGCTGGTCCAGAAAGTAAGGCCAACATATCATTGGCACTCCAGCCACTATACTCTCCAAAGTCGAGTTCCACCCACTGTGAGTTAAAAACCCACCAATGGCCCGGTGGTCCAGGACCTCTTCCTGTGGGGCCCACCCCACCATGTACCCCCTTTCCTTGGTCGCTTCTGACAACTCCGCCTCGATATGACCCTCCCCATCTCCGCCAATGACCAAGTCAGGCCGTATAATCCACAAGAATCGTTTTCCACTATTTACCAGACCATGCCAGAACTCCATCAACTGGGGCTTTGTAATGATCGCAAGACTTCCAAAGCTTACGTAAATGACAGATTGCGTTGGTTGCTCGTCGAGCCACGTCAAACAGCTCCTGTCTTCTTCCAAAAGACTATTCGATGAGGTCCCCGTCGTCGTCGTTGAAGAAGCCGCCGCTGCCAGCCTTGTTTTGTAGTGCGCGTGGAGTGGTCCAATGGTGTAGACATTCGGCATCTGAGTACGTATGTGAGAGAGTATGGGTCCTTCTAGATCTTCAAACGTGTTGAGTATGAGTCCTCGGGGTCGTGTTGTTTGCCTGGTTTCAGACGATATCAATTGTAAATCGTGATTGCTCAAATCACCAACACGGCAAATACTAGGAAGGTCACGCCGCCTGAGAAAGCCTTCCATGCCTGGTATGCTTTGTATTGGTACATCCAAATCGTTTCCTACATATATCAAGACTAAAAAATTTAAGAAAAATAACACAGAACAAAAATTTTATTTGTTTATTTAGTCAAAAGGCAAACACACCTTTAAAGGGAAGCTCGCCGGCTTCAATGAGTTCAGGGATGCAAAAATAAGCCCAGAAAGAACAAGCGCTGATTGTTCGGAAGTAAATGATGGGAATACCCATCTCTTCAGCAAGATCAATGGCAAAACTCATTACCCCATCTGTTATTATGCACGTTAGTGGCCGATTTGACTCACAGCTCAGTCGATTAGAGCGAATCAACTCTTTAAAAAGCGGTTTCATTACGTTTCTCAAAGAATTTAGCAAGTCTGAGAGGAAATCGGTACCGGATCGTGCTCTGTCCGCAGGGATGCCATCGGAAATGGTTTGAAACCGGAATCGGGCGTAGTGCTCGAAACGCTTGTGAACGTCGGTGTGACGGAGGAGGCTGTCGTGGGTGTCGTCGGGGATGAGGAAGGTGACGTGGAAGTCGGCGAGGCAGAGAAGCTCGGCGAGCTTGAGCATGGAGTTTACATGGCCTTGTACTGGGAAGGGGAAGATGAGTACATGTGGTGCGAGTGTTTCTACCGGTTGATCCATTTCAGTACTACCTCTCTGTGATTCAGATGGAACTTAGAATACAGTTGGTGCTTCTTCTGCTAAATAGAGCTTGCATTTTTTATAGGCAACTTTAATCACTGTTGTGGTAATAAAAATATGGATAATGCTACTGAGGCTTAATAATTAAATTTACTTTTCAAATTGATGTGATAATTTATTAAAATATTTAAGATATTTTTTTTTATAATTTTTTTAATTATTAATTAATTATCTCATTTATATATTTTTAAGTGTAAAAAATAAATTTAAAAAATAAGCTTATATAATATTTTTACATATATATATATATATATATATCTCTATAATTTTGAATGAATGATATCCGTAGTGTATGCAATTTGATTATTGTGCCAATTTATCGATTATAGTTTTAATTGCATTAGTTTTATTTTTAGGGCAAATTACAAACACTCTCATTGAGATTTGACTAAAATATAGATTCACTCTTGAGATTTGAAAAATTATAAATTACCCACTGAGATTTATATTTACATAACAAATGAGAGGGCAATTTGTTATGTAAATATAAACATCTGGAGACAATTTGTTATGTAAATATAAATCTTAGAGGACGGGATGTAATTTCTCAAATCTCAGAAGGAATCCGTATTTTAGTCAAATCTTGAGGGAGTGTTGGTAATTTGCCCTTATTTTTATTGTTTGACATTATGCCAATGTAAGAACATAATTTTAGAAATGAGATTAAAATTAATTGGTAAAATAATTGAGTTATTCTTGTTAAAATGATTCAATGGTTGACATGCAATTTAAAATAGTTTATTCCCTTTTAAGTTAGGGAGATTGACTAATAAGTATCATATTTTGGATTTAGAATTGTAATCTATATAGTTTCATATTTTTTTCTTGTGATCCATATAGTTCTTTTGATTGTGTAATGACTTATTTGCTCATCATAGTGGAGTGCCACATTTAAAAAAAGTACACTAAATGGTTCTTTAGTGTCACATCATATTCTTAGAGTGTCACATTTGAAAAAAGTATATTAATGAGTTTTCAATTTTTTTAGAGTGTTACATCAACCTACTACGTTGGAGTGTCACATGTCACATTTAAAAAAAATATATTAAGGAGTTTTTAATTTTTTTAGAGTGTCACATCATACCCGCCGCATTGTTACGTTTGACAAACGTACACTAAGGAGCTTTTATTTTTTTTAAAGTGTTACATTATACTCACCACGTTGTCACATTTAGGAAAAGTATACTAAGAAGTTTTTATTTTTTTAGAGTAAAAGTTTTGGAGTGTCACATCATATCCGTCACGTTGTTACATTTAGGAAAAGTACAATAAGAAGTTTTTAATTTTTTTTTTTGTAGTGTCACATTAATATTTTCCACATTGGAATATTACATCATACCTGTCACATTAATAAAAGGGTATAACTGTCTACCAAAACACTATAAAAATAAAAAATAGGACCATACGGAAATAAACTCTCCACTAATAGGACTTAAGATCAATAGAAAAAATTTAGGACTAATTGGAGTACTTGCTTGTGAGATGGAATTTATTGCTAAATGTCCCTTTAAATTAACCATTTTACATTGGAAAATGATATAAAATTCTATACCTATTATTTAGACCAAGTGATGTGTAAAGTAGATAATTAGCTGATGATTAAAGAATATATAAGAGAAAGAGTTGCCTTAAATATTCTAACAGATTGCCACATCATTCAATTTGAAAAGTAAATAAAACTTTTCGTTTATAGTAGCATTACTATTATTTTGGCCTCGTTTGGGAAGTTGATTTTTTAGCCGAAAAGCAAAAAATTAAAAAATTATTAAGAAATTCAAAAATTTAAAAGTTACTAAAAAAGCTAATAATATACACTAATCACACACTAGTTATTTATATTTTTCATAAAACTAATTTTTTTTATTCCAAATATATTATTATTTTTGAAAAAATTAGTGAAACATCATTCTCCAACTTTGTGTAGTAGGAGAGGCCAAAGATATATTTTTTTTATTAGCTAAGGTCTTTCAACATTTTTACAAAGAAAATTCGACTCAGAGAAATTTTATCTGATTCAGAGAAATTTCACCAGACTCAAAGAAATTTCAACCCCGACTAAGAAAAATTTTGAAATTTCTCTGTGAAATTAGAGAAATTTCTCTACAAAAATTAAAATTTCTCTGAGTCAGGCAAAATTTTTCTGAGGCGAATTTTGTCTATAAAAATGTTGAGAGACCTTAACTGCTATGAAAATATTGTATATCCTTTATCTTATAAAATCTTAATATTAGGGACTTTAAAAACATTCCTAAATTACAAACCAAGTCAATTTTTCAAAAATAATTATATATACACAGAGAAAATTTTATGATTTAACAATTAAAGTTTATAATTTTATCATTAATTTGATTTTTTTTTTTTTCAACCTTCAATAGACTTGTTATTTTCTAGTTTTTGGGTAATTTACAAAGACCCCCATGAGATTTACTGAAAATACGAATTATCTCTTGTGATTTTTAAAATGAGAAAATTAGCGTAAGGTCCTTATCTCATTTTTAGTAATGGAAGAGGTACACGATATATATATATATATATTTTTTGTAGTGTAAGGTCCCTCCATATATCACACTCGCTTTCTCATTCTCTCTCTCTCTCTCTCTTCAAACCCTTCATCTCTTTTTTTTTTTGTTACGTCCATGGCAGAGAGATTAGGGTTTGGCTCGACGGCGACGATGATCATCACTAACACTCCTGCTAAAGATCTTCTCACTGTTGCTATGACCGATTCCATCTCCGTTCGCGTTGAAGCTGTTACAAAGAAGTTTCTAGAACTCTCTGGAGAACATGGATCTTACTTCAATAGTTGCGATGTGAACGACATGTTCACCTAAGCACCTTCCTTCGGGAACAAATCCAGCTCCGGCAAAGTTGACGCATCACAACTAGTCCAAGTGTTTGAGAAAAAGTTTAAGAGACACGAAGAGCTTCTCAAGAACTTCACTGAGGCTAGTGTGTACCCCAATTGTTCAATTGTTGTGAATTTTCAGTCTATGGTACTTTTTCTTTGCATCTATAGCATAAAAAAACTAGTCGGTAATACAAATAAACAATGATGAACAATTGTGAAAGTTGTAAAATACAAAATCATAAAATAGGTAATAATATATAAAGAAATGTGATTAGAATAAACAACGATAATCAAACTTGACGGCCTCCATGGTTGGTCCATTTGGAAAGGAGAGAGAGAGAGAGAGAGAAAGAGAGAGAGAGAGAGACAGAGGTTTGTTATTCCCCTTTTGTTTCTCGCTCTCATTGTGTTGTTTGCATGGTAAATTCTTGTTGTGATGCTTTGTGTTAGCCTTTTGATCAATTTTCTCTAATTGAGTCAAACATTATTTTCTTTGGTTTAGTTAAAATACAGAGTAAATTAGAGAAAATTAGTCCAAAATCAAAGAAATTTCAATTTTCTCTAGATTTCTCTAGTTTGAACTCAGAGAAATTCTATGTATATAATTTTGTGAATTTTCTCTGGATGTGGTGGTGGCGGCGGCGGAGGAGGAGGAGGATGAGGATGAGGATGAGGAGGAGGAGGAGGAGGAAGAGAGTCGTCATTGTCATCGACGGTATTGAGATCAATCAAACTACACATCTTTGTGGGGAAATTTTCTAGAAGAAAAGAAAAGATGGAATTGAAAAGAAATGGAGGAGAGGTTGAGATATGTTCATATATACAGATATAGATATAGTGTGAGCAAATCAGACTGAATTTTCTTTGGATTGTGTGAATTTTCTCTAGATATGGAAACTGTGTCAATTTTCTCTTGTTGTGGTCATTGTTTGTAATTTTGTGAATTTTCTCTGACTGTGATCACTGTGTGAATTTTCTCTGTGCTCTCTAGGATTCTCTTCTTTTTTTGGAACTACAACCATCTCTTAGCAGGTTTGGCCCTTTTATTTGTTTATTTATTTAATATATCATCTTTCATTTCACTTTTTTGGTAGCAAATGGATTCTGGAAACGGTCGGAATATGCAATCTTCAAGTGATGGAGATGAAGAGTATGATTCACAGACAAGTCAATCTCTCATTTCTTGAACCACAGTTTTGGCTCCATCTTCAACCACCCACAGCCGCCTCCTCCACAACCATCACTAGGGCTGTGCAAAATACTGCCTAATCCATTAAAACCGCACCGATCTGCATCAATTTGCACTGCTCTAACCGCTAACCGCGGTTTATACTTTAAAATTTATAATTTGCCAACCGAACCGAACCGCTCCACTCTGCTATAGTTAATACATATATATTTTTTAACCTCCAATGAAATATGAATGTAAAAATGAGTGTGAAATTACTTTGTGTTATATAAAATTTAAGATATAAAATTTATTACAAATTAGTAGTTATATATATGAAACATATTATGTAAAATTACTTTGTGTTATATATCTAAAAAATATTATACAAATTAGTGTTATATATTATGCGAATGTATGATAATTAGTTAGAATATTCTTCAATCCGCCAATCTGCCAAAAATCGCCCAAACCGCAATTTGTCAATCTGCTAATCCGCCAACCTGCCATTCGGTTTGGAATTTTACTCTCAAACCGTTCGAACCGCACTGCGCACACCCCTAACCACCACCACCTCTCTTTCACCATGAACAACCCACTTTGTTGGACTCTCAAGCACGCAATCTCGGGAATTTTTTTTGGTTTGAACTCAAAGAAATTCTTGCAAAAATTAGAGAAATTCTTTAGAAATTCAGAGAAATTATCTAGATTCTAGTCTAGAGATTTTCTCTAGAATCCAAATAATTTCTCTGGCATTCCCAGAAATTCTCTGGAGAGAAATTCTCCAGATCGAATTTTCTCTAGATTGATATTGAGGGATCTTAGACATTATAAAAATATTTAATGTCATTTATACTATAAAATCTTAATACGAGAGACCTTCAAAAAAAAAAAAAAATCCCCTTTTAAAAATACAATCCTAGTTAGAATTCTTTATTTAATAGAATTAATAGAAAAAATAAAATTTCTAATTATTCTAATACAACAATAAAATTATTTAAATTGTTAAATAAAATATATTTATGATATTATTAAAAATAATTAATTAGCTTAATGATTTATTAATAAAATGGATAATTTATTATGCAATTAGAAGTTTGAAGAGGTAGGATGTAATTTTTAAAATTATATGAGTAATTTAATTTTAAATAAATCTCAGGAGATCTATTTATTTTTATTTTTTTAACTCATAGGATAGTCTAAAAAAATTATTGAAAAAGTCAAAACTTCAAACGAAACCTTAATTTATGTCCAATAGAAATCACAAGAATTGAATTATCTCAAAAAATAAATTAGAAGAACTGCATTATAATTTGCCGAATACAAATTGTACAGAGCTATACTTGAAGATGTTTCTGCGTCCACATCCATTTGATTATTTTGATACTGTAGCTTGACTTTTCGGGCTCCTTTTGGATACAATCAGCCTACAGTTCGGACTCCCGTGGTTCTAAATCTGATTCTACAAGTGTAATATGAAATGGATAAACACAAAAGAGTCCAAATCCGAAAAATCTTTTGAAAAATCAATTTTAAATAAAAATGTCAAAAATGGACTGCTTTGCCAGATTACAGAGTCACCATCTAAATATTTTTGTGAAATTTAGGAAATCCGAGACTCGTGCCAAAGGCCATTTTATCCGTTATCACTATAGTGTCTCGGCTTGGGAACTTAGGTACTAGGGGGGAAGGTTATGAATTGAGCACCCCCACTCGCCCGATCAAAGATCGACCTCTACTAATCATGATGTGATTCTTATTTACATTATATGCTCTTGTTCCGATTATTAAGCTATTTTACTATGTGATGCACACAAGTATAGACTAATTTACAAATTTTGGAACCTTTTAATTTCATATTTGTTTGAAAATTGTTTTGAATATGTACCACTTGAAAAAGTGATCTCATATGTATATGCATCAAGACATCCCAATTTAAGTAATTAGCCTTCATCCACAAACATTCAAAATAGGTATATCACTTAAGCACTTAGCTTCATGGTATCATGCTTGACATGGCAACACTCACACGCATGGTATCATACTTAAGCACTTAGTACTCCAAGGCAAGCCAAAAGGAATAAATTAGTTAGAAAAATGCATACTCTAACTAATGCAACATGACTAATGCAACACATACAATATGCCATTAATAGGTTCGGTTGTCTAATATGTCATGTAAATCACTTTGATAGCATGCAGTGGCACACGTATTCAAGGAAGTAATAAATGACAATGCCATTAGAATGATGAACCGAACCTTTATGCATGCAAGACAAATGGATGCAAATCATGGAAAATGCTAAATGAAACATGATATTCTAATCTATCCATTATAAGCGGGTAAATAAAAGGGAGAAAGACATGAGGTTGGAAGACATACACATTATTACAATTGTACCCTCACGCAGGAGGGTCCGAATAAATGCCCTAGCTAATTACTATGAACTAACTAACTATTACAAACCAAATGAAATAAACTAACTATGCTAGCTTATTATTACAAATTGGAATTAAACTAATTAATTACAACACAAATTTGAACTAATTAATTAATTACAATATGAAATCAACTAGTTAAGTAATTAATTATCTAAGAGCTATATAGACTAATTAAACTCGAGCGGGGGTTAAGGAACCATGCATGCCAACTCAAACATCCTCCCCGGAAACACTTCTGTTTTGTTGCCAAGACTGTTCTGCCTGCAGGAAAAGCCCATTTTTTTTTCTTTTTTTTTTACTTTGCTTCTGCTTTGCCTTTGCAAAGAAAACAACATTGCCTACTGACACAAAAGTGGCCGACCGGCCAGAAGTAGTGGACGGCCGGCCACTAATGTAAATGTAGTCCTGTTGCAACAGAAAATGAACAGAGCAGAAACAGGGTGTTTCCAGGAGATATTCATCCTCTCTGCCTCTCCTTATCATGAAATGGTTCAAAGGAGGAGTAGAATCGATTCACAAATCATCAACAATTGCAAAGTTGTTGCAAGATGATCTATGGCTCGATTGGACAAACGCTCAATAAGGGAAAATAAAGGACTAACATAACCTCATCTCTATCATGAGATTGATCAAGGGAAGTGGTTGACATTGACTCTCAAACCATTATCATCACTAACAAGTATGAAATGACTTAAGACTTAATAGGTTCAATTAATGTCCGATTGAACCCAAAACTTGATTTTATTATCTTGTTCCATTTTAATTCAAATTTTATTACCTCTTTTAAATTACATTTCCATTCATTAGTTATTTAGTCTAATAATGAAGATTAAGTCCACTAATGGAAAGAAGTATCAAACAAAGGGTTGTTTTGGGCATAAGAGAGATGTCACGCCGTTGGTAATGAATTTCCAAAGGGATTAAACCATTAAGCATAACAATCTCAATCTCAAGCTTAAACAATCAATCGGTTGAAATAACTCTCAAAACAAATAAAAAGTCAAGAAATGAGGGAGGTTGCAGAGATGATTAAGGGGTAATCACAAGTATGGAAAGCATGAAATAAATGCTATCAACTCAAATAGGTTGGTGGCTAAGGCCTAAACAACCAAACCTATGAGGACCATTACACTACAAGCATGCTATACAAAGCATAAATGAAGTTATCACACTAAAATAGTCCTAAATGAAGCTAAAACAGTGCTGGAATTGAAGTGAAAATAGTTAAAAGAGTAAGTTAAAATAATGGAGAATCTAAGCCAGTAAACAAGCATAAAGAAAGGGTGGCTAACCCCTCCATTTTTGGGATAAAAAAACGTTTTTAGCCTTGAAAAAACTATAAAATTCAGTGGTAAAAAGCTCAAAAAAAGTTAAGAAAAAAATAGGAAACACAAGGGCAAAAGCTTAGAGAACAAGGTTCAAAGAAGGGTGGTTAACCTCCCCACCTTTGGTAGCTTTAAACTACAAGTTTCAGCTCATAAAACCAGTGTAAAAATTGTTCAAAAACAACAAGAAAAGATAGGGAATAAGTAGTGAAGAGATGCTCAAAATTTTACCTCTTGAAGCAAAGCAAGTCTTTTGTTAACAAACCCACAAGTTTTCACTCTCAAGGGCTGAAATTTGGACTCAATAATCTTAGCAATGAGAGCTCTAATATTTGTTTAGGAAGTGTTCACGTAAGGTGTGTGTGTTGCAAGATAGAGATAGAGAGAGAATTTTAAGTTTTAGGGCTTTTGGAAATTTTTGTAACTTAAAATCAAGAGGGTTGGCCTTGTATTTATAGATAAACAACCTCTCAGGTCAGAAATATCTATATGCATATAGCTTGTATCATGCATGAACCTATGGGAGACAGCTGGCAGAATATCTATTTTTTAACACAAGTGGCCGGCAGGCCACTATCAGTGGGCGGCCAGACAAAAATCTGTTTTCAAGCCTGACTTCAAACGGGCATATCTCCCTCATCCGGACTCGGTTTTAGGTCATTCTTGAGTCTAAAGTGAAGCCCCAGAAGTCTACTTTACAATGGAGGTTACCTCACATCTAAATTCTAAGTGTGTAAAGAGATATGCCTACTTTAGTGAAGGTTGCTCATTTCTAACTCAATGGTTTGATGCCCAACCTTTTCCCAAACTAGTTTTCTTCCCTCCCCTCCTATATTTCTTCAACTCCAAACCTATAAATAAGAGGTTTTAAATATTTTTTAAAGAGTTCACCTCCCTTCCATTTATTTCCACTTT
Organism: Camellia japonica; assembly: GCA_030407325.1. Classification (NCBI taxonomy): domain Eukaryota; kingdom Viridiplantae; phylum Streptophyta; class Magnoliopsida; order Ericales; family Theaceae; genus Camellia; species Camellia japonica. The sequence goes on along the minus strand of JAPPVO010000002.1, from coordinate 194,501,913 downwards.
GCCCTTGTTCGGTTTTCCGAAAAGGTGCAATATTTTAAACGAAATGCGAGCCTCGGAACATTGTAGAAGCATTTGGAAAAATATTTTGGAAAAAAAGGTTTTAAGGTCTAAAATAGTTTTGGTCAAAATAGTTTTTGTCAAAAATGGGCTATAAGGTTGGGATTTAAAAGCTCTTCTTGCTGAAAAAATTGAACGTTTGTACACCGTAACTTTCATCATTAAGTGATCAACCTAAAGCGCCCAAGTTTTATAGGCGGTAAAAAATGGGGTGTCTACAAATACTAGTATAAAATCTGTGCTATGCACAGGAAAGTCAAAATTTTATTTATAAATTAAAAATAATGAACCTTGTAAAATATATATATTGCACAATCTCAATTTATATTTCTCTTTGTTTTTAATATTTTATTAAAAATATTTAAATTCGAAAGAGAAAAAGAGATGCGATTTTAGTTGTGGTGTGAATCTAACATGGTGGAGTTAGTAATTTTGATTATGATAGAGATTTGATGTGGTAATTTTTAGTAGTATAAGGTAGATTTAGATTAGTAGTGATTCAATATTTTTTATACATCAAAATTAGGCCTTATCTTGTTGGGTATTATAAACTTTGAACCTTATGCAATAAGAATTTTTTTTAGTGAACCATTGGGCGACATGGTAAATAGTCTAATGATTATGAAATTTTTTAAATTTTTTTTATATTTATTATATTTTTTTTAATCAAATAGTTATAATTGAGATATAGTCAAATATTTAACCCAATTGATCATGACCACATATGCCCATTATGGGCAAATTACCAAGAAGTCTTATTTGAAAAATGTGTAGCCTATTTAGTCCAATAACCTTTTGTCTTTACTCAAAAGTCCTATAATGTTTTTGTTTTTCTTTTCTGCCTTTCTTCTTTTCTGCCTCTTTTACTCTTTGTAATTTCTGGCAATCATCGACGGGCAACCACATCTTGCTTCTTCTTTTTCTCTTTCTGATATATAGTCACCGATGACCGACGACTACCATCGATTGGGGTTCACCGGCAACCACTGACCGCCGAATCCTTACTTCACTCTCACCGATGATGAAGAAGATATGTTTCCGATGAAGAAGATGAGTAGATCTATTTAGATCTGATGTAGATCTACATCAGATCTGAGTAGCTCTATATCAGATTCGACTAGATTTAAAAAAAAAATAGTCGCTGGAGTATAATTCTCTCTCTATATCTGCTTCTCTCCTTTAATCTCTTAATTTTTCTATATTTTCGCTGCTATACACTTCTCTTTTCTGTTTTAATGGACAAAATTTTCAAGTTCTGAACAAGTTTTCGAGTTTTAGGTACAGGCGGTGAAAACTGTAAAATTTTGCAGTTTCAATTTTTTTTGGTGCTGGAATGAATCATGGTTTAAAACTGTAAAATTTTACAGTTTTATAACATTCTTTAGAACTGTAAAATTTTACGGTTTCATAACATATTTTTCAGTTTGATTAATAAGGATAAGTGCTTAATAAATTTTTACTTTGAAACTGTAACATTTTACAGTTTAAAAGCTTGTTTTTTAGTTTGATCAATATTGAAGATTATTTGCTTAAATTTTACAAAAATTGAAAAATAACAAATGTGTTTTTTTTCTTTCATTGTTGCTATTTTTTGTCATTACATTTTTTTTCTTCTTTTAGTTTATCAATATTTAGCACGTTTTGCTATGTTTTTTCGCTCTAATTTCTCCATTTGTTCTTTTTCTTTTTTTTTCTTTTTTTTTTGGGGCAATATTGTGGACATTTCAGTGAGTCTCCAATGATATTCTTAACGTCTAGCGAACGTTTCGGACATTCTAGCGATTTCCATTGACGTTCATAACACTCCGGCGAACTTCCGTCAACACTCCGACGACTTTTCGGTGATATTGAACATTCCGGCGAATCTCCGGTGACCGTCTGACAGAAATCCAACGATAATAGGATGTAACAGCGTCTGTAAATTAAAAAAAAAAAAAAGAAGGGATTTTTTAGTAACAATTAAAAATATATAGGACTAATTGGTATAAGTGTTTTGTTTTGGAATTAGATGGTCTTTGAACTTTATATATAGGACTTTTTGGTAAGTTCCCCTTAATTTATCTTAAAAAATTTTGGTTTTTTATATTATTTTTTAAATTTTTTAAATTTTAAATTTTTTTATTTGTAGTAGAATAAGATAAGTATTTTTAATGCTCAATTTTGTTTTTAAGTTTAATAAATAGTTATGATTAAGTCACAGTCAAAATTTGATAGCCATTGAATATTTATAATTTGAATATATGTTTTTAATTTATTTAAGTTACAGATATTTGAGATTTTTTTTGTTATAATGTGATACGTAGACATTAGATATTTGTAATTCATATATTTTAAATTTATTTAAGTTATAGATATTTGCGACATTTTTTTTTAAATAACGTGATAAACATTGGATTTTTGTAATTTTATATTGTATATTTTTTATTAATTTATTAAATAATTATAGATTTTTTTTTTAAGAAAATAATGTGGATGGATATCAAAGTGTAAAATGTGTGAGAGGATGAACATGGAAACGTGGGACAGTAGAAGTCTAACAGGTGGGAGTTGTTTTTCTTTTCTTTTTCTTTTTTTTTTTCTATTTTTTTATGAAAAGAAAAATTGAGACATGCATTCAATGCGTTTTGACTTGTAATTCGAGAATAAAAAAATAAATTATTAAAGCAAAAAAAGAAAAAAAAACCGAGACATGTACACTACAATCTTCTGCAATCTTTATAATCAAAATATAAAATTACAAATGCTTGGAACAAAAAAATAAATTATTAAAGCATAAGAAAAAGAAAAACAAAGACATGCACACTACAATTTTTTACAATCTTTATAATCAAAATACAAAAGTACAAATGCTTGGAAGAAAAAAATAAATTATTAAAATAAAAGAAAAAGAAAAACAGAGACATGCACACTCGTTGATCTCTTTGCTTTGCTGGGTCACCATTTGTATCTTACTTATATACTAATCATCTGCATAGCAAAGACAAACTACATGGTACTTAAATTTTTATTGCTAGTTCTTCTCAAAGGCATTGATTAAAAAAAGGGATAAATTATAAATACATCCTTTGAGATTTACTTAAATTATAAATTACCTTATGCAGTTTTAAAAATTACATTATACCTCCTAAGGTTTCTAATTTTATAACAAATAGGTCCTTTTATTAATAAATCATCAAGTTAATTAACAGTTTTTAATAATGTTAAAAATTTATTTTAATTAATAATTCAGATAATTTTATTATTATATAGATGAATAGTTAGAAATTTCACTTTTTCAATTAATTCTGTTAAATAAAAAAATTCTGAGAAGGAGGTATTTGTAATTTTTCAAAATACAGAAGGCAATTCATATTTTAAGCAAATCTCAGAAGGTGTATTTGTAATTTATCAAAAAAAAAAAAAAAAGATATACTCCACAGTGGGATAAAAACCGAGGATTTGGATTACCACAAAATGTTGAGAAATTTTTGTCAGCACACTTTCGGCATGCAATATCAACATCAACACAGACATGCACACTACAATCTTCTACCATCTTTATAATCAAAATACAAAATCATAAATGCTTGGAATAAAAAATAAATTATTAAAGTAAAAAAAAAAAAAAATCGGGACAAAAATTCGATGCGTATTGACTGATAATTTGAGAGGCGGGGTGGTGCTCACTGCTGATAAATGATATTTGTAGTAAGGGACTGCTGTAGTTGAGGACTACTGGTGTTCACTGTTGATGAAGGAAGTTAATGAAATACATGTATAGATATTTGTAGTAGTAGATTGCTTGAAGTAACAGTTTAAGGGGATATGAATAGATATGTGGGTTTTTGTTTCATATCTATCTGTTGTAGGAGTTGAATGTGGCTGAGTAATGGTTTAAGGAGATAAGAATACATGGGTGGTTATTTATTTATTTTTATATCTATCTGTTGTAGGAGTTGTGGATATGATGAATGTTTTATTCTTTTATTTTTATTTTATATTTTATTTATAAACGTGGGAGAGTGGGATTGTTTTTATTTATTTGTTTGCTTGTTTGATGTTTATTTATTTGTTTGTTTGATGTGGGAGAGTAACGTGGGAGAGTAGAAGTTTTTTATTTTATTTTTTTGTTTGATAGCATTTTATGGATACATGGGTATTTTTATTTTTTATTTTTATTTTATATATCTATTTGTTGTTGTAGTTGTGAATATGATGAGTATTTTATTCTTTTATTTTTATTTATGTGTTTGTTTGTTTGTTTGTTTGATGTAGGAGAGTAACGTGGGAGAGTAAGAGTTTTGTTTTGTTTTGTTTTTTTTTTGTTTGTATTGTTTTGTTTTGTTTTTTTTGTTTTTTTTTTTTGTTTTTCTTTTATTTATTTGTTAGATAGCGTTTTATTGTTTTGAAAGTCTTTGAGAGTGGAGGAAAAGAGCTATACACCAAAAAAAAAAAAAAAATGCCACGTATTTTTCAAAATTATCAGAATTTGAGAATAGAACTTTGAAGACTTTTGAAACAACACTATATTCGGTTATATGTATAGTATAGATATGTTTTTGACTCTCGTGTTCGAATTTATCCCTACTGTAGACGTCCTCGAACGTCCCGGGAAAAATCCCGTTTTGTTCATTTGGGCTTACTACAGTTCGGACTCAAATGTCACGGTTCTTAATCTGATCTCGCAAAGTGCGATGCAAGACTGATAAATCACCAAAGAGTCCAAATTCAACAAATCGTTTTGGAAAACAGATTTTCAAGAAAAAAGTGCCAAACATGGACTGCTTTGCCAGATACAGAGTCGCCACCTAAATATTTTATTTTGGGGGAATTTAGGAAACCCTGATTTGTTGCCTAAAGCCACGTGTCCGTCATCACCAAAGTTGTCTCCGCTCGGGAACTTGGGTACAATTGGGGAATGTCAGCTATGAGCACCCCCGCTCGTCCGATCAAAGATCGGCCACTACTAAACATGATATCTTGTTTTTGAAAACACATGTGTTCATATTCCGGTTAATTGGCTAATCTTTACTACGTGATGCGCACAGCAAAACAAGTATAGACTAGATCGCCTAACTTGGAACAAAGCATTGCATATCCGTTTGTTTGGAAGTGGGTTTGAATTTTGCTACTCGCAAGTAGGCTAGAACACGGATTTCGATGAATTATTCCAATTCAAGCAATCCAACCTTCACCCACAGGTATTCAGGCAGTTATATCATATAAGCAATTAGCCTCATGGCAAGCATGCTGTCATGTTAACACTTTCACACATGCAAGATGCTAAAGCATAAACACTCACAGTGTACTCCAAGCCAAAACAAGGAACTAGTTAGAAATTATGCATGATCCTAGTTCATGTTAAGATGGCTAATGCGATACATACAAAATGCAACTAGAATAGGCTCGGCTAATCTAAGAATGGCATGTGAAATGTGGCAACTCGATACACATAATCAAGTTGGAATTTGAAATACTATGCAATTAGTATGATGCGCCGAGCCCGGTGCGTGCAATATGAACGAATGTATGCAAACATGCTGACATAAGTATGCTAATTGAAACATGACCTAAACTAACCATCAAAAGCTAGTAAATAAAACGGAGAAAGACGTGGGGTTGGAAGACATTCACACACGCACGCACACTTATTACAAATTCGCCCTCTCGATGGAGGGTCCAAATAAATAATACAAACCGAATAATTAATCAACTACCCTAGCTAATTAAATATTACAAAACCCTTAATTAATTAACAAGTTAATTACAAAACAGTCTAAGTATGAAACTAAGAGGCCGCCGCAGCTCTGCCTCGAAATGATTGGATGATGCATGCTCGATTCACCTCGCTTGGAAACCCGTTGCCATGCCACATGTTGCCTCTGTTTGCACTGTTTTATGCCTCTGAAAACTGCACAAGTCCCGAGGCTATTTTTGAACCACTCCCTAAGCATTGTGTGAGGCCACTAGCCAAGAGATAGGACCACCGGCCATTGGAAAATGGTCATTGACCATTTGTGGGGATCTCGGCCAAAAATGCATAGCCGGCCGGCACTGAAGATGGCCGACCGGCCATCTCTTCCTGCAGAATTCTGTTTTTGCTGCAGCAGAGGACAGACAGTGTATGCCAAGCCATTTACAAGACAATGTGTGCACAGCCACTCTCCCCATCATGCTATGAACTCAAGGGAGTATGACTCTCGACCCTTGGGCCACCAATCACGCATTTCAATGCACGATGGCCAAAGGTGCCAAGTGTGCAAATTAATGTGGAATGAATGCAACAAAACATATGAATGCCTAGAACTCTATCATGCTTGGATCAAGAGCGTCGGCGACTAAGGATTGAGGGACGTTTCGTCACTTCAAGTACGAACGTCCCTCGCTCCTCGTGTTTGGTTTGACACCCCAAACCAAACACAATGCAATGCATGCAACCAAGTACAATGCATCGTGGGAATGTAAGGAAATGTAACATGAGCATGCCAAGTGCAATGTGGTGCAACCTAACATGCAAACAGCATGGCAATGCAACAAGTATGCAATACTACAATGCAACCTAGATATGGAAACACACAAAGTGATAGGCATGCAACAATGACACCAATCATAAGGATGCAACAACATGCGATGCGGTAAGCATACAACAATACACAAATGCATGATCCAAGGACTTACACTAGAGATGGATAGACCTCAGCCGTACCAAAAACAGTAGCCAAAGTGCCAAGAAATGATGGACAAAACACACCCAAACATGCGCATGTAAAGGTCCAACACTTAGGCACGAAAAAGGTCGACTCTTAAGCACATTTAAAAGAGACAAATATGGACAAATAACAAGCATGATAAGCTCTAAAAATATGCAAGGGATGATGCCAACTCAACCAAGCCATGCAAGTAAAGCATACAAAGGAGCCTAAAACTTGAGACTAGTCAAGGGGCTCAAGCCATGGCTATGTGAAGCAAGCCCCAAAGGGCCAAGGGGACCTAAAATAGTCCCGAGGCAAGTCCGAGCAAGACCAAAAGTGAGCTTAATGCTAGCCAAAACAAGCTAGAATACAATGCCAAAATAATGGGGCATGTAATGCTATCAAAAAGGTGTTATACTACGCCTAACACAACCAAACATGGCATGATTTAAGCAATGGAAAACAGAGTTATGGCATGTTGAAACAAACTCAAAAACCCACTTAGATGGTATCTAAATGGTCTAAGCATAGAGGCATGCACAATGGCCCAATCTTAAAGCATAAAACACAAACCTTCTAATGCATGGAAAATGTTATGAATGTGGATGCGTGGCCATATTATATGGAGTGAAATCTCATGTGAAATGATGTCAAATCATGAAAATGAGCCAAGTAATGCAATCATGCGACTTAGGCCTTCAAAGCTAACAAGCTAGGATGAACTAAGGCTATACAAAACATGACATATATGATCAAAACGACACCAAACAGAGCTTTAACATGTTGAAATATGACTAAAAGTTCCTTTGGGTCGAGTCAAAATATGCAAGCATGATAGGCCAAATGCAAAATACATGTTGTGGCAAATGAGAGGATTGTATAGTGTATGCATGAGGCCATCAAACCAACATGAAACAGAGGTACACCATGACCAAACAACACCAAATACTTTCTAAAATGGAGTTAAAACAAACTAAGTAAATATGCTACCATTATGAGCCCTTAAAGCAAGCAAATGAGACATAAGGAGAGAGGGGTGTCCCTCCCCTATGCAAGACCTCAAAACCACTTCTCCACCATTGAAAATCCTCTGGATTTCAGTGGTGAGAAGGTTGGAACAAGAGAGGTTCCAAAGCCAAAAGGAAGAGGCACAAAAAGAGGCCAAACAAGGCCTAAAGAGGGGGGAGGGGGGGTAGAAAACCCCCAACACAAAAGTGACCTTAATGAAACATCTCAAGCATGAAAATACAGAACTATTTTCAGTAGGACACTAAGCTTAAAACAACATGCAAGTATGTGTAAAAGCTTAAGCCAAAATAGGGTATCAAAAGCAAGTTGACTCACCCTTGAAGAACACTTCAAGAACACCAACTCCAACACCTTTCTTGGATCAAAACCAACTCAAAAACTCTGAAATCAACCTTCTAGTGCCTCAGCAACCAAGGATAGTGTAGTGCTAGGTGTTTATGTGCAATAGTAAGAACAAAACACACTTTTGAGCTCAAACACACACACAAATCTAGAGAGAGGGAGATATAGAGAGAGATATATATCTAACTTCTATATCAGTTAGCTGAACCCCTGGAAAGGGAGGGGAGGCCCTCCTTTTATAGAAAATCCAATTCCAAGCTTCTAAGAGAAGCTAAGCTCAAGGATGAAGTGTATGGAGGGCAAAGTCTGTGCTCACCAGTTGGCACAGCTGGCATGCACAATGCCTGAAAAAGGCAAAGAAAAGGCCTCGGCCAGAAGAAGTGGCCGATCGACCAAAGAAATAACCGGCTGACCAACTAAAGTGCCGATCGGCCAACACCATTAGCCGATAACAAGAAAACACGGCCGGTGGCCTCAGGCTATGGCCGGTGGGTTAAGGGGATGGCCAACAAGCCACTTCCTACCCTCAGGTGCAAAAACGACAAGTCCTTGGTCTACAACCAAGCACAAAACAGTCAAGTTGAGAGATCCTAAGGCAAGGCGTGCAACCGAGACCTTCAGGAACTCAAAACGAACACGAACATGGATGATCATCGAGTGTTCAAACGATGACGTCCAAGTCTTGAGGACGGTCAAAAATGGGGTGTCTACAGTTGCCCCTCTTTGACAGAACTCAAAAGTCATAACAATGACGAGAGTAAATGTCAAAGCGCAGAGACGTCCCATTTTTGACAAGGCCGAAGACTTAGACAGGCACATAAGACATGAAAAAAAAGCGCCCGCAGGCAGGGGCAAAATGCAAAGGACAATGCACAAAACTGAGCATAACTTATGATCATGTGAAGAAAGCTGTAACGAAGCATAACATGCAACAGTTTAAGCAAGCATATACAAATCTAACTACATTTCATGCAGAAAGGATGTAAGAAAATTATACAATTCTCGCTACGTCTCACACGGAATACGCGATGCCTGTCTGGTTCGTCTGGTCGCGCCAGCTTCAAATGAACCGTACATACAATATCGTGCCTGTCTGGTTCGTTTGGTCGTGCCAGCTTCAAATGAACCGTACATACAATATCATGCCTGCAAAACAAAGAAACTTAACAGGTACAATATCGTTAGAAACATGCATAGCAATGCAAGTGAAAAGTGCGTGACAACGCAAGTGAGGGGGTGCAAGACAATGCAACCTAAGTGTGACACATAACAATGAGATTCGAAACAAGCATAACAGTGCAAGGAGGGCATGCGCGACAATGCACGCCGAGTGGTGCATAACAATGCAAACCGAGTAGTGAATAAACACATATAAGTAAAGCATGCGCGACAACGCATACAATGTGTGTAACGATGCGAAAAGGTGCATAAACATATGTAAGTAAAGCATACGCGACAACGCATACAATGTGTGTAACAATGCGGGGAGGTGCATAAACACATGTAAGTAAAGCATACGCGATAACGCATGCAATGTGTGTAACAATGCGAGAAGGTGCATAAACACATGTAAGTAAAGCAAACGCGATAACGCATGCAATGTGTGTAACAATGCGAGAAGGGAGAAAGGAGCATAAACACATGTAAGTAAAGCATACGCGACAACGCATACAATGTGTGTAACAATGCGGGAAGGGAGAAAGGTGCATAAACACATGTAAGTAAAGCATACGCGATAACGGATACAATGTGTGTAACAATGCGAAAAGATGCATAAACACATATAAGTAAAGCATACGCGATAACGCATACAATGTGTGTAACAATGCGAGAAGGTGCATAAACACATGTAAGTAAAGCATACGCAGTAACGCATACAATGTGTGTAACAATGCGAGAAGGTGCATAAACACATGTAAGTAAAGCATACGCGACAACGCATACAATGTGTATAACAATGCGAGAGGGTGCATAAACACATGTAAGTAAAGCATACGCGGTAACGCATACAATGTGCGTAACAATGCTGGAAGGGAGAAAGGTGCATATTCAATGGAAGCATGGTAAAGGCATGTTATTCGTGATGTTGAGATGCAATTTCAAAACAAGACGAGGGATTGTTCAATGCAAGACGCGTAACGAGCATGCTTATTACAGTCAAAACAAAGTGACATAATACAACATACTTAACGCGATTTGCGGAACTCGCAAGACACAAAAGGATACGAGAAAGGATACTCCTTGCACACACCGGGCATTGCACACAGAAGACACGGCTCGAGGTCAACACGAAGGCCGGTTAAGGTTCAAAAGTGCACTTTCTTGCACTATCTTGAGTAATGAAGGTGCGAAACCACATAACTGACCTGAACAAGGGTGTGGGAGGTGTATCGATCATAAGGGGAGGCCACCGGTATTGATCCAGACATTCTGCTACTTTTTCTTTTCTTTGCTCTGTTCAGACATTTGGTTGCTTTTCTTCCCTTTTTGCTTTACTTTTCTTTTTACTGGTAGTTTGAGCACATTGCATTACCTCAGACAGGTTTTACCTTCTCAAAACTATGTACTTTTGCAAAAGACATGATGGAAATGAAACAGCTATTTTGTTCAAAAAGTGTTACATTTGTACATTTTATGCATCGCATCGCATTACATAACAATGTAAATGAGATTTGAATTTTTGTTTGAAAATTAAGCACTTGCATCGTAATAATCAGGTAGTGAACCGAGTAATTGACAAAAACAACTCGATAATCAAAACAAGGAACTCGATAAGCTAACCAACTGTAAATATAACTCGATAAGCAAATGTACGACAACTCGATAAACAAATCGAAGTAACAGGCGCGACTTCGCAAAAATCATCACCAAAAAGGCATTGGAAGTGGAACCAGTCACGAGTTCTCAGCATGATTAACATTTATTCAGCTTAGAGAACAAAATGAGAGGCCATCGGCCACAGGGAGATATCACCGGCCACAATAAATGGCCATCGGCCAACATTTTAGTCGATCGGCCAAAACATATGGTCGGTCGGCACTATTTTTGGTCGACCGGCCAAAAATGGCAAGGACCTCCAGAATGTTAACACCTGTTTTCCACTCAACACCTTATCTTCTACAAAAGCTCCAGCTTCGTAGTTTTCCTCATTTCAACACTGATTTGCACCAAATGAAAGAGTTTCTTGCCCAAAATCTCACAACTTGGATGGCTCGGAAAAGCTAAATTTCCGAGGCTTCGGCATAAACGCACTATTCACTTTGGGTCGCACCCCACTGCGTTTTCCGTTCCTACATGCCGCGACAAGGTTTTGGAACCCGGTGACACATGTCTTTAGCTTTGGTGGCCAAGAGATGTGTCCCACTTTCGAGGACTTCCAAGCTTTAATGGAATCCGAGCGCGATGAAGAAATCTTGCCTCAATTCCGGTTTGGCCATGTCCAAGCGCTAGGAAGGATGTGCGGCCTTACTTTGCATGACGCTCGATCATTGATTCATGATGGAGAGCTGGACATTCCGAGCTTGGTTTGTCGGTTTTCTGATGCTGGTGATCGCGGCGACCGTCATTGGCAAGGTCATCGGCGACACGTGCTTTGTTTATGCATGCTATCTCATTTCTTGCTCGCCCCAGGCTCCGATGGGTTTAGCACTCGTCTAATTGAGGTCGCCGAGGGCTTGAAAGAGGGCAAAAGCTGCCTCGCCATGACATTGGCCGAGACATTGATGGGCTTGGACGCTTTTCATCATCGAGAGACGGCTAGGTTTGCGGGGAGTCCATTACTATTGCAGGTATTGTTTCCCACCCTGTCTCACATATATATTGCTCGCATCACTCGGCCCTCAGGCTCGATTTTTCTCTCAAAACCCTTTTGCTCACTTTTTCTCTCAATGTACACCTCTCTATTCTTTATTCTCTTATTTTTCATCCCTCCCCAGGTGTGGTTGATGGACAAGTTGAGAATTGTGGACTCGTGTCCGATATATTCAGCTCGCAGCTATTTCTCCCGACGACGTCTAGTCGATGCTCTGGATGAAGGATGGTGGTACAAATGGATGTGCAATTTGTCTGCGGATCACATTGCTTGGCCCTGCCCTTGGCTCAATTTACCGGCAATGAGCTATAGCATGACCCGCCAGCCCGGGATCCCGTTAATTGGCTTGACACATTGCGTGTTTTATTTTCCATTCCGGTTCCGGCGCCAGTTCGGACATGATCAGACTTGCCTAGAGGAGGGGATTGAGTACCCCGCTACATTTCCGGTCCGAGGCGCGCAGCTAGCTCGGTATGTCACGGCATGGAGGACGAGGGAACTTCTGGCCCCCGCTCCTACCTTCAGCTACATCCTCTCTGATAAGTGTTTAGATTGGCTCAATGAAGAGGCACAGATCGGGCCCAGCTTGGCATCAGAGGCTTCGACCAGCTCTGGGAGAGGGCGTAGGAACACCTGGCTATGCCCCGGATTTATTTGCTTTAATCAGAACTTTCAAGTTTTCTTTATGAATGTAATGAAAAGCAACTTCAATTTTGTATTTAAGAGTAGGAGAACTCTGTATTGAAATCAATGAAATTAAAGGTTGTGGTATTGAAAATTTTCCATTCGATCCAAAAATGGTCTAAGTTGTAAAAAGATTAATTTGAACAAAATCAACTTTTATTAAAACTTTTCAAAACTATTTTCGATATGGATCAGAACTGGACACGCCTGAGATTTGTCACTGAGATGCATAACCCTGGATCCCAGCAACTGGAAAGTTGCCCCTAGTCTAAGTAGCACTGCATCGGAGATCACGACCGAGCTCTTGAATGCTGAATAGACAAAGATGACCAAGGCGATCACACGGACAAAGTTGATCGGGGAAGTGTTTATGGCTGGACTTCAGAATGAAGTTGCTTACGTATCCCAAAGATGGGAATCAAGCCTTACGTAGTTTGGTTCGGGTTCATTCGTGTATTAACTCTCTCCTTTTGCACTCTAACTTTTGCCAAGGCCGCCCTTTGCGGGTTTTCGACTTTGCGAGCTCAGTTTTTATCATTTCAAATTTTTTGTGCTCTAACTTTTGCCTAGGTCACCCTTTCGGGTTTTCGGCCAAGCGAGCCTCTCAGGGAAAATATTTCTTCAACTTGTCCATGTTGATCGGTTGGGAGAACTCTAGGCCATCTAGGTCCATCAGAATGACAGCTCCACCCGACCAGATAGACTTGATGATGTAAGGACCAGTCCAATTAGGTCTGAACTTGCCCCTAGGGTCGTGGATGGGAGCTCGATTTTCCTTGAGCACCAACTCTCCTTCTTTCAAATTCCGGGACTTAACTTTCTTGTTGAAAGCCCTGGCAATTCGTCGTTGATAACCCTGAACATGGTACAGTGCTTTCAGCCATCTCTCATCAAAGAGCATGAGTTCCTCGAATCTGCTCTGCTACCAATCTGCCTTAGCTATCTGACACTCAGCCAGTACTCGCAACGACGGAACTTCAATTTCGATAGGTAGAACGGCCTCCATCCCATAAACCAATGAATACGGAGTTACTCCAGTAGAAGTTCTAATTGAAGTCCGGTAGCCCCACAGAGCAAATGACAGCTTATCTGGCCAGTCCCGGTAGGTTTCCACTATCTTCTGCAGAATACGCTTGATGTTCTTGTTGGCGGCCTCAACTGCTCCGTTGGTTTGCGGCCGATATGTAGATGACTTATGAAAAGCCATGTTGTATTTCTCCAACAAGTCGATCACTTCCTTCTTGAAGTGGGAACCATTATCTGAAATAATCTCGTTCGGGACCCCATAGCGGCAGATGATGTTGTTCCTGATGAACTTTGCAACGTGCGACGCCTTCAACACCGCATAAGATTGGGCCTCAACCCACTTTCTGAAATAGTCTGTCACGACCAAAATGAACTCATGCCCATTAGACCCCTTCGGAGTGACAGCCTCGATCACATCGATCCCCCAGACTGAAAATGGCCATGGCGAAGTCATGTTGTACAGCTTCGATGGCGGAATGTTCATGCAGTTCACATGGATCTGACATTTGTGGCATCGCCGGACAAAGCCAATACAATCCTCCTCCATGGTGGACCAGTAGTAACCCTGCCAGAGAATTTTTCAGGCTAGCATCACCCCGTTCATGTGCGCTCCGCACTCTCCCCCATGGATGGCCTCCATCAGGCGCTTCGATTCTCCAACTTCAACACACAACTTATGCATCCCGAGATGACCTCTCTTGTACAGTTTTCCTCCGCAGACGATGAACTGAGCAGCCATTCTTCTAATTGCCCTTTTGTCCTTGGCATTTGCCCCTGGTGGATACGCCTCTTTTTCCAAGAAGTTCCAGACATCGTAATACCAGGGGTTCTCATCTTGAACCTCATCTATGGCAGCAATCAGCTCGTAGGCCGGCGTAAATTTCTGTTCGATGATGATCGGACGCATCCGGACTCCAAAAGGGATGTCTATCATAGAAGATAGAGTTGCTAGTGAATCTGCGAACCTGTTGTTCTCTCTTAGTAGATGAGCGAAGTTCAGCTTCTCAAACCGAGGAATCAGCAAGTCCAAGGTCTAGTGGTATATTTTCATCTTTTCTTCTTTGACTTTCCAATCTCCTTTTGCTTGAGATACAACAAGGTTCGAGTCCCCGATGACGTCCAACCATTTTGCCCCTAGTTCCAGGGCTGCTTCTAGTCCAGCAATACATGCCTCATACTCTGCCTCATTGTTCGAACTTTGAACCGGAGTTTGAATGCTAGAGGTATACGGGAATTGTTGGGTGCTATCAGCAACACCCCTATCCCATACCCGTATTGGCTTGACGCTCCATCAAAGTACATCGTCCAAAACTCTTCTTCAACATGCATAATGGCCTCGTCTGGGAATAGGTATTCAACTGCTTCATCCCCTTCAACTAGGTAATCGGCTAGGAACTCTGCTACCGCTCTCCCCTTTACTGACTTGCGAGTCACATACTTTAGAGCGAATTCGGAAAGCAGAAGCAACCAACGGGCTAGCCTACTCGTAAGTGCTGGTTTCTCGAAGAGATATTTGATGGGATCTAATCTTGAAACCAACATTACAGAGTGAGCTAACAGGTAGTGCCGCAGCTTCCTGGTAGCCCATACCAAGGCCAAACAAGCCTTTCTCGAGTGGAGTGTAGCGGGTCTCGTAATCCAATATCTTCTTGCTCAGGTAGTAGATAGCTTTTTCCACTTTGTCCTCGGACTCTTGTGCGAGCATACAGCCCATTGTAGTTTCAGTTACTAAAAGGTACAAAATCAACGGTTTCTCCAACTCAGGCGGTGACAACACGGGTGGGTTCTGTAAGTATTGCTTGATCTGTTCAAAAGCAGCTTGGCATCGGCCGTCCCATTGGAACTTCGTTCCTTTCTTCAGGAAACCAAAGAGTGGTTCACAAGTTAAGGTTAATTTTGAGATAAACCGTCTTATGAATTGCACTTTACCCAGAAAGCCTCGCACCTCCTTTTCAGTCCTTGGTGGTGGCATTTCTAAGATGGCCTTGATTTTGGAAGGGTCGACTTCGATACCTCTCTGCGTAATCAAGAACCCCAGTATTTTCCCTGCTGTAACACCAAACATACATTTCTGAGGATTCAGCCACAACAGAAATTCTCTGATCCTTTGGAAGAACTTTTGTAAGGTGGTGTAGTGGCCCTCTCTTTCTTTAGACTTGACAATCATGTTGTCCACGTACACCTCAACCTCTTTGTGGATCATGTCATGTAATATTGTGGTCACCGTCCGTTGATATGTAGCTCCAGCATTTTCCAACCCAAATGGCATCACCCTGTAACAGTAGGTCCCCCACGGGGTGGTAAAAGCAGTCTTCTCCCGATCTTCGGGTGCCATTACAATCTGGTTGTAGCCTGAAAAGCCATCCATGAATGAGAGCAATGCATGCCCGTGTGAAGTCCACTAACTCATCGATATGTGGCAGAGGAAAGTCGTCCTTCGGACTGGCTTTGTTCAAATCTCTGAAATCCACGCATACTCGAATCTTGCCATCCTTCTTCGGTACTGGAACTATGTTGGCCAACCAAGTTATTCAGATACCAGCAGGAACCCTGCGTCAATTTGCTTGGTGACCTCTTCTTTGATCTTGATGGCCCAGTCGGGGTGGATCCTTCTTTCTGTTTACAGGTCGGGCCTCGGGGTCAAGAGGGATCCGGTGCTGTACAATCTCAGGATCGATTCCGGCATGTCTTCGTAGGACCACGCGAAAACATCTTTGAAATCTTTTAAT
This sequence comes from Camellia japonica, assembly GCA_030407325.1. Lineage (NCBI taxonomy): Eukaryota > Viridiplantae > Streptophyta > Magnoliopsida > Ericales > Theaceae > Camellia > Camellia japonica. The sequence continues at coordinate 194,485,564 of JAPPVO010000002.1, read as the reverse complement.
AAAGCGACTAAGCACTCGCACTCCTCCAAAGACAACGTGGACCCAATCTGGACCAGCCGCGGGTCCTTCTCAGTACCAACATTAATTTGGATGATTTCATCAACCAAGTGTTTAGCAAATCTCTCCTGCTCTTGTTCTAGCAAATATTTCAAAACCGGAGGAATTTCTTCCTCGTCGTTTTCATCGAAGTTTTGAAAGTCTGAATTAATGCAATAAATCAAAGGCACAGAAAAATACTCAAAAGCCACAGCCATTTTGTTCTCATTAATCACTTCCAAGTCGCTTGATTCCTCTGTTACAACAAACTCAAAGGAAAAAGAAAAAGACGACCTAGACAGGACTGTGGCATCCGGGTTGTCACCCCCAGGAATACCGGACTCAGACTCAGACGAGCTGGAACCTGATTTCGACCCTACAGATTTGGTAGAATCAGATTCCAGCTCACTACCTGACCCGGTGCTGCTTGATAAGAATCCCTCCTCGTACTGCCAGACGAGGGAGGGTGCGATGGATGCATCCAAAATGTTCAAAGATGGGCTCGCAGCCACTCCATTCCCAATCATAGACACTGAGAGATCATCCCCTAAGCACTCATGTACGATCGGAGGATCTGATAGTAGACAAGCCAGCGCTACCCCTATTTCAATCTCGGTGCTCTCAGAATCCACTTCCTTACATTGCTCAACCTCAGCTGATGGGTCTGTCTACTCCTCGGGAACATCATCCCCAATCAATTGTAAGTCAAAAAAGATCTCGAAACCCGGCAGGCGCCTCTTCTCGACATTCAGCCATGGCTCTAGGAAGCCGCAAAATGTAAATTCTTCCCCCTCCCGGATGAAACGTCCGTTCAGGGTGCCCTGGATAGGCCGATGCATCAAGTCAAAATGCCGCCCGGTCTGCTTGGCCTTGGCTCTCCTGGCCATTTCTTTGCCTTTTCTCACCCAGTCCTCTTTGGTGGGCAAATAGCCTAAACCAAAGGTATGCGGGTTATGCGGCACTTCGGCTGATATTGCAATGCCCTTCCGGCCACTTTTTCCTAGTCCCATCCCGGGGATATGCTGGAGCTTGTTCATGAGGTATACTGACTGTGCGTTGACATACAACCCCTCATCAACAGCCAAAATGTTCTGAACGACCCGGGCCTCGGCTAGGGTAAATCCTGACAGGAACACATCCTCCGTGCCATGCTCGATTTCCAAAATCAGTGTAGACACTTCTGGCGGCGGATGGATTGACGAATTCCCAAAAACTATAGCCACCCCCTTCCTGTGGGGGTATTTCAACATCTGATGCAATGTGGAAGAGACCGCCTTTACCTGGTGCAACCACGGCCGCCCCAAGAGTAGATTAAAGGTTGCAGGAACGTCCAAGACATGAAAATCAATCTCGTGTTGTCCCGGACCAACCTTAGTGTGAATCCTCACGGTCCCCATCACCTCTCTGCTTGTATTGTCATATGCCCGGATCACTTGGGCAGTTGGCTCAAAGTCCGCGGGCTTCAACCCGATTGCATAAGCTGTCCTTGACGGGCACACGTTAATGGTGTATCCTGTGTCGACAAGAACTACCAGTATCCACTTGTCTCTACACTTCACAGAGATGTAGAGCAGTTTGTTATGGTTTACGCCCTCGGGCAGCAGTTCCTTGTCAGAAAAGGTCAACGTCGAGGAAGCTCCTCCCGGAAAAACCAATCCTACCAGCTGCTCAGGCGTGGTATCTATTGAGAGTTTGGCTTTGTCCATTGCAGATAAGACAGCTTGTCTATGGACTCGTGAAGCCATAAGCAGTCCCCAGATGGAGATGTCTGCCTGTATCTTCTTAAGCTGTTTCAGCACAGCCTCTTCTTCGAGCAGCTTTTCTTTCTGCTTGTCTGCCTCCCTGTCCTTCCCAGACGCCTCTGGTTGATCTAGGTGTGGGGGTTTAAAATACCGCCCGCTCCTAGTCATGTGATCGACTTCGCCAATGTACCAGGTATCATCCAGCTGGTTACTCCCCTAGTCTTCATCCGTGTGGGCAAGACATAGATCGTCATCCTCTCACCACATGCCATTGGCAGCCGATAGACACCTGTCTGACTCCGTCACAACTATTCTTGTACCCATAGCATCTTCTGTTCCCGTGCCCGCAGCATGTTCTGTCCTGTGCACGCAGCACGTTCTGTTCCCAAAGGGGCCTTGGCCTTTCTGACCCTCTCAGAATCTTCGATCCTTTCCCGCTCAAACTGTTTCAGCGCAGCTTGTTGTTCAACATCTCCTATATTCAAATTGCCTCGATCCCGAGCAAAATTCTTAACATCGGTGCTCTCCGGCGATGGATCCAGATTTCCGGTCCTTCCGGCCACGGTTGATGTCCCCGTCCCCAACGGACCCTGTTCTAGCTGAGGTTGTTCAACAACATCCGGCTGGTCGTCAAGCCACCCAGTAGGTTCCGCTGCTCTATCCGAATCAAACCAGTTGACTGTCACGTCTCCCGAGTCTTGTTCGTTGAAGAATTGAAGGTTCGCGATGTCTTCCTCCAGATCTGCTAAGTCATCTAGCCCCTGATTGAATCCATCCTCCTGGACTACACAAATCCCTGCCCCCACTGGCAATTCTACATTCGGCCTAGCCTGGCCTGCTGATGTAATGTAACCGCTCGGGTTGTACACGAAGTTTGCAGACCTCTCAAGCTCTGTATTTGCATTCTCATCTGCCTCCGCAGTCGACCCACTTCTATCTTTGATAGCTACCACCACCATTTCAGGTTGGGTTTGGGAGATGTCCAACACGCACAAGTCAGTGCTGTCAGGAAGGAACACCTCCGGCTTGGGTAGGTGAGAAGGGGTGATATATATACTAGGGTCGTATGACTCAACCCTAGTTTGGATCATATTGATGTGTTTGGGAGGTAGAGCTTGGTTATGTGGTGGGAGAGGGTTGGTTGTGACATTCGGTTTCTCCGGAGGTACGATCACCCTGTTGTCGATGAGATCCTGAATCTCATGACGCAATCTATAGCATTGGTCGGTGTGTCATGACCATGCTGTTGGTGAAACACACAGTACTTCGCCGGGTCATGGGAGGGGGGAAGTTTTTCTGGCAATGGCCGTGACTCTAGGGCTTCAAGTGCCCTTTTCTGATTAAAACCCCCAAAGCTTTGGACAGGGGCATATATAGTGGAGTGAAGGCTCTTTGGCCTTTGGGTGCGTATCTGGCTGCTTGCGAGCTACTACCGGACGCACCGGTGAATGGCGTAGCTATAAGGGTTCTTCGGGTATTGGTGGCGGTAACCATAGTCACATCTGAAGATCTAGCAGCTGTAGCACTGCTTGTGCCTGCATTTGTACTGCGGTTGAATGCTCTCTTAGGCTGTTCTCTCTCATTATCAATGAGGCCCTGTTTCATAGCGTCTTCGATCTGCACCCCTATCTCATGTAAATCTGCAAAGGTGGGGAGGGGGAGAACGATCATCTTCTACATAAGCTTGGGTTGGAGGTTGCGCACAACCATCCGAATCTGATCTTTGTCAACAAGCTTGATGGTCATCATCGAGGCCTTGGCCCTCCATCGGGTCACAAAATCGGAGAAGCTCTCCTTCGGTTCTTGCCTGGTGGTCTCGAGATCACGAGTTGTGACCTCGATCTGTGTGTTCTAGGAGTATTGAGCTATGAAGGCCTCGGCAATCTCCTCCCAGTTCCTCTTGACAGAATCTTCCAATTTTGCATACCAGATGGCCGCTACACCTGACAAGGTCCGGCCAAACAAAGACAGCTTCTACAACTTGGAGAGGCCCATCGGCCTCAGTATATCCGAAAATAATCGTAAATGCACCATAGGATCCCCAGATCCATCAAAACGGTCGATGTGTGGCATTTTAAACCGATCCGGCAGCGTCACAACTGAGTCGGTGTACCCATCCTCAATATCCGGAATGGACTTTACACCCTGAGATTTCTTGAACAGCTTTTCAAGCTTGCTCACTTTTAATGCCATGGGGTCCACCTCGAACTCAAAGGGAGAATCTGGTATGTTGGTAGGTGTTTTGGATAGCTGGGGTAGGATTGGGGGCTGAGCCGGCCCTGTCGGAATGTCCGTATCTTCCTGGACATTTGGTGTCTCCCTGGGTATCAGAACCCTTCGTGGGGGAGGAGCTTGGTGTGAAGCGGATGCCCCAGCTTGCTGCTATAGTCTGGTGATTAGCTCTGCCTGTTGGGCCATGATCTCAGCCTGCTGTTTGGCAAATTCTGCTTGACGAGCAGCGTCTTGCTACATGGTTTTCATGCTCTCCTGGAGCTGACGCATCATTTCTTCCATTCCTGCCATACTGCCCTGATCTAGCTGAACTACCGGTATATGTTCCCTCTCTGCGGGAGAAACAGAACTCTGATCCCTACTATACTCAGGTGGGGTAGATAAAGCCCTCTGAACTGACTGCTGAACTGATATCCTCTGCCTAACTGCCCTCCGTCTAGTAACCAGGGGTAAAGAATGGAACACTGGTTGTTCGTCTACCAGATCCTCAGATCGATGGAGTCTGCGACCTCTAGTCCAGAGTGCTTGGGGGATATCTGTCTAGTCGGAATCAATTGTGCTAAACTACCTAGCAAAAGATAAATAAAGCATAATAAGGAAATAATGAACAGAAAAACGGGCAGCATAACAGCTTAAATAAAGACAACACACAGTTGGCAAATATAAACCGAATGGACTGCTCTCAACCACTGATCACTGTTCCCAAATCACTGCCCCCAAATTTGAATCTGATACCCGCAGATATAACGAATTCTCAAAGTATTGATACTGATGCCCGCAGGCTTGATACCCAAACTTGCAGACTGATGCATGTATACCCTGTAGAGGTCAACTAAAAAAAGCACATAACAAGCAAGTAAGAGCCAAAACACCCCTATGTTGGGGTAGGGTTTCCCTGTCCTATTTTGTCAGGAGCTAGGGTTTCACTACGCACACAACGGTTTCAAGCAACCTATAATCGGGTAGCAACCTGTCCTAGTTTGGAATGGTCACTATGGATTCCGAATATGCACTAGGTCGAATGGTCGAAAAGGGTGCCCCGGTAAAACTGGGGTTTGTGTTTCCGTCGTGGCAGAGCCCGCAATCGGTCAGCCTTATGGCACGCTTCTCAAAGTGAGCCTCTGGCAAACCGTTCAGGAATAGCATACGGCAAACACGGTGTCCTAGGCGCACCAATGCAAATGCAATGCAAAGAAACACATAAGTGTAATCAAAACAAGATATCATGAGTTCGAGTCAAGTTCTCTAAACTCCCCAGCGGAGTCGCCAGAAACTGTAGACGTCCCCGAACGTCCCGAGAAAAATCCCGTTTTGTTCATTTGGGCTTATTACAGTTCAGACTCAAATGTCACGGTTCTTAATCTGATCTCGCAAAGTGCGATGCAAGACTGATAAATCACCAAAGAGTCCAAATTCGGCAAATCGTTTTGAAAAACAGATTTTCAAGAAAGAAGTGCCAAACATGGACTGCTTTGCCAGATACAGAGTCGCCACCTAAATATTTTATTTTGGGGGAATTTAGGAAACCCTGACTCGTTGCCTAAGGCCACGTGTCCGTCATCACCAAAGTTGCCTCGGCTCGGGAACTTGGGTACGATTGGGGAAGGTCAGCTCTGAGCACCCCTGCTCGCCTGATCAAAGATCAGCCACTACTAAACATGATATCTTGTTTTTGAAAACACATGTGTTCTTTTTCCGATTAATTGGCTAATCTTTACTACGTGATGCGCACAGCAAAACAAGTATAGACTAGATTGCCTAACTTGGAACAAAGCATCGCATATCCGTTTGTTTGGAAGTGGGTTTGAATTTTGCTATTCGCAAGTAGGCTAAAACACGGATTTCGATGAATTATTCCAATTCAAGCAATCCACCCTTCACCCACAGGCATTCAGGCAGTTATATCATATAAGCAATTAGCCTCATGGCAAGCATGCTGTCATGTTAACACTTTCACACATGCAAGATGCTAAAGCATAAACACTCACAGTGTACTCCGAGCCAAAACAAGGAACTAGTTAGAAATCATGCATGATCCTAGTTCATGTTAAGATGGCTAATGCGACACATGCAAAATACAACTAGAATAGGCTCGGCTAATCTAAGAATGGCATGTGAAATGTGGCAACTCGATACACATAATCAAGTTGGAATTTGAAATACTATGCAATTAGTATGATGCGCCGAGCCCGGTTCGTGCAATACGAACGAATGTATGCAAACATGCTAACATAAGTATGCTAATTGAAACATGACCTAAACTAACCATCAAAAGCTAGTAAATAAAAGGGAGAAAGACGTGGGGTTGGAAGACATTCACACATGCACGCACACTTATTACAAATTCGCCCTCTCGACGGAGGATAATACAAACCGAATAATTAATCAACTACCCAAGCTAATTAAATATTACAAAACCCTTAATTAATTAACAAGTTAATTACAAAACAGTCTAAGTATGAAACTAAGAGGCCGCCGCAGCTCCGCCTCGAAATGATTGGATGATGCATGGTCGATTTGCCTCGCTCAGAAACCCGTTGCCATGCCACATGTTGCCTCTGTTTGCACTGTTTTATGCCTCTGAAAACTGCACAAGTCCTGAGGCTACTTCTGAACCACTCCTTAAGCATTGTCTGAGGCCACCGGCCAAGAGATAGGACCACCGACCATTGGAAAATGGTCATCGACCATTTATGGGGATCTCGGCCAAAAATGCATAGCCGGCCGGCACTGAAGATGGCCGACCGACCATCTCTTCCTGCAAAATTCTGTTTTTGCTGTAGGAGAGGACAGACAATGCATGGCAAGGCATTTACAAGACAATGTGTGCACAGCCACTCTCCCCATCATGCTATGAACTCAAGGGAGTATGGCTCTCGACCCTCGGGCCACCAATCACGCATTTCAATGCACGATGGCCAAAGGTGCCAAGTGTGCAAATTAATGTGAAATGAATGCAACAAAACATATGAATGCCTAGAACTCTATCATGCTTGGATCAAGAGCGTCGGCGACTAAGGATTGAGGGACGTTTCGTCACTTCAAGTACGAACGTCCCTCGCTCCTCGTGTTTGGTTTGACACCCCAAACCAAACACAATGCAATGCATGCAACCAAGTACAATGCATCATGGGAATGTAAGGAAATGTAACATGAGCATGCCAAGTGCAATGTGGTGCAACCTAACATGCAAACAGCATGGCAATGCAACAAGTATGCAATACTACAATGCAACCTAGATATGGAAACACATAAAGTGATAGGCATGCAACAATGACACCAATCATAAGGATGCAACAACATGCGATGCGATAGGCATACAACAATACACAAATGCATGATCCAAGGACTTACACTAGAGATGGATAGACCTCAGCCGTACCAAAAACAGTGGCCAAAGTGCCAAGAAATGATGGACAAAACACACCCAAACATGCGCATGTAAAGGTCCAACACTTAGGCACGAAAAAGGTCGACTCTTAAGCACATTTAAAAGAGACAAATATGGACAAATAACAAGCATGATAAGCTCTGAAAATATGCAAGGGATGATGCCAACTCAACCAAACCATGCAAGTAAAGCATACAAAGGAGCCTAAAACTTGAGACTAGTCAAGGGGCTCAAGCCATGGCTATGTGAAGCAAGCCCCAAAGGGCCAAGGGGACCTAAAATAGTCCCGAGGCAAGTCCGAGCAAGACCAAAAGTGAGCTCAATGCTAGCCAAAACAAGCTAGAATACAATGCCAAAATAATAGGGCATGTAATGCTATCAAAAAGGTGTTATACTACGCCTAACACAACCAAACATGGCATGATTTAAGCAATGGAAAACAGAGTTATGGCATGTTGAAACAAACTCAAAAACCCACTTAGATGGTATCTAAATGGTCTAAGCATAGAGGCATGCACAATGGCCCAATCTTGAAGCATAAAACACAAACCTTCTAATGCATGGAAAATGTTATGAATGTGGATGCATGGCCATATTATATGGACTGAAATCTCATGTGAAATGATGTCAAATCATGAAAATGAGCCAAGTAATGCAATCATGCGACTTAGGCCTTCAAAGCTAACAAGCTAGGATGAACTAAGGCTATACAAAACATGACATATATGATCAAAACGACACCAAACAGAGCTTTAACATGCTGAAATATGACTAAAAGTTCCTTTGGGTCGAGTCAAAATATGCAAGCATGATAGTCCAAATGCAAAATACATGTTGTGGCAAATGAGAGGATTGCAAGACAAGTGTATGGTGTATGCATGAGGCCATCAAACCAACATGAAACAGAGGTACAACATGACCAAACAACACCAAATACTTTCTAAAATGGAGTTAAAACAAACTAAGTAAATATGCTACCATTATGAGCCCTTAAAGCAAGCAAATGAGACATAAGGAGAGAGGGGTGTCCCTCCCCTATGCAAGACCTCAAAACCACTTCTCCACCACTGAAAATCCTCTGGATTTCAGTGGTGAGAAGGTTGGAACAAGAGAGGTTCCAAAGCCAAAAGGAAGAGGCACAAAAAGAGGCCAAACAAGGCCTAAGGGGGGGTAGACAACCCCCAACACAAAAGTGACCTTAATGAAACATCTCAAGCATGAAAATACAGAACTTTTTTCAGTAGGACACTAAGCTTAAAACAGCATGCAAGTATGTGTAAAAGCTTAAGCCAAAATGGGGTATCAAAAGCAAGTTGACTCACCCTTGAAGAACACTTCAAGAACACCAACTCCAGCACCCTTCTTGGATCAAAACCAACTCAAAAACTCTGAAATCAACCTTCTAGTGCCTCAGCAACCAAGGATAGTGTAGTGCTAGGTGTTTATGTGCAATAGTAAGAACAAAACACACTTTTGAGCTCAAACACACACACAAATCTAGAGAGAGGGAGATATAGAGAGAGAGATATATATCTAACTTCTATATCAGTTGGCTGAACCCTTGGAAAGGGAGGGGAGGCCCTCCTTTTATAGAAATTCCAATTCCAAGCTTCTAAGAGAAGCTAAGCTCAAGGATGAAATCCCTCCATACACGTGTATGGAGGGCAGAGTCTGTGCTCACCAGCTGGCACAGTTGGCATGCACAATGCCTAAAAAGGCAAAGAAAAGGCCTCGGCCAGAAGAAGTGGCCAGCCGACCAAAGAAATAGCCGGCTGACCAACTAAAGTGCCGATCGGCCAACACCATTAGCCGATAACAAGAAAACACGGCCGGTGGCCTCAGGCCATGGCTGGTGGGTTAAGGGGATGGCCAACAAGCCACTTCCTACCCTCAGGTACAAAAACCACAAGTCCTTGGTCCACAACCAAGCACAAAACAGTCAAGTTGAGAGATCCTAAGGCAAGGCGTGCAGCCGAGACCTTCAGGAACTCAAAACGAACACGAACATGGATGATCATCGAGTGTTCAAACGATGACGTCCAAGTCTTGAGGACGGTCAAAAATGGGGTGTCTACACCTACATATAAAACACGAATGTTGGGGGACGAAAATTTCGGCCTCAGTGGAATTATTTTATGTGCACTCAGTCGATTAATTTAAGAGAACCTTATAGATTTTACTGAGTGGATTTATTGTATAATAGGTCTTATGATAATTAATAGTGTTTTTCATCATACACTATTAAACAAGGGATTTTTATTGATAAATCCCATTTAGGAGTATTCTAACCCAAGAAGTCCATGAAGGAAATTTATAACCTACCTGGTCCCATGTAGTTATACTTTTATTCCATAAGGTCATTTTTCTTGGTTTACACTATTTTCTTAGACTCTTATACCTTATATTTAATGTTGATATTTATTACACATAAAAAAAATAAACAAATGGTTCTATATTGGCTGTCATTATATTTTGGTAGTTCCCGTGCATTAGGATGTTGACTGTCATTATAGTCATATTAATTTGACATGAAATTTTGTCATTGTGTTTTCAATTGTTATTAATATTATTCACACACCCATATAACAATGAATGGTGAATACGTTTTCACTGTGTTCAGTACCATTGTGATAAAGGTAATGTTAAGGTTCACATCAACATTGTATCTACGCATCCACAAGCACTTTCATTTTGAATACAAACATAATGTGAATGTTCACACTAAAATATATGAATGTGAATGTTCACATGAATTCTGAAATATAGATTATTGATGTGAATATTAATATCACGAAAAAAATTTCATATAAATTAATTTAGTCACATTAAGCTAATAGTTATGTGTACATAATCACAAAACAACATAAACCAATATGAATATTATCATTGACTTTGTAGTAGCAAATATTATGACAACATACCATTGTATCTTATTAAGCACAATCAAAATAATTAATTATGGTTCTTTTGTCCAATGTATTATAATGTTTACAAAATCGCAAAGAATGTAAGATTCATATTCATATTTTTCTCACTAATGTAAAATGTGTCTTTGGATGCCTTGTACGTCCCTAGCACGTATACGACAAATTTCATGCATTTGTAGAGGTCAACTTTATCAGTCCACAACACATCAAACAATTGCCAAAATGACGCTTCCTTCAAACAATCCAGCTGAGAATTTGACAACTTAGTGCTCATCATTAGTTTTATTAATCCAATGACATTAGATTAGTAGTTGACCTTTTTTTATGTTCACCTATTTGTTCAAGTTCGTCTTTGGCGTGGTACTGTTCTTTTTTTCTTTTACAATGAAATCTATAAGCGACATCTATTTGTTCAATTGGAAACAAATTTACTATTAATGGTCACAAATGGTAAATGATAACAAGTACAAACTATATGTCATGTGAATAGTGAAATGATTATGGTGAATGTGGATGTGAATAGTCGATGTAAATATTCACATGGGAACATTACAAATCATAGATAAACAATAAGTTAAGTACATGGTGCGAACATTTACATAATATATGTCCAATGTGAATGTTCATAACAACAAATTATAATTTGATTCAGATTGAATCAAATAGAGGGGGAACATTAATTGAGGGTTCTAATTATTTCTTTCCAAATGCACTTTGAACCAAAAAGATAGTGGGTAACATGATTGTTCACATAAACACATTATCGCACATGATAAAACAACAATGGACAAAGCTAGATACATGGTGTGAATGTTTACATGGGTTGTTACTCAACAACAATGATAACCAAATGATGTAAATATTTACATCGTCTATGTAGAAATTCACATTGAACCAAAAGATGGAGGAAAATAATCAGAAATTGGGAGGTTCTGATTATTTGATCACTATCAACAATTAACAAGACTAACAAATCTAGCGAATGGGGAAAATAAGGAGCTTATTACAAAACAATAGCAAATGACAACAGAAAAACTAATAACAATAACCAGATTATGTAAATGTTTACATTAGTTAGGCATTTGATGTGAATGTTCACATCAGGGGTTACTCAGTAACAAATATAACCAGATGATGTAAAACGAATTCACATTGAACCAAAAGATAGGGAAAAATAATAAGAAATTAGGGGTTGTAATTACTTGATCACCATCAACAATCAATAAGACCAACAAGTCCAACATTGACAGAATGGGGGAAATATGGAGCTTATTACAAAACAATAGCATATGACAACAAAAAACCAACAATAATAACATATCATGTAAATGTTTACATCAGTTAGGTACGTAACATGAATGTTGACGTCGTTTGTTACTCAACAACAATGGTAACTAGATAATGTAAATATTTATATCATCTGTGTAGGAATCCGCATTGAACCAAAAGATAGGGGAGAAAACATCATAAATTAGGAATTCTAATTATTTGATCAGTATCAACAATCAACAGCACCAACATTCACAGAAGAGAAAAAAAATAGGAGTTTATTACAAAACAATAGCATATGACAACAAAAAACAACAATAATAACTAGGTAATCAGTTATTTAGATTCAAATGAAAGATAAATAAAGGGTGGAAGGATGGGTGCTTACATTTGCTTCTCATTGTGGCTGGCCACGAACAAACCACAGCTGGTAAAAATCAATGTAAACGTTCGCAGTGGTGGATCAAAATGTAATACCAGCCGCCGGCGATTGTGGGCAATGGTGGTGAAGCGATGTGAAACCTAGGGTTAGGGTTTGGAAGTTTTTGCTACAACAGTGACAGTTTTGGGAAGGAATGATTTGGGGAGTGAAATATAGAACGACGATGGAATATGATCGGTTTTGATTTCAGAATATAATGGGGGCAGGAGAGATAGAGGGTGTTTTGGTCTTCTTATCTCAAATAGGACCTAATGGAATAGTAAAAAAGAATATGGGTTAGATGGAATTAAACTCTTAGAAAGAGGATTTATTAAAAAAGCTCCCATTAAAAAACATCACTAATTGTTAATTTTGAACGACAATTTGAAAATTTTGTCACAAAAAATGATGCTAATTATAAGTTTTAGTGATAGTTTAAAAAAATCGTCACAAAAAAGTCACTAATTTCCAACTTTCAGCGATGGTTTAAAAAATTTGTCACAGAAAAGCATTACTAATTATAAGTTTTAGTAACAATTTATAAAAATCATAACAAAAAAACCACTAATTGCCAATTTTCAGTGACATATGTAAAAAATGTCAAAAAAAACTTATTTTTAGTGACAGTTGTACTAGGACTTATTTTCAATAGAACTTGATGGGAATTAAGTTTAACTATTAGGACCTATTGGTAGTTTACTTTAAATTTTTAAATCTCAATTTTCTTTGGCTAAAGATTCAAGTGTTGAAATACTTTGTCTAAAAGGATAAGGTTAAACAAAATAACCAAAATAACCCTATGTATATATATGGAGTACACATGGTGCTTCTTCTCAAACCTCTCTCTATCCTCGTTTCTCTCTATTTCGATCAGAAAATCCCTCTCTTTCCCTACGCTTCTTTGTCGATCCACTGGCGATGAAGACATTAGTCGACTTCGGCTCCATTGTCGACATTACCACCAAAATTTGTCGCTTTCCTTTGACGTTGCTCCTTTATCACTGCTCCAATCGCGAGATCTAAATTTATAGCTCATCGAACAGAGCTCTATCCTCTCTTTCTCTTCCTCTTCTCTCTCAAGCTCATTGAACAGAGCTCCTTCGCGTCCGCTGCGCCACTCATAGCCACCACCCAAAGCCCAACAGTCTCGTTGAAGGAACCAGAGATGAGGCTTTAGAAATGTAGTCCAGATGAGGTGGATGAGGGAAACAACACAGAGAGAGAGAGAGAGTGTGTATGTGTGTGTCCATCTCTTTCATTTCTCTAGGTAACGCTCTCTTCACCGCCTCTCAGACGACTTTCTAGCGACTCCTTCGATTTGGTAAATCTCAATCTTCTCTTTAATTTTCTTTATTCAATCGATTCATCAAATTTTCAAACATATTTGGATTGTTATGCCTCACCAATCTGCATATGATTTTTTTTCACTGAAAATCCATTGTTTGGAAGCTGAAATGAGTTGTTTTTTTTATTCCTTTGTGTTTTTGTTTGTGCTAGATTTTTGCATAGTTACCTTATTATAGTTTAAATTAATTTATGTGAATTGATTATTTTATACAGAAATTGTAATTAGGGTTGTTTCGCTAAAATCGCACCGATGTACATCAATTTGCACCGCTCTATCCACTAATTATGGATTGAACTTTAAAATTTATAATCTGTCTTCCAAATCGCTCCGCTCCACTATACTTAATACATTTATATTTTTTAACTTCTAATGAAATATCAAAGTAAAAATGAGTGTGAGAGAGATTTAAGATGTGAAATTTGTTACAAATTAGTAGTTATAAACACGAAACATATTATGTAAAATTGGTTTGTGTTTTATATATAAAAAAGATTATGCAAATTAGTGTTATATATTATGCAAATATTTGATAATTGGTTAGAACATTATTCAATCAATCAGTCTGCCCAAAATCGCCAAACAACGATATACCAATCCGTTAATCCGTTATTCGGTTTATAATTTTACTCTCAAACTGCTCGAACCGCACCGTATACATCCCTAACTGTAATCTTTACATAAAATCTCAGTACCTTGGTCCAAATCTGAAGCTTGGTCCGGATCTGACTTTGATCCGAAGCCCTAGCCAAGATCTGACTTCAATCCACCGCTTTTGAAGATTCGAGCCCAGATCCGACTTCCACATCGCCACTCATTCTTTTACTCTCTAGATTTGTATGTCAATATTTTGTTGTTTGTTGTTGAATGTTGAGTTTTTCTTATGTTAGGCTTTCTATTAGTGATCAGATTGAGCAATTAGGTCTTTAGAAGACACATTTTGAATTTGTTAGCTCACGATATGTAAATCAGTTGTTGTTGTTGATTGCAATAGATAGGGAGAGGGGGAATAAAGATTTAAACAGATATGGTTGGGTTGGGTTGGGTTGGGTTTGGTTTGGTTTGGTATTGCAACAAATTGTTTTGGTATTTCTTCATCTTTTTTATTCAACAAAACTGCACTCTTCGCTTCACATTTCCTCAAAAGCAATGCGAGTTGTTGATTTCTCTGCTCTTACAGAGCCAAGCTCAATCTCTCACTCTGAAGAGTTTTATTTGTATCTATATGTATGTATATATATGTATTTAAACAAATAATTGAGATATGGTTCAAATTTTGAACAAATATAGACAAAGTTGTTCAAAAGTTAAACATATAATAATAGTTGTGAATTTTTGTGTAATATTTGAGTATTGGTAGTGGACAATTCCAACAAATAGAAAAATTAGGTTGTGAATTTCAAAAAGATAAGAAAAATGGGCTTCCAAATTTAGGTAACAGATAAAGAATTGTTATTTTAACAGATAAAAAAAATAGAAAAGATAGATGGAATTTAGAAAAAAAAAAATTGAATAGATAGATAGAATTTAGAGAAAAAAAATTTAAACAGATAAGTTAAAAAATTTGAACAGATAGATATAAATTTGAATAAATAAAAAAATTTGGATAGATAGATATAAATTTAAAGAGATAATCAACAAAAAGTGAAACAAATAAAAAAGTCAAAAGGTAAAATTAAAAACAAAATGTCATTTAGGACTTCTAACCAAATTATTTCATAAAATGTGGACGTTTCATCAACAAAAAATATTCACTAGGCCTAATGCCTTATATTCTCTTTAAGGCATCTACAATGGAGCTGTCAAAGGAGCTACCAAGGCTATAATTGGCAAGAGTGACAAAAAATGGGTCTCCAATGACTTGCTATTCTTCTTGCCAAAGATAACAAATGCTATTTCTGTTCTCAAAATTGGCAGGTTGAATAACAGATGCCAAACATGTCACATCATCAAATATCAACAGATTTTTGACTTCAAATTCAGTTGAAAAAACAGAATTCATTCACTAGAAAAACCTCCCAAATTCAATTTCATTCACTAGTTCCACAAATTTCATAAACAAACAGAATCAAACCCAAATTTCAGACTCAAACCCAAATTTCAAAAGAGCTACCAAATTCACAAATTTCATAAATAACATAATCAATTTAGAACAAATCACAAATTTCAAAATTAATTTAGAACAAATCGCAAATTTCAGAATCAATTTAGTCAAGAACAATTCAACAAAAATTTTACAAATTTATATAAATTTCAGAAACAAATTTAGAAGATAAATATTTGGATTCTAGCATGATTGATGAACTTTTTCTTCATTTCAACCTTCATCGACTTCCAGGGCTTCTTTTTCATCGACTTGTAGGGCTCGTTCCTAGACCAATCGAGCTCCATCGAAGTCTAAACAGTGGTGTTCAGTCAAACACTAGAGTTTCATTGAACTTGGAGATTGGTGATCAATGATCGATGTCGGTGGTGGTGATGCAAATCACACACACACACACACACACACACACATAGAGAGAGAGAGAGAGAGAGAGAAGACTGGTTTTGGCAATTGCGTCTGGTGGTGGTGATGATCAAAGTGAAAATGGAGAGAAAGGGGTTTTTGATGAAGAATGTGAGAAAGGGGGGCCGTGGTTGCTGTAGAGGAAGATGGAACACCAGAGAGAGAGAGAGAGAAATGCTCTCATCTCAGTCGACTGGTTTGATGAGAACAAAAGAAAAAGGGCTTTTCTCTTGAGATAGGTGCGGATCATTCTAGCGATTAGATCTCAGTCGTTGGATTGTTATTTAATCAACGACTGAGATCTTGTTGATTAATCAACGGGTGAGATTGCCAACAATTGTGTTATTTTGTTCATTAAAAAAATATAAAAAATTGTAAAACAGAAGCACAACGGCTATAAATAAATGGCCACATTTTTTAAAATTCCCAATGGTCATATTTAGAGAAAAAAAAAAAAAAGAAGTTATATTTTGTAATTCTATAAATACAAACCTTCAATCTTAATTTTATTTCATAGCAAGCCTCATAAATTATATTTTTCTTTTTCTTCTCTCTCTCTCTCTCTCTCTCTCTCTCTCTTTCTCAATTTCATTTCATAACAAATCTCCCAAATTATATTTTTATTTATAGTTTTTTTTTCTTCACATAATCACTATGGACGGTTCATCAAAAATAAAGAGAGGAAAATCATTCACCATTGATAAAGATGTAGCACTTTGTAAAAACTTGGTGTCACATTTCTGAAGACCCAATTATTGGCAATTCGCAATTTTATACTCACTATTTGGGGAGAATTTATGAAAATTATTGCTCACTTTAGAATGATTAGTCAAGAACACAAGTGTCTATCCAATCTCGATGGGGTATAATTATGAAATGTTCAAACAATTTTGTGGCGCAAGTCGAAAATCATGAAATGTTCTAACCCAAGTGGGATGTCTCAAGTTGATATAGTAAGATTTTGTTTTCATTTATTATGTCAATTATTTATTTATTTTTTATTTCGTGTCGTATAAAAATTAACTAATTAATTTATTTAATATTTTATCCATATAGATGCTTCAACAAAATTTTATACCATCAAGATAAAAAAAACATTTTGCTTTTGAACATTGTTGGCAAGTGTTGCAAAACAATATCAGGTGGCAAAACTCCTACGAACATAGTGAAGTCAGTGATACATATATTATTTCCCCCTAATTTAGGCCCTAAATTCCCTATGAAGATCTTCAGGAAAAACGTCCGAGTACTCACAAACCACCCTTGGCAACTCAGTCCAGGTCTCATCACACTCACTACTCATAAAACTGGCAAGAAGACAACTAAGCTCACTCCGCCCACGCGGGTCATACACCGGTGGTAAAACGTTACCAACCCGATCTCCCAAGAAATGGAAACAATCACCGCTCAAGGTACATACAGTAACTCTCTGACGGTAGCAATCTATAACAGCCCGGTATGACGATAATTAGTCCATACCCAAAATGACATCAAACCCAGACATATCCATCAACACAAAAGAAAAGGGTAGTCGACGATCGGCAACCTCTATATCACAACCCCGACATCCCTGTTTCAAAATCATCTCACCCCCAACAGGTGATACAACACATAAAGGAGATGCTAACTGTGCCAACTCCAATCCAAAAACAGATGCAAATGTAGTAAATATAAAAGAGTGGGATGCACCCGTATCAATTAACACATTAGCAATCGAGTTGCAAAACAAAAAGGTACCTCTCACAACAGACAGAGCTAGTACTAGATCTGGCGCTGTAACAGCATACACGCGCCCTGTAGGCCTCTGATCCATCTGTTCACCTCTCGGAGCATAAGACTGCTGCACAGACTGAGCCGAAGAGGCTCCCTGATTGGCCCTCGAGGCCTGAACTGACTGAGCTGGCTGGTAACTCTGTGTTTGCTTCGAACCAGACGCACCAGGTGTGCCACCCAACTGTGGGCAAAACCTTTTCAGGTGCCCCGCCTACCCACACTGATAACAAGTGAGCGGCTGGCCTCTGCCCTGACGCTGGCCCTGAGAACGGGCTGAAGAAGATGCTGCATGCTGCCCTCATCCTCTCTGTGGGCAAGCTAGAGACTTGTGGCCCAACTGACCACATTTGAAATAGGTGATGCCTCCCTGACCGCCTCTCCTAAAACCTGAACTCGGTACTGGAAAGGTAGACCTCGAATGCACTCCATGGGACTGCTGAGGGTTAGAACCCCTCTGCCTCTTGATGTCCCCCTGACCATCTTGACTCCTCCTTGAGCCCCTCATCCTCTCCTCCTTCCATGCATAATGGTCTCAAGATGGGCTGTAGCCTCCACAAGGCGCCCATACTCCCTAATCATGGACCCGGCCACTCGAAACATGAGTCCGGTCCTCAATTTCCTCTTAAACTCTAAACACCTACGCTCCTCGGTCGCCACCAGCTCTGGTGCAAACCTCGACAGTCTGGTGAACGTAGCCTCAAACTCGGCCACTAGTGTGTTCAGCTGCTTGAGCTGATAGAACTGGTCCGTCAACTTCTCCTTGATAGTGGGAGGCAAAAACTTCTCCTAGAAAGCGTCAACAAAAGCCTCATAAGTCCCTCCAATATGTCCCCGCACAAACTTCCACCACTGACCCGCATCTCCCTTCAATTGGAAGGACGCCAAGGTCACCTTCAGACCTCCGTCTTCAATGCCAAGCATCTCAAACGTCTTCGTCATCTGCTCCAACCACTCATCAGCCTTCTGTGGCTCCTTAGGATCTCCCAAAAACTCGTCCGAATTTGACCGGAAGAACTCCCTCTTCAGAAAAGAAGGCCTTGCTTCAGCTACTTGGGCTTGGACTTGATTCTCAGCCCTAAGAATGTCCATAGATCCCCTCAATGCTTTGGCCATTTCGCGGGCTAAAGCACCCATGGCCTGCTGACCAACCGGTTTGGCCACATTGGCCTGACCGACTCCTTCCTCCTGTGCTGGAATCTCATCCGGTATAGACATCTCTTGCCTCCTAAGCCTACCACGCCTACCACCACAACCTCGTGCTGACATCCTAATAAAGGTGACAGAAGAAATTAGCACATTCACAAATGTGCCGAAGCTATCTCACTCACGTCCTAATGTAATGAACAACAGTAATTCACTCCACATAAGCACATAATCACATAAACACATACGAATCTCATTTCCGGATAATGATCGTCTTGTGGCGTTGCTAGAGTTCTAGTTAAAAACGGCAGTGATCAAGTGCCTTTCCAACAGGACTCCCAGAAACCTATGGACCCGATCTATATCCTAGAAACTAAATCCCATACCCACATAATCACATAAGCATGTTATCACATAAACACTTAATATTATGCATAAGTCTCTAACAAGCAAGACAAACCCATTATGGTACTAATTACTTCCCACATACCCAAAGTATTCAAACCCGGTTCGCTCTGATACCAAGTTGTAAAGCCCTCAAAATATGAGATAAACTAAATATATTTAAAGTGCAAAATCATAGGAGAAATATCGTCTATTCATTCATCAGAGTCTCCTTTATAAAAGATATTACATGCATCATATTTTCATAAACATTGATCTTGAAACTATAGCATGTAACTCTAACTTTCTAAACAACAAAATAAATGCCCAAAGGGCTTACAACTCTCCAAGTTATCACTTGGTTACACCAAAAGAAGAGTTCTAACTCTTTATATATAAAGCCCTCGGCTTAAATTTACATTTAATACAAACAAAATATACAAAAAAAAAATAAAAAATGGAGTCTTAAACTCTTAACCCTCCCAAACTATGTCCTTGGAGGCGGCATATCACCAGTACCTGAAAAATGGTGTCCCAAGAAGGGTGAGCCAAAGCCCAATAGAGATATGCTAAACAACATATGAGAATTGACTAAAACATTAGCAGCCAATAAATGTGTAACACTTGCCCACCAACTTATATCCTTTCCATAACCAATCAACATTAATATCTATACTTCCATTCACTTACATTTACTTATCCAAACCAATTCATGAACATAGTTCATCGTCATCTAAACAACTTCAAATGAGACTACAACTCAATTATCAATACTTCAATCATAAACATTTATTCATACACTTCCAATTCTTTGCCATTTTACGGAACTACGTCCGAGAGAACCGGCACCCATAGCCATTTTACGAAACTTTCATTCGAGGGAATCGGCACCCATATATGCAAGGTTTCAGGACTTTCACCCTGGACACTCCGGCCAACTTAATTATAAATGGAGTCCATCCCTTTTCTCCTCCCAAACAATGAAGTACATCCCCTATCTTCTCCCAAACAAGATACATATACAATGTATTCAAGTACATTGCCATATACAATGACCAACTAAAGCATATATACAATGTTTACATCCAACCGTCATATTCAATGACATATTCCAAATGATTAGTTTCAATTTACCTAATCATTATGCATTTTCTATAACAATCATGGCTATCCTCCACTGATAGTCCAAAGTAGATATTTCTAAACAAATAAATAAATCTATTCACAGACAATTTATCAACTTTTCAATAGGTGAGTGATTTATTGATCCAACAACACCATTTAATCTCATGTTCCTTTAATTCCACAATTTCCAAGTCACTCTCATAATTTATACAAAATTATTTATTGAATTTAAATTAGGGCAAATCTCCCCCTTTATCAAATATTATACCAAAGACCAAATTTCATCAATTCTTTTCAAGTCATAACATGTTCAAGACCCCTCATGCCTATAAGGAACTCAAATAGAAAACCCCTCTTTCATATACAAAGGAACTAACCAAAAATTTACCAAAAACCTTCCCAAGTCACACCATCTATACAAGATGACAATATCTACGTTAAAACCCATATAAGAGAGTAGAATATCCCTACCTCAAGGTTTGGAAGAGGAAGAAGGAAGAAAACTCCAAAAGTTGACGGAGGAGAAACCACGTTTTGCTCTGACCAAAATGAAGCCCTCAACAAGCTCTACAATGTATCTCAAAGGAGCAAAGTGAGGAGAGACCTCCAAGCAAGTAGATCTAAGGATCTATGAGTGAAAAGTGCCTTTTGAGAAAGAGAGAGAGAGTGTTTCACGGTTTAGAGAGAGGAAAGGTAAGAAAAAGTGAAAGAAAAGATTAAGTGAGGGCCTATTTATAGTACTAGGTCAAAAATAGATATAAGCCCCAAAGTCAACTCAAAATATCTAGTCAAAATATACCCAAAAAGTAGGCCCAAACCGATAGAAAAATATGGGAAAAAGCCACAGGTGTCGACCCCCCTGTAACACAGGTGTCGACACCGAAGAAGAAAATCTGGAACACTAAGTTTGACTGCACTGCAGGTGTCGACCCATCCTCAGGCTAGTGTCGACACCAAAATACAGTGAGCAATTTTAGAATAAGGGTCGACCATTCCTCAGATTGGTGTCGACCCTTGCGGCCAACAAAAAGAGAAGGTGTCGACACCACCAAGACCGGTGTCGACACCAAAATGTAGTGAACAAATTCAGAACAAGGGTCGACCCTTCCCAGATTGGTGTCGACCCTTGTGGCCAACTAAAAGAGAAGGTGTCGACACCACCAAGACCGGTGTTGACCCCAGAACATGATTTTCAAGTTTCCAAACAACTTTTCAACGCGAACAAGCATGAATGAGCAATCCCAACAAGTTTAAATCAATTTGTACACCTCCAAAACTAAGGTGCAACAACACCAAAGATTCCCAAAATAGAATAAAGGGTCCAAATATATTTTGCAAAAGCTTTAAAAGTGCTACAACCTCCCCACCTTAGGAAATTTCGTCCCCGATTTAAAAATTAAGTTCAAAATCAACGTTTGGTCATTCCCAACCATGTTATTCTTACAAGTCCACTACCATGACCCATCCTCCGGTCATTTATTTCCACCGACTCGATACACGAGTCCCATATTGAAATGAAATTCATAATTTCCAAAACATTAACAGTGTTTAAATAAAAATTTCATATTTTCAAGAAGTGTACATGGCAAATACAATGCTCCCAAGGTAATACAACATACGTGATATTCCATATTCCCAAACATATGCAATGTTTACAATAAACTCATGTTTCCAAGATGTCTATAACATATACAATGTTTTACAACCCAAAACATATTCAATGTTTTAAAAGTTCAATAACGCAACAAAACTTCCAACATTTATTCAAACATTACCAAACAGATCCGGATATTTCTCTCGGACCTCTGATTCACGTTCCCAAGTCGCTTCCTCAACTCCGTGATGTTTCTACAATACCTTAACCAAGGGAATCGTCTTGCCTCGCAAGACTTGGTCCTGTCTATCCAAGACCCTCACCAGTCTTTCCTCATACGAGGCATGCTCATCTACCTCTAAGTTGGTCCAATCCAACACATGCGATGGATCCGGCTCATACTTCCGAAGCATACTAATACGAAACATGTCATGTACTCCAGAAAGTTGCGGAGGCAACGCCAAATGATATGTAACCTCCCTAATTCACTCAAGGATCTCAAAAGGGCCAATAAATCGAGGGGATAACTTCCCACTCTTCCCAAACCTCATCAAACCCCGTATAGGTGATATTTTCAAAAAGACATGATCGCCCACCTCAAATGACAAAGGTCTCCTCCAACGGTCGGCATAACTCTTTTGGCGACTCTAGGCTGTAACTAACCTCTTACGAATAAGTGCCACTTTCTCCGTCGTTTCCTGAACCAATTTTGGACCCAACAAAGGTGCATCACCCACCTCGGCCCAACATACTGGAGATCTACACGGTCGGCCATACAATGCCTCAAACGGTGCCATACCAATACTCGATTGGAAACTGTTGTTGTAGGCAAACTCCACTAAGGGTAGTTGTCTCTTCCATGACCCCTTAAAGTCAAGGACACATCCTCGAAGCATATCCTCAAGTATCTGAATAGTGCGCTCGGACTGCCCGTCAGTCTGAGGATGGTAAGCCATGCTAAAAGTCAATTTAGTGCCCAAGGCACTCTGCAAACTCTGCCACAACCAGGCAGTGAAACGCGAATCTCTATCTGAGACAATCGACACTGGGACCCCGTGCAGCCTCACTATGTCCCGAATATACAAGTCAACAAAGTAATCTACCGAATCTCTTACGCGCATAGGAATAAAGTGCGCTGACTTAGTTAACCGATCCACTACCACCCAAATGGAATCACTACCTTGTTGAGTCTTCGGAAGACCCACGACAAAATCCATCATAATGTTATTTGTCAATGTAATTCTTATTATTTCTTTTTAAATATAATTTTTATTTTACAATGTTATGTAGTGGACTATGTAATTTTAATGTAATTAATAATTTTTTTTTAAAGTTTATAATCGTATGTTTTTTTTGGTGGGGTGAATTATATATAAAAAAAAAATTCAAAAATTTTAATTTTTTATATTTGTTTAGTCGGGTACAATGTAAATATTAATTTTTTTATAGAAAAAGTTCGAAAAAGGTCACAAAAGACAAGAAAAAAACAATAAAAAAAAAGAAGTAAAATATCCATATCTAAACAACACCTACAAAATTGGGGGAAAAATTGGTTGAGTTTTGTCAAAATGACATGTGACTATTGGAGTACCACTACTATAATTTGGCAATTTACTACTTGAGAGGGGAATTTGTGCCGAACAAATGGGCCGACCTAAATTCCATGTGGGCCTTTGACCATGCAACCGAGTTAAGATGAAATGGGCGTTGAGCCACGTTGAATAAGCTTGGACTATGAGTCAAGATAAGTCCTCACATTGGACATAGGCCGGGCAAAGGATCTCGACCGAACTAAGTATACACAGTGGAGAGTGACCGGGCTAAGATGACCAAAGCGACTTTTGATTGAGCAGAGAGTCTTAGTCAAGGAGAAGGGCCACGTGGAGTTTGTTCGAGCAATGAGTAAACAATGCTTAATCGAGATGAGCATAGCGGATCATGCCAATAGAATTCTTTGAGAGCCAACTGGCCAGAGCTAGCTTGGACATGAAGCGGCTTGGGTTTAATCGGTTGAAATTAGCTCGGTTGAAGGTAGTTAGGAGGCTATATACTACGTGGACCAATTGGAGTGTGGGAGAAAAACTCGTTAATAGTACGTATCAATATCGTTTGGCTATTTTGTCGATGCTGTTTGGCAGTATTGACACACACACGTGTAAGGCGAAGAGTGGAAAGTACGTCCACGCATCTAGGAAATGATGAGCGAGGTAGTGTGCGCAGAAGCTATATAGCCCTGTGGCACTTCCATGCAAGAGGACTGCAACCTTCCTTTACACAAAGCTATCCTTACTTTTGTCTTCTTTCTCTCTCTAAGGGTGCTAACTTGACTGTCAGAGGGGTTTTCCGGCAACACACCCGTTGGGTAGCTCACCATCGTTGTGCTTTTAGGTTGTACGACACTGTTCGGAGCAACGCAAGGCTTGGACGAAAGGAGTAATTGGCGCTGTTTGTGGGAATTTTGACATATAAAAACCTTATCTTCCAAGCTTTTCTGATCACTTTCCATGGCGATCAATGACGACATTCCACTGTCCTCCGTCGATGGCATCATGCCAGAGTCAGTTTACAGGCACGATAACTTACCCGCCGTTCAAACCATGGTTGGACTGGAGACCTCCACACGAGGGTTACACGGAGATGCATAAGAAAAGCACGCAAGGAGTTTAGGGCATTCATAGAGCCTTGAAGGACGCCAGTAATAACGTGGGTCTCACACACAGCGTATAAAAAGCAAGCTGAGGGATCAATATGCCATTATTAGAAAAATAACTACGAAGATGGAGGCCATGAAGCTCCAATTGAAGGGAAAAAGACATCGCTGGAGTGGGAAACCATAGTGAGCACACCCAGTCCTACCATTTTGGCAGTTGGAGTAGACGAGCAACTCCTTCACTTTCCATCTTGAGGAGTTTTAGAGCCACCGATTCCATCACGCCATTAGAGATGTCTTGCACTCGAAATACCAGTTACCGTCCCTCACGCCCATTAACAACTTCAAGATATTCGTATTTCGCCCGATCGGAGGATTTGATAGAAATTTTAGAGGAGCAAGCGCATTGGCATGAAGTTTAGAGGGTGTTGACGTTGTAGCGATTGGATCCTAGAGAACGTAATGGCGTTGCCACGCCTGGTGGCATACATGCCACTAGATAGGGATTTGGCAATACTGAGAACCACTCTTTATTCGCTCGAGATCTAGAATACGCCATTCCCCACTGCTTTCACCAGCTAAAATTCACGCTCTATGACGGAAAAACTGATTCGTACATGCACACGAGTCACTTCTAGCAAGTTATGGCAGGACACAGGCAGAACGATGCATTGATGTGTTTTATTTTCCCATCGAGTTTGGGCGAATTGGGCCTAAAATGGTTTACGAGGTTGCCAGAGGAGAGCATTGAGAGATGATAACAGTTGGCGGAGGCATTTGTCATGAGATTCAAGACAAACACCAAAACGCCCAAGGAAGTTGACCATCTTCTGGGAGTCAAGATGGAACCGGGTGACTCTTTGAAGATATATAACACCAAGTATTATGAGACTTTCAATGAGATCCTTGATTGCCCAGCCAACCTTGCAATCACTTAACACAAGCGCGGTCTTCCAGTCGGACATTGACTGAGAGACTCACTCATAGTGAATCAACCATCGACCATAGAACTACTCATGCGACGTATCAATGAGCACATTCGAGTTGATGACGATACAGCCGTAGCTACTGTAAAGGCAAGTTTGATAGTAGCGGACAAGAGAATAGTGGGAAAGGTTCACACAGTCGGACATGAGGAAAACCGTCCGAACAACCATGGAAGAGATTAAAACTGTGAAAATAATCACAATAGTAAGAATCGCAACTTTGACCGGGCAAACTATCCCTGTGATGCTGTGAAAGATGCCAAAAGAAATTGAACGCCGAAAGTGGCATTACTAAGATCTTCAAGATACCGATCTATCACAGATTGAGTGAAATTCGTGATGAGGAATACGTTCGGTGGCTGGCCAATTTGGGGGATGCCCAAAGAGGGTTCAATCCGAGATACCGTTGTACCTTTCATGATGAGAGAGGGCACTAAATAGAAGATTGCATACCGCTTAAACTACACTTGGAAGAGTTGGTGGTGGTAGGGCATTTGGATCGCTACATTGATGAAGGGGTCAGGGCAGCTCCACTAGAGCAGACCTTGCCAAACGGCCTAGCAATCGAAGACGTCCCTCCTCAAGGAGTGATCAATTAAAGAGATCTGGGGAGATCTGTTTTGGAAGACGTCGGTAAGAAGGCCGAGGAAAAAGGGCAAAAAACTCGCAGGACATAAATGGCCGAGCCGATCTATTTTCAGAACATTAAACACTGCCAATCTGAAGTTTTATTTTTAGTTCTACTTTTGTAACATTTTCCACTATTGACGTAATGAAACAAGTAGACCGTTTTCTTGAAAATTACTATATTTTCACCCCGCCGAGTAGATTTGGCATAGTCCAAGGGGCAACGGACGATCATTTTGATGAAAAGATCATAATTCCTTGCTGAGTGGATTTTGCTCGGGAAGAGGTTTGTTGACGGTTTTGATCAACGTTGGAATTATTTGCCGAGTTGATTTTGCTTGCCAAGAAGTCCTGCTGAGTTGATTTTGCTTGTCAAGATGTAAGTTGCCAAGCTAATTTTGATCGCCAACTTTGAAATTCCTTGCCGAGTTGATTTTGCTTACCAAAATGTAAGTTGTTGAGCTGATTTTGCTTGCTAACTTTGAAATTCCTTGCTGAGCGGATTTTGTTTGGCAAGGGGTTTGCTGATGGTTTTGGTCAACTTTGAAATTCTTTGCCGAGCTGATTTTACTCGCTAAGAAGCAAGTTGCCGAGCTAATTTTGCTCCCCAACTTTGAAATTCCTTGCCAAGTGGATTTTGCTCGGCAAGAGGTTTGTTAATGGTTTTGCTCAACTTTGGAATTCCTTGATGAGCTAATTTTGCTCTCCAAGAAGTCTTGCCGAGTTAATTTTGCTCGCCAATATGTAAGTTGTTGAGCTGATTTTGCTCACCAACTTTAGAATCTCTTGCCAAGCTAATTTTTGCTTGCCAGGAAGTTGCGCTGATTTTGCTCGCCAAGGAAGTTATCGAGTCAATTTTGCTCAACGAGAAGTAAATCGCCGAGCTAAGCTGATTTTGCTTGTCAAGAAGTTGCACTGATTTTGCTCCCTAAAGAAATTACCAAGTTGACTTTGCTTGCAAAGAAGTTGCCAAGCTGACTTTGCTTGCCAAGAAGTTGTCGAGCCGATTTTGGTTGCGAACTTTCGGTAGAAAAATGATGATTTGTTCAGTCAAAGAGAATTCTAACCAAGTAGTGGACACGGTGAAGGGGCAATCCATTTAGCCTGGGTTATTGCTTTGCCTTTGTAAGTTTAAGGCAGGAGCCCAGACTGGGGAGGGGAAGTTATAGAGTCGACTTAATAACTTGGTATTTGCCTATACTGCGAGGTCAACATATGCATCATTTTACTGGTTGACAATTGTATGTCGTTTGTAAGGTCGACATCCAAGCTTTGTTTGCCCGGTCGATGTCCAAGCACCATTTGCCTGGTACAACTTGTTAAAGGTCCATTTGCAAGGTCGTCAGAATTAAGTCTAGCAAGGTCCGTTTGCAAGGTCAAAAGAGTTAAGTCTAGGAAAATCCATTTGCAAGGTTGCTAGAGTTAAGCCTAGCAAGGTCTGTTTGCAAGGTCGCAAGAGTGAAGCCTAGCATAGTCCGTTTGCAAGGTCGCCAGAGTTAAGCCTAGCAAAGGCGAGCCCATGACATCAAGTGTCAAGCCAGAGTGGTTCGTGACTAAGCAATAACTTATGACTAAGATGGCAATGAAGCAAATCAAATTAATGCCAACCAAGTTGAGAGGTCGCTAATTGCACCAGTCTAGCCAAAGAGTAAAAGAGTTAGAATAAGCTCTACTTGCACAATTCTACTGGCCAATCATTGAAATCAAGATACGTAGTCAACCATTCTATTCTTAGCCAAGAGAAATTTATCCTTTAAGTCATAGGCCCAAGCAAATACTTCAAATATTCTCTCAGAGAATTGAAGCCTGACATTCAACTTGACCAAGCTAAGGATTGCTGACGATGGCCAAACGGAATGGTTCATGGGTTGGATCGAGGTGGTGTGAACATCATCGAGCTGGTGTTTAGTCCATTCTCACGACCAACTGAACAAACGAATAAAAAATGACTCATGACGTCAAATGTTAAATTAGAGACTGACCGAGCACGGTGCTAAAGAGATGAAATCGAGTAGCAACCTCGAGCAACAAAAACTATTGGTTCTTTCGACTGAGCCCTGTGCACGTCAGTGAACCGATTTGTAAACTTCTAATCAAGACGGTACCGACTAAGCTAGTGAATTGGTGAATATCACCAACTCATAAGGTGAACTCCTACGTCGCTGAGCATGAGTTAAACCGGGCAAGAGATCATGCATCAATTAGGTTAAGAATTTGGACACATAAAGTAGTCCAACAAAGCCAAGAAGAACGCAAATTGCACCCATAGGTGAAACAATCAACCGAGCTCAACCATGAGATGACCAAGTAATAACGTCAATTCAGTGAACTAAGTAGAAGGTTAAAGAATCGCAGCTGAACTAAGCCTGCTCCTCGAAGATGAGCTGGGCTAACTTGGAATGAGGATGCTTGTAATAACCCTAATCTGTGATTAGTCGATAAAACATAATTAAGAATGCCTAATGAGTAATTAAGAAGAAAATCTGAGTTAATTGCTTGTGTTTTGTGTTAATTATGCTTATATTTGTCTATAGTAGGAATATCTATCTGGAATTCTGTTTCGGTACGTGAGTTGAAGACCTTATCGACATCTGAACATGAAATTGATTACGAATATGTGTTATTTAGAATTTTTTAAAATTTTATGAAAACTTTAATTAAAATTCAATTAGGAATTAAATAATTAGAATAAATTAATTAGCACTAATGGCAATTAATTAGTATAAGCTTAATTGGGCCTATATAAGGCCAAAATGATTTCTAGGAACCTCATATACACTCCTTCATCATTTTTGTACTCAATTAAAACTTAGAGAGAGAGAAGGAGAGGTTTGAGATCAACATCTTAAAAAGGGAGAATTGAAAAGGAATTGGCTTGGAATCTAGCTAAGGACTTGAATTTGGAAAGAACAACTTGGAATTCTTGCAAATTAAGACTTAAAGGTAAGAATTCAACCATTTAGCTTTGTAATTAAATCGTTTAATACATGAATTTAAGGGAATTAAGCTCATGAATGCAAGAATTAAGCTAGGGAAGTTGAAAAGAAGATCATATCATATAGGCATGCATATCTCATTCCATTTTGAAGTTGTTTTCAAAGAATTCTTACATGCATGTTCTCATCTTGACTTTGTTTTGAGAATTCAACATGCTTTTTGTGCTAAACATCTCATTTGATCATGATTTGAAAGATTTGAGTTCAAAAGATTACATGCATGTTGTATTTATACAAGTTTCAAGATTTGTTTTGAATAATTCACTTGCTTTTGGGCCTTAATTTTACGAAATGGTTTTCAATTCATGATGTTATACAAGTTTAGACATGTTTGATCAAGTTTTGGGCCCAAAGAATGTATTTTGAAGCTTTGAATTTGAGTTCTGGAGCTTAGAGAGCAATCTGGAAATTCCAAAATTCGCACTCTTCGCTCAAGCGATGAAAGTTGCGGACAAGCGAAGAATGTAAGCTCCCAGTACTTTTGTAGACATGAGCCTTCGCTCGAGCAGCAGAACCTGCGCTCAAGTGACCACTCTTATTTTTGAACCTTGGCTCGAGCGTTCAAAGTTGCACTCGAGCGTAAAATGAGAGCTCGCAGAAGTTTTGCAGACCAAGGGGTCCGCTCGAGCAACCAAAGTTGCGCTTGAGCGAATTGCCCTGTTTTTGAAAATTTGACTAAGTGTTTTCAAGTGCATTTTGGCATTCTCATTGCATCCTAGGCATTCCTAAGCACTAATTAAGATATAATAATGAGGATAAGCATTCGAAACACACCAAGATAGAAAAAAAAAAAAAATTTGTATTTTCCGAGTGTGTGTTTCAATGTGTGTCCGTTATGTGTTTGTGTAGGTCATGCGCCATTGACTATCTGATTTGTCTACTCTGTCTGTTCTGCTACTGGAGCTATCTGTGAGTAACAACTCTGCAAAGCTATTATAAGTATTTTCAGAATGATAAGATATAATCTATTTTATGAAATGCTATTTTGTTAATCATGAATGAATGTCCATTTTTCTGAAATGGATGTGGCATCCTTAGTTCATGTGGCCCTCGCCCAGAGGAAATAATATCGTGGCCAATATGCATGTGGCCTTTGCCCAAAGGAAACAATACTGTCGCTTATGTTCATGTGGCCCTTGCCCAGGGGAAATAATACCTTGGCCTATGTTCACGTGGCTTTCGCCTGGGGATACAATACCATGGCTATTTATGCACAAGCTATTGACCTTTATGGTTGTCGGTACCTACTATTCATGTGGGTCTCATGACCAATTTGATCTGATAGCTAATGGATGTAGTCGCTTATGAATTCTGGATAAGTATGTGAATTTGAATCTGTTTCTGATATGAACTCTGATTTCTAAATTTGTTTAGGACATCATTCATAAACCCTTTACTCTGTTGTTATTCATTGGGCTCTAGCTTACTATATTATTTATGTATGTAGGTGATCAGGTGCTTGACCAGGCTCAGTGATAATTGCCTGGAGATTAGTTTTGTCAACCAACCATTTGTGTCCCGCTCATTTGAATCTTGTTCACGGTCAAGTGTGCCCCAAAATCCTCAAAATCAAAATCCTCAAAATCCGAAACCAAAATCCCTAAAATTCTAAAACCAAAATCCTCAAAATCCCTACTCGCATTTAGCATTGCCGGAGTGAACGAGGGTGAACGACGGCCTTTGCCGGAGTGATGAGGGTGAACGATGGCCTTCGCCGGAGTGACAAGCTATAGCGACTGTGAACGACGAGTGACGAGGGTGAACGACGGCCTTCGCCGGAGTGATGAGCAGCAACGAGTTTCGTGCTCCAGATCTCACTCCACTCTCAACTCCCTCTTCCTTCTATTTCCTCCTCCAGATCAAAAAAAAAAAAAAAAAATGAAAAGAAAACGTAGAAGAAGAGAAGAAAAAGAGAAAGATCTTGAAGATTTATTTATACTAGTAAAAAAATGTTAAATTGAAGGCGGATTAGTTGATGTCAATCATCCATTTCCCATTATCCTCCAACGTAAACTGTCTCTCTCTCTCTCTCTCTCTCTCTCTCTCTCTCTCTCTCTCTCTCTCTACTACTACTACTACTACTACTACTTCCCACCATCACCACCACCTCTATTGGATCTGGTATCTCTCTCTTCTCTCTCACACACACAACTTTCACCATACCCCTGTTTTTGTTTATCATCTATCTCCCTGTATCATCTGTTTACAATTCTTGTTTACTTGGAAATGTTGTTTGCAATTAATCCTTTGTAATTTGTAGCTGCCAATTGCTCCAATCTGTATGTGTTTTTTTTTTTTCTTTTTCTTTCTAATAGCTAGAAAAAGATTATGCTGAGATGTTTCTGAGTTTTTTATCTGAAGATTCAGGCACCCTTTTATAATTTAATTTATTTTTTATTTTTTGGGTATTTGCTACTACAATGTAATTGATGAAGAAACACTGGATGAGAGAGGGGCTCTGAATATATACAATACAAGTATATAGAGGGAAAGGGTTTATGGTTTCATGGGCAACACATACCGTGGATCTTTTGGAGTGAAAACTTTTCAGGGCTATAGTCAGCCCCTAGACCAATCCCTTTCCAAGCAGCACACCACCACCACCACCACCACCACTACTACTTCTTCCCGCCAAAGTTTCCTTGTCAGACCTGTAAGTGCTCTATGTTTATTTATTTACAAAATCTCATTTTTATTTTTGTATTTATTTACTCTTATGGTCGGTTTCTTCAGGTTCTAGCCATATGTTTAATTTGAAGTAAATCCTTAAACTGTATTCCTCTCAAGATTCAAGATTACCTATATATATCTGGTAGGTATATATATGCGTCTTTTGTATATTCATGAATTATACAGACTCTCATATTGGCTTGTGCGAATCTTCACCAGTATTTCAATATCGTCTCTTGTCGTCATTTTTGTGGTGTTAATGATTGAGTATTCTGTTGATGACTCCTGATTGTTTTGGGGGTTTGTTTAACGAATCCTAATTATATATGTACTGTTTATTGATGATTTATTCATCTATCTGTGTTGCTTATTTGGGCACTGTTTGGATATAATTTCATTAAGAGCACTTAAATGATGTGAGGAGTGTAATTGAAAGCAATTTGCAATTTGTAAAATATACATGAAAGTTTTTTTTCAATTGGTATATGTACCAACTAAATCAAATGCCCACTGCAAATTTTGCAAATAAAAAAATCTGCTTGTAACTTAAAAGAAGGAATATATAACACTAAAAATGATGTAGTAGTAGTATTTATTTCAAATAGTAGACCATATACTCCTCAATTTAAAAAAAAAGAAAAGCAAATTACATTAACTTCTCTCGAGATTTGGAGAAAATATAAGTAGCCCCATAATTTTAACATAATTACAGTGATCTATCTTAAGGTTTTAATTCATGTAACACTTAGTTTTTCTTTTCATCAATAAATCGTCTTGATGGAAAAATGATTTACTCTTATCTCTTTTACATCGAAATGTATATTTTTTCTTGATTCTTTATATCATTTGTATTAGTTTCAATTGTTTTATTCTTACTAAAAGAGAGATTAATATAATTATATCAAAACTGTAAAATTACATATATATTTTAATTTTTTTAGAAAAATCAACGGAATTTATCATTTTAAAAATATAAAGTTAGTACAAGAATGCAATTGAGATTTGTATGAGGATGAAGTTGGTATGCACTTTACATTTATGGGTAAAACCTAGAAACTTCAAACAAGTAATCCATTAATGGCAGTGTTGTTATTTTCATTTAGGATTTTTCCCTTTGCAATATGTTACACCTCTGTTGATAAAAACATTTATATTATAATACATTTGTTTGTATATATGCATAGATAAAATTGTTATATTCAGTTACCAAACAACATGGCATTTAAACTTATTTGTTTAATTTGAAAAACATTTTGGATAGTGACAGAATTGAATAGAGGTTGGTTAAAAGGAAGTGTATTAAATAAAGAAACTGTTATAGTTTTGCCCATGTTTTCTAGCTTTCAAAGTGGAAAATTTATCAAGGTTGTAATATAAAGAGGTGGCATGCACGAGAGGCCTCAAGGTGACATATATAGTGTTAAGTATAGATACTATTGAAATGTCATAATTGCCCTTTTCCACTCCTCAATTTGGATTTTAAAAAAAAAAAAAACTAAAATTCGTTGATATATGTATGTATAGGCTTTCTATTCGATAAAGCAATTCGAGTCCCGTCTTGTCCCACAAGTCTATCATGCCAAGGCTGTTGTGTGTGTCAAGTTTCGTGCTAATCCGACGCTGTTTGGTAACTTTGGGGCGTCAACACCTCGAATTCTAAGTTTCAAGGAGAAATTAGTTTGTCTAAACCGAAATCCAACTCTAACTTCCAAACTGAGAATCCGATTCGAGTCTCGTCTTGTCCCACAAGTCTCTCATGCCTAGGCGGTCGTGTGTGCCAAGTTTCGTGCTAATCCGATGCCGTTTGGTGACTCGGGAGGGTCAACACCTCGAATTCTAAGTTTCTTAAGGAAGTAGTTTGTCTAGACCGAAATCTGGCTCTAACTCCCAAACCGGGAACCTGATTCGAGTCTTGTCTTCTCCCACAAGTCTCTCGTGCCAAGGTGGTCGTGTGTGCCAAGTTTCATGCTAATCCGACGCCATTTGGTGACTTTGGGGGGTCAACACTTCAAATTCTAAGTTTGTTAAGAAACTAGTTTGCCTAGACCGAAATCCGACTTTAACTCCCAAATTGGGAACCCGATTTCTTCTCCCACAAGTCTCTTGTGCCAAGGCGGTCTTGTGTGTCAAGTTTCGTGCTAATCCAATGCTGATTGATGATTTTGGGGCGTCAACATCTTGAATTCTAAGTTTCTTAAGAAACTAGTTTATCTAGAGTGAAATTTGGCTGTAACTCTCAAACTGTGAACCCGATTCGAGACTGATGTTTTAAGACAATTTGTTTGTTTGTTTGTTGTTTTTTTTTTCTTCAAATTAATCATGTTTTATAGTTATTTGATGTTTAATTTTTGTGGATATGTATAGAAGAGATATTTAAGGGAAGAACAAAGGATGGATAAGAGTTGGATTGACTTGCCAAATAGGATGTCGAGGGAGTACATTTATGGGATTGATCAATTCCTTGTGTTTTCCTACACCAATAGGACTGAAGGTTCGATGATTAGTTGTCCGTGTAGGAAATGTGAGAATCAATATCATCTTGTACGAGAGGGTGTGCGGGAGCATCTGATTTTGAATGGTTTTTTTTTATAAAGTACAAATATTGGATTAATCATGGGGAATCTTACATATCTCTACATGGTAATCGAGAGAATGAAACATTGGCTAATTTATACATTGGGGATGATATGGTTGGAATGATACAAGGGGCTATAGGAAATCCACATGTCGATACAAGTGTTGAGGGTAATGAACCACAGACGCCTGATCCCTATGCATCTGAACCCTAGCTCGGTCCAAATGTAGAGATTGCAAAGTATTTCAAACTTCTTCAAGATGAACAAAGTGAATTGTATCCAGGTTGTCAGAAGTTCACATCTTTGTCATTCATTGTTCGACTTCTACATCTGAAGGTGTTTAATCAGTGGACAGACAAGTCTGTTGACATGTTGCTTGAGTTACTGAATGAGGCGTTCCTGGTAGGTGTGAAACTCCCGGACTCATATTATAAAGCTCAAAAGGTCACAACTGATTTGGGCTCTACGTATGAGACGTGGGATGCATGTCCCAACAGTTGCATGTTGTTTCGAAATGAGGACGCCAATCTTAATAAATGTATCATATGCAATAGTTCTAGATGGAAATCAAATGGTGATGGTGGTTCAAATGGTCCTAACAAATGTGGCAAACGAATAGCTGCAAAATAAATGAGGTATTTTCCTTTAAAGCCAAGGTTGTAGAGGTTGTTTATGTCATCCAAAACGGCCAAGTTAATGAGATGGCATGCAGAGGAATGAACTGATGACGGTGTCTTTTGGCATCTTGCTGACTCCCTTGCATGGAAAGATTTTGACCGTTGGAATATTGACTTTAGTAATGATTGTCACAGTGTAAGGCTTGGCTTAGCATCTAATGGGTTTAACCCATTCAGGACGATGAACATAGTTCATAGCACTTGACCTGTTGTGCTCATTCCATATAACTTGCTGCCATGGATGTGTATGAAGCAATCATTTCTAATTTTATCTGTGCTTATTAACGGCCCAAAAGGACCTGGTGACAAGATTGATGTGTATATGCAACCATTGATTGAGGAGTTGAAAGAACTATGGAATGACCGTGCCTTCACATTTAATGCATCAACAAATCAAATGTTTCAATTGTATGCAGCTTTACTGTGGACAATTTGTGATTTTCCTACATATGCAAACTTGTTAGGATGCAGCACTAAAGGTGAATATGCATGTCCTTGTTGCAATAAGAAAACTGCATCGTGTTGGTTGAAGCATAGTAGGAAACAATCATACTTGGGTCATCACAGATTTTTACCTAGTGGCCATAAATTTCGAAAAGATAAAGTATCATTTGATGGTAGTCGGGAATTCAAACTCAAACCCAAATTGTTGTCTGGAACTGAGATGTTGCTACAATTAGAATGTGAGGGTATTTTAACCCAATACAAGAGGGATGA
The DNA here is from genome assembly GCA_030407325.1 of Camellia japonica. Taxonomy (NCBI): domain Eukaryota; kingdom Viridiplantae; phylum Streptophyta; class Magnoliopsida; order Ericales; family Theaceae; genus Camellia; species Camellia japonica. The sequence continues at coordinate 194,449,777 of JAPPVO010000002.1, read as the reverse complement.
CCTTAAGGAGAGGCATATGAGACAAATTGAGAAGGAGAAAACTGGACATCGCACCCATAGTTGGAAGAAAAGGAGTATCTTTTATGAACTGCCATATTGGGAGCACAATCTAATATGACACAACCTCGATGTGATGCATATAGAGAAGAATGTTTGTGACAATGTGTTGTGGACAATATTAGGGGTTGTAGGAAAATCAAAGGATGGTGTTAATGCTCAGTGTGATTTACAAGAAATGAATATTAGAAAACCCCTACATTTGTAGTTAAGAGGGTCGAATAAAGCTTATTTACCACCAGCACAATTCACAATGACCAAGGATGAGAAAGATTTGTTCTTGAAAGTATTGAAGGAAGTTAGAGTTCCCGACATGTATTTATCCAATATATCGCGTCGCGTGCACTCACGTGATAGAAGTATTAGGGGTCTTAAAAGCCATGATAGTCATATTCTGATGTAACAACTAATTGCATTGGCTATTTGAAGATCGTTACTGAAGAATATAATTGAACCTTTGAATGAATTGAGCAATTTCTTTAGACAATTGTGTTCCAAAGTGAATCGTGTGACGAATTTGCAATATATTCAAGATCGTATCGCCGTAACACTTTGTCATCTAGAGAAAATATTTCCTCTGACTTGTTTTGATATAATGGAGCACTTGCCTATACATCTAGCTGACGAAGCATTATTGGCTGGAGTGATTCAGTTTCGATGGATGTATCCAATTGAGAGGTGTCTTCTTACTTTGAAGCAATATGTGCGTAATAGAGCTCGTCCAGAAGGTTCAATTGCTAAAGGATACCTTATGAAAGAATGCATGAATTTTTGTGCATAATATCTCAATGATGTGGAAACCAAATCTAGTCGACTCGTGAGGAACTATAGTGGTGATGATAATCTGAGTCGTGCTGTTGGTGAAATCACAAGCTTTTATCTTGATAATACTTCTTGGGTACAAGCTCATCGGTATGTCTTATTCAATACAAGTGTGGTTCAACCATTCATAAAGTAAGTTATGTCACTCACTCAATATTTTATTATGTTTCATTGAATTTTGAACCAAAATTTTTTTATTTATAAATTTTCAATCTACACAGCAAACACCTTGAAGTACTTAAGGTCAAAATGCCTCGTGTTGACGATCATCAGCTTCGGCGTGAACATTTTGAAACTTTTCACATTTGGTTCAAGGATTATGTATGTATTTAAATCTACAGATTTTATTTACCTAAGTCGAACTACATTTTAAATTTTACAATTTTTTTTTTTTTTTTTAAAATAGGTTCAAACTTTACGAAGGACTAGTGATGTCACATTTTCTGAAGAGATTATTGTATTGGCAAAAGGTCCTCATAACCTGACAATGAGGTTCAACAGGTATATAATGAATGGGTTTTGGTATCGAGTAAAGGCCATGGATGACCGTCGAGCCACACAAAATTGTGGTGTAGCTTTGAAGGCAGATACCATAAGTTATGCTAGTCGGAAAGACAAGAATCCTCGTGTGGGGTCTATGTACTATTATGGACAAATGACAAATATTGTTAAGATTCAATATTCTAATGAGAAGAAGCGTGTGTTGTTTAAAAGTGATTGGATTGACAACATTCATGAGAAGATACAAGATGTCTTCAATTTCACGTTGGTCAACTTCAATCATTTGTTGTACCGAGATGATCGAATTACCAATGAACCTTTCATCTTGGCATCCCAAGCAGAGCAAGTTTGGTATGTTGCAGACCCGTTAGAACCAGACTGGCAAGTAGTGGTGAAGATGTCTCAAAGAGGTTTATTTGATATGAATTTGACTGATCCAGAAATCAAGCCATATATGAGCCAACAATTAGAAGAAAACATAATGCTTCGTGATAAAGAAGTTGGTTGGGTGAGGGTAAGGGTGTAATCGAGCCTAGCCGGGTCGAGTTTATCAATGTTCGAGCTCGGCTCGATTTATTTTGAAGATGTTCGAGGTCGGCTCGAGCTCGAAATGAGCCCAAGTATATTGGCTCGAGCTCGGCTCACACAAAATTTGTCTAACTTGAGCTCGGCTCGTTGTGGCTCGTTAGCCAAGTCAAACTAATGAAAGCCATGAAGCCTACTACACTACACATAAATAGAGATCCCTCCACCTGAACACAATTGTGTAGAGATGATGTAGGACAAAAATTGTTTGACATTTGATACACTTGTTTTGTTGCTGAGAGGACTTGCACAAGAAAGTCCCACATCGGTCCAAGATAGAAGTGTGGTCAAGAATGAGTGCTTATAAAACTCCCCCACATGGCCCAATATTTCTCCACTCAAGTAAAGCAAATAATTCCAAAATTGCTATATATATATGTGTGTGTATGTGTGTGTACGCATATATATTATAGAAAATAAACTTGTTCAGTTTAAATGTTATTAATTAAATTTACACATATATAATAGAAAAAAAAATTGAAAAGTTTAATATTTTGTTAATTATATTTATGTATATATAATATAATTATATATATATATATATATATTTGAGCTCGCGAGCCTATCGAGCCGAGTATTACTGAACTCGGGCTCGACTCGTTTGTTAAACGAGCTTAAAATTTAAGCTCGAGCTCGTTTATTTAGTAAGCGAGCCGAGCTTAAACGAGCCTTAACGAGCCGAGCGCGAGCTTGTTCATGAATAGTTCGGTTCATTTGCAGCCCTAGGTGAGGGAAGCTGCAGAAGAATAAACACTTGATGTGGAAATAGACTGATATTTAATAAACATCAGTAATTGAATTAAGGCCAATGTTGTAGTTAATCATCAGTTTCTTAATTTACTTTGCCTTTGTAATTGTATTAGTTCAATTAATGTTATATTATAGTTGATTCAAAACCATTCTCTATGTTTCTAATGTCAATTAATATCACAGCACTTGCAGATTATTATGGCAAGGAAGAGGAAGCCTGATCATCCCCTACACACATGATGTCCGATGTGGTACGTAAGAGGACATCAGTGGCACCACCATCAGAGGAGGCATCACATCGGCCACCATCAAAGGGGCCATTAGTGCCACCATTATCTGACCAGCCACCGCAGCGACCACCATTAGTTGCACCACCATTAGAGGAGGCATCACAGCGAGCACCATCAGAGGGGCCATTAGTGCCACTGCATCGACCACCATTAGTGGCACCACAACAGCTATCATCTACTCAGCCTCCACGCCTACCATCGGTGCGTCCACCATCAGTGGCACAACAACAGCTATCATCTCGACTAGAGTCATCGTCTTATAAACCATCCACAGGTATATAAATTTGCTTTGATTTGTATGAAAATTATTTAAATATACATTTATTTATTCTCATTATATATAACTTGTTTATTCTCATTGTGTTTTCCAGACCCTTCAACTTCTTCACAGCCCACCTCAAGTATAAGAATTCAATTTGTATTAACATTATTTAAATTTACATTTGTTTATTATCATTGCATATTGTTTATTCTTATTGTATCTCGCAGGTCATGTTAGTTCTTCATCAACCTCGACTAGGCGTGGTAGAGGATGTGCCAAGGGCATTAAGGAGTGGGGTACTGGTACAAAATTAGACATACAATTTGACGAAAATTACTGCCCAATAGGGGATAATGTGTCTAAGTTAACTACTCAACTTGACATTATTGTGCGGAATGGTAACATTGTTCCTCTTACTTTTTTTTACTGGAACAATATGCCTGATGATATTCTTGATGCTATCTGGAAGGATGTGAAGGTAAAAGTATATTTTGTCCAAAAATTCAAATTCCAAAATTGTGTTATTATTATTATTTAAACTTTGAAATTGTGTTTTATAGGACAATTTGAATATATGTCTAGAGGAGTATAAGCTAATGTGCATGAAAACCTACAATAGCATATGGAAGGATCACAAGAATAAGATTAAGACTAAGTACTTCAAGCCTAGAAGTTCTGATCATAATCTGAAGGATGATGTTCCTTTGCACATTGTGCCAAGCCAGTGTGAAGAACTTGTGGAGTATTGGCGTACTTCCGATGCTGAAGTATACAAATACGTTATATTTATGATATGTAAACATACAAATCATATTTATATACTTACATTTGTTGAACCTGTTATAGAAAATCGCAACTAGGAACGCTAAAAATCGACGAGTTTACAGCATAGCTCATACCACAAGGTGTACTACTTTCACTTAGATACGACATGAGGTTTATATTTAATTATTTTATTTTTGTATATAAATAAACATTGTATATTTGCAAATTATTTGGATTCTAATTTTTATATTTCTAAAAAAATCTAGATGACCAATAAGGGAGAGTCTACCGATAAGATGAATGTTTGGCTTATAACATGTAGAGCAGATGACCCTGAGGTTATCCAGACCTTGGTAGTTTCCAAACACCTAACATTGTATTTAAAGTTTATTTTTTATTTTTGTGTGTCAACTATCTTCATTTGACATATACTTGTATGTCTTATTCAATACAGGATGAGTTTAATCGTCAACTCTCCATGCTACCTGAGGAATGTCGGACTTTGGAGGCTAGGAATGCCATTTTCCATGAGTTGATAGGTCATGACGGACATGGATATTGTCGCCCATACGGGAGAACTGTGCCTCGGAGAGCGATGTATAAAGATGGTGCTGGGCCATCACAGTCAACACCCCAGCCATCGACTATTGTTTAGATCACCCAGTAGGTTTGTGTGGAGCTAAGGGATGAGTTGAGGAAGGAGCTCAGGGAGGAGATGCGAGCAGAGTTCTCTACACATTTACAGCATATGAGAGTTGAGATGATGGCCTTTGAGTCACGGGGGGCGAGTGTGGATCCCAACAGACAGGTTCGATATAAATTAAATTGTTTGATAGTTAAATTTTCACACAACATATATGTACATATATATAACAAAATTCGAATATGATTAACACATTATGTATTGACTATCATAGGTTCCTGATGCATCGAGTGGCCACCGAGCATTTAGGAAATCTGCAGGAGATGAGAATCCATATACACCACCACCAGAAAATCAGGTATAAAATGTATCTTTGCATTCTAAGCTAAGAATAACCATAAATTAACTGCACACAGCCTAAAAGGATAGAGGCTAGGCACGAGAAACTTGAATTCGAAGTGTTGACGCCCCAAAATCACCAAACGGCGTCGGTTTAGCACGAAACTTGGCACACACGACCGCCTACGCATGAGAGACTTGTGGGAAAAGACGGACTCCAATCAGGTTCCCGATTTGGGAGTTAAAGCCGGATTTCGATCTAGGCAAACTAGTTCCTTAAGAAATTTGAATTCGAGGTGTTGACGACCCAAAATCACCAAACGGCATCGGTTTAGCACGAAACTTGGCACACACAGCCACCTATGCACGAGAGACTTGTGGGAGAAGACGAGACTCCAATCGGGTTCCCGGTTTGGGAGTTTGAGCCGGATTTCAGTTTAGGCAAACTAGTTCCCTAAGAAATTTCAATTGGAGGTGTTGATGCCCCAAAATCACCAAACGGCGTCAGTTTAGCACAAAACTTGGCACACACGACCACTTAGGCACGAGAGACTTGTGGGAGAAGACGGGGCTCGAATTGGATTCCTGGTTTGGGAGTTAGAGCCGGATTTCGGTCTAGGCGAACTAGTTCCTTAAAAAATTTGAATTGGACGTGTTGACGCCCCAAAATCACCAAACGGCGTCGGTTTAGCACGAAACTTGGCATACACGACCGCCTATGCTCGAGAGACTTGTGGGAGAAGATAGGATTCTAATCGGGTTCCCGGTTTGGGAGTTAGAGCTGGATTTCGGTCTAGGCAAACTAGTTCCTTAAGAAATTTGAATTGGAGGTATTGACGCCCCAAAATCACCAAACGACGTCAGTTTAACACGAAACTTGGCACACACGACCGCCTAGGCACGAGAGACTTGTGGGAAAAGACGGGACTCCAATTGGGTTCTCGGTCTGGGAGCTAGAGCCGGATTTTGGGCTAGGCAAGCTAGTTCATTAAGAAATTTGAATTCAAGGTGTTGATGCTCCAAAATCTCTAAACGGCATCGGATTAGCACGAAACTTGGTACACAAGACCGCCTAGGCACGAGAGACTTGTGGGAGAAGATGGGACTCGAATCGGGTTCCTAGTTTGGGAGTTAGAGCCGGATTTCACTCTAGGCAAAATAGTTCCTTAAGAAACTTGAATTCGAGGTGTTGACACCCCAAAATCACCAAACGATGTCGGATTAGCTCGAAACATGGCACACACGACCGCCTGGGCACGAGAGACTTGTGGGAGAAGACGGGACTCCAATTGGGTTCCTGGTTTGGGAGTTAGAGCTGGATTTCGGTCTAAGCAAACTAGTTCATTAAGAAATTTGAATTTGAGGTGTCGACACCCCAAAATCTCCAAACGGCGTCAGATTAGCACGAAACATGACACACACGACCACCTTGGCATGAGAGACTTGTAGGAGAAGACGGGACTCGAATCGGATTCTCGGTTTGGGAGTTAGAGCCGGATTTCATTGTAGGCAAACTAGTTCCTTAAGAAATTTGAATTCGAGGTGTTGACGCCCCAAAATAACCAAACGGCGTCAGATTAGCACGAAACTTGGCACACACGACCGCTTAGGCACGGGAGAGTTGTGGGAGCAGACGGGACTTGAATTGGGTTCCCGGTTTGGGAGTTTGAGCCGGATTTCGGTATAGGTAAACTAGTTCCTTAAGAAATTTGAATTCGAGGTGTTAACGCCCCAAAATCACCAAACGGCGTTGAATTAGCATGAAACTTGACACACACAACCGCTTAGGCATGAGTGACTTGTGGGAGAAGATGGTGCTCGAATCGAGTTACCGGTTTAGGAGTTAGAGCCGGATTGCGGTCTAGGCAAACTAATTCCTTAAGAAGTTTGAATTCGAGGTGTTGACACCCCAAAATCACCAAACGACGTCGGTTTAGCACGAAACTTGGCACACACGACCGCCTAGGCACAAGAGACTTGTGGGAGAAGATGGGACTCCAATCGGGTTCTCGGTTTGGGAGATAGAGTCGGATTTCTGTCTAGCCAAAATTATTTTCTTAATTATCTTTGTAATTATATAGCAGTTAATTTTTTTATGTTTTTTTGTAATTAAAATATTAACACATATTATATTGTCATTAATTATTTTTATTTTTTCTTTTCAGATATTTCCTGAGTACGAGTTTGGTTCTTGTGGAATACATGGGTGCGAAGATTGCGACTAACTTTTGTTTTTGTTACCCACAGAAGAACCATGAGGAACACTTTTGTGTTTGATTTACGTTATTTTGAATTGTGAACAATATTATGTGTTTAAACATTATATATGTATTATACAACATTATGTAGTGGGATAATTTTACTGATGTGTTGTTGTGAATACAAGAATATTTTTATTATGAATGAATTGTTATTTTTATACTGGAATTTTTATATTATCATGCAATTATTGGTTTCTTTTTCAGTTATTTTTCATTTAATAGAGATAATTTTCATATTTTAAATATTTTTATTGCAGTTTTTTTTTTTTTGCCGTCGCAAAAGATATTGGCAACAGTTGAAAGAAAAAATCTTTCGCGACGATATTCTTTGTCATCGCAAATAATCTTTTAGCAATAGTATGTATTGCTGTCTCAAATAATCTTTGAGCGACGGCAGGTATCCCATCACAATAAAAACACTTTCGCGACGGCATTTTTGCCGTCGCAAATAACATTTTTAGCGACGGTAAAACAATGCCGTCGCAAAAAATCTCAAATTTTTACATATTAATCCCAATAGCAGAATTCCGTCACAAAAAGACAACTTTGCCATTGCAAAAAAAAAGGCAACGGCATGGTGCCATCGTTAAAACCTTTTAGCAATGCCCTTGGTTGTGACCCCTCTATTTGCCGTCGCTAAAAGTCAGTTACTGTTGTAAAAAAAAATTTGAGATGACATTTTGATGCCATCGCAAAAAACCAAAATTTTTATAGTGCCTGAACAATCACATCCTTTTCATTATCAGTCCAATGAGTTGTGTTTCTCCAACCACCATTGTTAAGCCTTTTTGAACAACCATCACCATTGTTCGGCCTCTCCAAATAGCCACCATGAAAGCTATAAATAGCCCTCCACACCTACTAGTTTAGGGTTTCGATGCTCACTTTCTACTTTTATATTTCTTCTTTGTTTTTTGTCCTTTTGTTTCTGCATTTTTGTAGGTGCATAGTTTTGAGAGAGAGTGAGAGACAAACCTTTTTTTCGATTTGCCATCTTTGAAAGTGTAGTGATGCTAATAAAATAGCTAGAGGGAAATCTACTTTAAATGAGATTGTATCCAACATAAGTTGTAGATGAAATAGAATTATGAATCAATATGAATTGAATTCAAAATAACATATATGCTTGCTCCCAAGTCAAGCACACTTACAATGTGTGTGTAAGATGGATCTATATATAAATTTTTAGAGTAAATTTTTTTGTAGAAGATTTAGGCTCCGTTTGGTAAGTATCTTAAAATATAGTTTCACCTACGGATTTGAGTGTGTTGTTTGTTTGGAGTTTTCAAAACATAATTCTACACCTATTTCTCAAAACTCAATTCAAAACATAATCATTACTTTTCAAAATTCATAACCAAACACATAATTCAAAACTCTTTTCAAAATTCAATTCAAATCAATATTTTAATTTTGTTAAGATTTTAAATATTTTAATATTTAAATACGTTACGATTTTTTTAATTTTTTGAATATTTTTAAATATTTTAATTTCAAAATATTACGATTTTAATTTTTAAAATTTTAAAATATTTTATAAAAATATATTCAAACACTATTTTATAAAAAGATTTTTAAATATTTTAATTTTTTTGTTATGTATTTGGTTACGATTTGAGTGTAGAGTTGTGAAAATAGTATGGAGTTTCGAGTTATGTGTTTGGTTATGAGTTTGAAAAATAATTTCTTAATTGAGTTTTGTTTTATATGTTTAGTTACCATTTGAGTATAGAGTTGTTTTTAAATTTAAAATATTAATATTTTAAATTATTTAAATTTTTTGAATATTTAAATTATTTAAATTCTTACGATTTAAATTTTTTGAATATTTATTTTAATTTTGTACTTATTAAATTTTTTAGATTATTTAAATTATTTAAATATTTATGATTTAAATTTTTTGAATATTTATTTTGAAAAAAAATTATTTCCTTTGTAGTATTTTCAATTGAAAAATTGATTAATGTTATTTTTTGTTAATAATAATTTTTTTAATTGTTAAAAAAGTTTGGTTATGAGTGTTGATCAGAATTTTCAATTGTGTGAGAGTAGTATGTTTTGTTATGAGTTATAATAATTTGAATTAAGTTTTTCAAAAATCTTTCCAAAACTTATAACCAAACAAATTTTCTTACTTTACATGTCAAATTAAACTTTCAAAACTCAATTTCACACTCAATTTAAAACTCAATTCAACACTCTATTCAAAAATCATAACCAAACAAATTTTCTACACTCAAATCATAATTCCACAACTCACAAACTCAAAATACAACTCATATTTTCAAATCATATTTACAAAATTCTACCAAACGCAACCTTAATTTTTTGAATTTAAAATTTAAACCTAAACAATCTCATCCTTTTAATTATCGGTCGAGTGAGTTGCGTTTCTCCAACCACCATTGTTTGGCCTTTTTGAACAACCATCACCACTGTTCAGCCTTTCCAAATTGCCACCACAGAAGCTATAAGTAGCCTCCCATACCGACCAGTTTAGGCATTTGATGCTTGCTCTCTACTTTTATATTTCTTCTTTGTTTTTTGTCCTCCTGTTTCTGCATTTTTGTGAGTGCATAGTTTTGGGAGCGAGCGAGAGAGAGACCAACATTTGTTTTGTTTGCCATACCTGAAAGTGTAGGGATGCCAGTAAAATAGTTAGAATGAAATCTATTTTAAGAAGATTGTAACTTGTAAGTTTCAACTAATTTTAAACTTTGTTTTTACATTTATTCAATAAATTCTCATTTGTAAATATGAATTTTTATACGGTTAGTATTTTTTTTTAAAATCTATTTTCAGATTTTTTTTCTTTTAAAATTATTTCGCGAAATATTTTTTCTGTGCACATTTTATTTTATTTCGCACAAACTACAATGCTATTTTTCCAACAAGTTATTCACTTTGTAAGTAAATTTTCATTAAAAAAAATCCATATATTTCCGATATGATTTTGGATAAATTATATTGATTTCTTCTAAATTTTAAAAAAAAATACAACAAATCCTATAATTTTAAAACGTAATTATGTTGATGAACAAGATAAAAGAATACATTTCAATGTATAAAATGTGACAATATCATTCTTTCATCCATATGACTAATAAATTATTCATAAAAATAAAGTGTTATGTGAATTAGAATTTTAAGTGAATTAATTATGTCAAATTTATAAAATTTATTATATATTTTTTGGAAGGAAAATTATATCCATACATAAAATTCATAAATTTGAAGTGAAAAGTTCACAATAAATCACATCATTAAGTATGAATTTTTTTATTTATATAACATTACTCTTTTTGAAATTTTAGATTAGTTGAGTGTAATCTGCTTAGAATTTAGTTTCTCAATTTTTATTTTTTTTTTAAAGTTAAAACTAATTTAGTAAAAAAATTAAACAATGAATAACATTCAAATGTAATTTTATCTTGTAAAAATATCAAAAGTAAGTGAAAAACGAAAAAAAAAAATTGACAAATTACATTTTATTTTCTTGTATTTTTAGAAATAGGCATAAAACTTTCTTGTAGTTTGTAGACAGAAGGTAAATATTAATTTTCTATTTTCATAAGAATTTGGCTTCTAATTTATATTTATTTTTGTTAATAACATTTATCAACAGCACTAAACCAAAAGCAAAAACAAAAACAAAAGCAAATGCAACACATGTTCAGGGAGGTATTGAAAGAAAAATATTGGGGAGCTCCAATTATCACCTATTCTCTCTCTTTTATCAAAATAGAGGTGATATATTAGTAGATGTAGTGGTATAGAAATGGATGATCCAGTACAAACACTCACACCACCACATGTACTCATCTTCCCCCTCCCAGCACAAGGCCATGTAAACTCCATGCTCAAGCTCGCCGAGCTTCTCTGCCTCTCCGACTTCCACGTCACCTTCCTCGTCTCCGATCACATCCACAATCGCCTCCTCCGTCAAACAAACGTTCACAAACGTTTCGAACACTATCCTCAATTCCGTTTCGAAACGATTTCCGATGGAATCCCCACCGAGAGCTCCAGATCCGGCACTGATTTTCTAACAGAATTGATTGATTCTTTGAGAACCGTAATAAAACCGCTTTTCAGAGAATTGTTTTGCTCTAATCGACTGAGCTACGAGTCGACTCGGCCAGTAACGTGCATCATAGCAGATGGGGTACTGAGTTTTACAATTGATGTTGCTGAAGAGATGGGTATTCCAATCGTTTACTTCCGAACAATCAGCTCTTGTGCTTTCTGGGCTTACTTTTGCATCCCTCAACTCATTGAATCTGGCGACCTTCCTTTCAAAGGTATGTTTGCCTAATTTTTTTTTGTTAGAAATATTCTGATTTCTAGTGGGGTTAATGTGCTTTTTATGAAGGGTTTTTTTTTTTTTTTGGGGGGGGGGGGAGGGAAATTATTTAGATATTGAAGGGCCAAATGCTAATTCTTGTATAAATTTAAAGTTCTATGGAGCTCATGAAATTTTTATAGAGTTGCCACGCACCACTTATTAGATTCATCATCGCTTTGGATGGGTGGCTCAATTTTTTTTTGGTTTCAACTCTCTTTCATTTTTCACATGTTGGAGTTGTTTGATAAGTTGGTTATTTTAATAAGTTATTTTAATTTTTAATTATTTTAGTAAGTTAAAATAGTTGTATTTTGGAAGAAGGTTAGATTTTTTTAGTTAAATATAATATTTGTGAGAGAAAAAGTAAAACGATTAAGAGTTTAGTGTGATGTTTTATTATATTAATTATATTAATTTATTTTATCTTTAATGTTATTTTAACCAAAAAAAAAAAAAAAATCCAAAAAGTGACTTTCCGAACACTCCCTATTTACGAGACTATAAGAAAAATTATTAAAAAAATTAAATCAATGAATAACTATGACTCACATTTCATTAATTTTAAATTTAAAATCTTGTACACCGACTATTGATACAAATTTTGGGTTGCATTGTCATGTTTCAGAATATTTTAAAAATCATACACAATACTCTGAAGACCCACAAATTCTAAATATAAAAAAAAAAAATTATTAAAAAATTTTCACAAACGATAATTTTTTGGGATAGGCTTTCCTTTAGTCCAAGATATGAATTGAAGGGTGTTGTCTAAGCTTATGAACCATCCCATGTTCTATTTTGATGATCTAAATTATTCATTTTGTAGAGTTTTTAATATATGTTATTTATAAAATAATTAGATTGATTTGATTTATTACATTTATCTTAAAAACATAGATACTAATTAGATTTTTAAAAATAAATTATTTATTTTTTGATAAAAAAATATAATTAATTGAACCGATTATGATTATTGAATTTATTTAATTTTTGTGTGAATGATATACATGAAAGGTATTATAAAATTAATGATTTAAATTATTAAAATGAGACTGTACGAGCACGAAATAATCTTCTCGTATAATCTTGTTGATCAAGTTTGCACTCCTCCAAACGTCGTCGCTTTACTTCCTGAAAATACAAACGTGAGATAGCCGGTGGGTGTGTGCCGAATACCTCACCGATGCCTAAGTCAGCAAATAGACAATAGACAAAAAGTTCTATGTTTTTTAGAGTAGAAATTGTGATACCTGTACATAGATCCTGTCATGAGCTTTTATAGATTCCGTCTGGCACAATCCTAGTAGGACTTTAACTCTCTTTAGTAGAGTCCTCCTAGGAATCCCAAAGATAATGCTTATCTTTCTACACCCTCCTCACTACTTAACCAAGTGAGATGGTTTCACTATGGACGGATAACAGTACAACCGAGCTAACCCTGACCAACTTGACACCAGTTTCAACCGCGCTCACTTAGCTTGGTGCTTTTATGGGCATTGCCTAGCTCAGTCCTCCGTCCACCTATACCTCGTTTCAGAATACCCAGACCGGGCTAATAGTGGTCATCTTTGACTGAGCTAACGGGACAAAGGTCCAAATTATGTAGCCCATTTACCTCGGTCCATAGCTCGGTCCATTTCAACATCTAAACCTAGCTCGACCCTAGTTCACGTAAATTACCCTCTCAATTGCCCCTTAATTCCTATCTGCGTAGCATGTTTGGGATTATGAACCACTAGCCGAGCTAACGATTTCAGCCGAGATAAAACAATGATTTCCGTCGGACTGGAGTCTGTTTCGACTTCCTGATCTTGCGTTGGTCGCACGACCTGTCGTTTCAAAAAAGCCTCTCACCACGTCCCTAATAGGACACATGTCACACACTGATAGCTAACTTATACCATACCAGCCGTTTCACATTACTCAAAAAATTTTGAAAAAGGCCTGCCGTTTTTGTCTCTCACGTAAATACGCCCCTTTCATTTCGAACAGTCACTACGTTACTATTCAACTTCTTCTTTTAGAGATTTTCTGCATTTCTGGGCTCCATACCTTCGCCTCCTAAGTTTCAACCCCTGACCAAGTAGCGACTGTGCACGTTTTGTTGGTCTTCTTGCTGTTTTTGGACTGTGTTTCTACGTCTTCATACTCGTAAGTTTGCAAATGTTTCTCCCTGATGTTGCTGTTTTATTTATTTATGTGAATACATATTTTCAAAACGCATTCCTTTAGCTCCTTGTGAATAGGTAATGACTACCAAATCCCCAAAAACCACATGCTTAGACCTCAAAACATATTTAGCCGGATTTTCAATCAATCTGGAATGCGAGCCCTTAATCCAAAATAATACCACGACCGAGTTAGGAACCTGTTTGTGATAGGTTTGCACACGACTGAACTAGGAAACCTCGCTCAATAACCGAGCTAAAACCTTGAGCCTACCTTGTGTTTCGACCGATCTGAGAACCTTTGTGCTCAATAACCAAGCTAAAACTTGTCTTATGACCGAACTAAGAACGTGTTGCAATCCATTTAGCTGATCTAGGGTTATGTTTATTATGCCTTTCTTGCTTAGCCCGATCCAGTGATATGGGCATAACATTTTTTGTCTCCACTTTGCAGACTTGACTAGGTTGGCCAGGCACACCTTTGCACTTTGCCCCCTCGGCGCTATTGCTCAACCGAGCCATCCAACGTCACCTCAACGCCGAGCTAGGCTACCGTGCTAATTTGTATACAAAATTTAAGTTAAATGGGAAAATACCAGTTCTAGGTGAACTCGCCTAGGGCCATTACCGAATTTCGTAAGGATTACAATATCTCTGACGATGTCTATCTCTCATTAGCCGAACTAGATACCACATCCTGGGAAAAACCGGGCTTCGTACCTTTCACCATAATATCAATTGTAGAGGTCGGTCTCCGATTCCCTGTATAGCCACTCATATGTGAGTTCCTCAGGCAGACAAGATTATGCCCAACCCAACTCAGCACCAACACTTATAGAATAATAAATGGTATCGCCGAGCTAAACCGCCGACTCGGCCTCAACCACGGATTGGCCGAGCTTTTTCACCAATATTCGCTCGGCCAAAATGACGACGGTTGGGTGTACTATTTAAGGGTAAGAAGGGGCCAAGAGAAAATCATACAAAATACACCGGATAAAGACTTAAACGACGACGATTTTTTTTGGATTTTGGGCAATTTTGAAGATTAGGAAGCCCAGATACCGAGCTATAATATAAACAAAAATAAAGGAACCGCTGGTAAGAATACCTCGGTTTTAATTTTTTGTTTCTGTTTTGCTATTCTAGGCTATAATTTTACACCGTGCTAACAGAAGCGTTTTTTCTTCCTTTTGTCCAGACTTAAACCAACTTAAATCACATTACCCATACGCCAATCAAGACGTCCTTCGTGCCGTACTCCGATACCGTCATCGTGGTTGGGCCAAGCTGTTTAACTTTGAATCGACCTACCAGTATAGCGGAAGGAGGAAGACCCGTGACTGATTTTCTCCTCGAACCATCACCTGAACCGGACCCAAACTTGCTCCAAATCAACCTTATTCCCCTCACTGAAGAACAAGAAATGGCCAAGCGCCGTACTGTTTGTGCCCTAATCACCGAGTAGACTACAACTCCTACTGTCGGAACTCAAACCGAGGTACCACAGGCCAGTCAATCACAGAAGGCTGTGGTGGCCCTCCCCACTGCCCGAGCTTCATCATCTCGGCCAAACGAAAGGCCCCGAACAAGTTCTGAACCACAACGTCTGAGAAACGAGGTTGACACCGAGCCACTAAAAGCTGAGCTACCAGAAACCACCATCTCCGAGGGTCGCAACCGGCCTAGCTCTTCAAATCCTCCTATCCCTCCAGTATGGGCACCAACGGTGTCCTTCAAGGGTTGTGCCATAACAGCCTCGGACTCCGTCAGTGCTGAAAAAGGCCACCTCCTGGCCTTCAACCTGGCCAAGAGTGAGGGTTTGACCAAGCTAAAGGCCATCCGCTCGGCCTCTAAGTCTATGATTCTGGTAAGCTCTAAACACCCAAACACCCAGTATTTGATACCATTACCTACTGCTTGGTTTTAAGTCATCTGAATGTTTTGTGCAGGCCCTTCAAAAAAACCAAGTAGCTCACAAGCGTGTCCTTAAGCTGCGAAAGACGGCTCGGTCGGCTGTTGCGGATGCTGATGCGAAAGCAGCAGCCCTGAAAGAGGCGATGGCCAAGCTAACCGAGCTAGAATCAGAAAATGCACGGTTGGCTGGACTGGTCAACTCGGCTGAAGTAGATAAGCAAAAGGCTTTAGCTGAGAAGAAAGACCGATATCTGCGAGAGCTAGCGAAGCTGGAGAAGAAAAAGGATGCCGAGCTAAAAGCTTTGGAAAAGAAGCTGGAGGATGCTGAGGACTGTGGCTTTCAAGAATGCGAGGAACTTTACGTCCAGCAATGTGAAGCATCAAAGGATATCTTTTTCAAATGTAGGTGGAAGGCTGCAGCGGCCAAGCTCGGTCAGGGGCCTGATTTCGAGGTCTTTCTAAACTCTTCGTCTCATTATATACCGAGCTATATGACGGACTATGCCAACGCAGTCCAGAAAAAGTTTCTTCCAGAGGGGGAGAATGATAAGGTCCCTCCACTTAACGCTCATCCTTCAAACACTCAGCTAGGTCGGCAGTCTCGATCTCCCACTCCGGTGGACTCTAGGCAAATCTTGTATGGTGGAGATAACAAAGTGACCATGACCTAGCCCAATCCGGGAGCTGATGCTGTATCAGGCCTTTCTATTGGCGAAGTCCGGGTCGACTTAGACACCGAGCTAGATGATTTGTTTGCCTAAACTCTCGTCTTTTTTTTCTTTTTAAGAAATTGTAACCGGGCTACATGCCCCTCCCCTTGTACTTCATTTCAAATGAATGAAATCAAATTTCTCATTTTGTGCGTCTCTTTGTTCGGTTTGTAGTGTACTTATTCATTAATTGCACCAACTTTCTATAAGTTTAGCCGGCCTAACTTAGGTCGGCTTATCCTTATCCTGGCCACCTTTGTTTGGCTGAGATAACTTATCTCGGTCAAACAATAACTTTAGGTATTCAGGTAGATGTTGGTTTAAGCCAGTCATCATTCTTCAGCCTAGATCATTATCATGGTTGAAGATCAAAAGATGTTTGTTCAAACCTGCCAAACTTCCTTCAGCCTAGATCCTTATCTCGGCTGAAGAAAGAAAAAGTGTTGGTCAAACCTGCCAACATTTTTCAGCCTAGATCCTTATCTCGGTTTGAAGAACAAAAGATGTTTGGTCAAACCTACCAAACTTCCTTCAGCCTAGATCCTTATCTCCGCTAAAGAACAAAAGATGTTTTGGTTAAACCTGCCAAACTTCTTTCAACCTAGATCCTTATCGTGGCTGAAGAAAGAAAAAGTGTTGGTCAAACCTGCCAACCTTCTTCAGTCTAGATCCTTATCTCGACTGAAGAACAAAACATGTTTGGTCAAACCTGCCAAACTTCTTCAGCCTAGATCCTAATCTCGGTTGAAGAACAAAAGATGTTTGGTCAAACCTGCCAAATTTCCTTCAGCCTAGATCCTTATCTCGGCTGAAGAACAAAAGATGTTTGGTCAAACTTGCCAAACTTCCTTTAGCCTAGATCCTTATCTCGGCTGAAGAAAGAAAAAATGTTGGTCAAACCTGCCAACCTTTTTCAGCTTAGGTCCTTATCTCGGCTGATGAACAAAGATGTTTGGTCAAACCTGCCAAACTTGTTCATTGCCCCTAGTTGGCTATAACTATGAACAACTTTTACAGTAGAAAATAATTTGTGCTGGAGAAAACTAATTGTTTTATTTAAAGAAAGAAAAATTACAAATGTTTTTAAGGAAAAGCTAAAAATAAAATAGTTTGAGATTGGCAGTATTCTATGGCCTGGGAATAGCTTTGTTGTCTACATCTTCCAAGTGATATGCCCCTTTTCCTGCTAAACTGATCACTTTGTATGGTCCTTCCCAGTTAGGTCCTAACTTGCCATCTCCAGGTACCAATGTGTTGCCTATTACTTTGCGCAGTTCCCAATCTCCAATCTTGAATTGTCTTGGATGCACTGTTTTGTTATATTTTCTGGATAACTCTTGCTGGTATGCGACAATATGAACTAGTGCTCTTTCCCTTCTCTCTTCCGCAAGGTCGAGTTCCAAGGTTATGGTTTCTTCATTCAAGTTTGGGTCAAAATTTTCACTTCTAATGGTAGGGAGGCCTACTTTCAGTGGGATTACTGCCTCTATGCCATAGGCCAAGGAAAAAGGGGTTTCTCTAGTTGACTGCCGAGGTGTGGTACGGTAAGCCCATAAGACATGAGGAAGCTCCTCAACCCACTTACCTTTTGCTCTCTCCAACCTCTTCTTCAAACCGTCTAAGACGACTTTGTTGAAAGCTTCCGCCTGGCCATTCGCTTGAGGGTATGCTGGTGTAGAGTTGTAGAATTCTATCTTGTACTTTTGGCAAAAGCCCCTGAAGATTTTGCCATCGAACTGAGTGCCATTGTCGGATATTAGAGCCTTGGAAATGCCAAATTGAGTGATGATGTTCTGCTAAACGAACTTCTTAATGTCTTTCTCTTTTATAGATGCGAGTGCTTCTGCCTCCACCTACTTTGTGAAATGGTCTGTTGCTGCGAGAAAGAACTTTCTGTTGCCGGGCGCAGTTGGAAGTGGTCCCACTATGTCCAGGCCCCACATTGCAAAGGTCCACAAGCTAGTCAATGGTAGAAGCTCTCTGGCTAGTTGATGTGTTTAATGTGTGAACTTCTGACATTTCTCGCACTTCTTGACATATTTCTCTGAATTTGCTTGTATGTATGGCCACCAATATCTTTGTGAAATTGCTCTGTAAGCCAATGATCTTCCCCCTTGGTGGCTTCCGTAGACACCTTCGTGTATCTCGAACAAAAATGCCTCGACCTTGCTGGGATGGACACATTTCAGGTAAGGTCTTGTGAAGGATTTTCTGTACAATGCTAGTGATCGAGAGAGCCAAAATCGCTGTGATTTTGCTCTAATTTTGTTGGCTTCTTTCTTTTCTTCAAGCAAATGGGATCCATCCAGGATGGGCCTAATTCGACACAATATGCCTCGGCTGCTTTGGGTTTTTCAATACTTGGTCTAGGTAGGAAGTCGATTAGTAATGGGTGTGGGATGGATGTATCTGCCATTAAAGCAAAACCTGCCAACTCGTCTATTCTACTATTTTCCTCTCGGCCGATTTGCTCTATCCGAACTACTTCGAATTTAATGATCTCCTTTCTGACCAACTCTTGGTACTTAGCCATCCTATCATTTTTTGCCTTGTAGTCGCCTGAAATTTGGTTAACTACCAGTTGGGAGTCACTGTACACCATCAGCTCGGTGGCCTTCATGTAAAGTGCCTACTAACAGTGCTTCATACTTCGCCTCGTTGTTGGATGCTGGGAAGCCAAGGTTGACTGCTTGTTCAATTGTTAAGCCATCCGGTGAGATAAAGACTATGCCAAGTCCTGCACTGTGCCTGTTGGATGCTTCATCCACGAAGAGTTTCCACATCTCTCCGACGAATAGCTTCCAGCAAGTAGAGGGATCGGATGATGTCTTGGGATCAGGGCTATTGCTGATGTTTTCTTCCAGGTCGACGTCCGCTGTTGGGGTTTGATCTTCACTGTCTGACTGCCTCAAGTCTTTATGTTTTGGTGAGTCCCTACTAGGAATAGCATGGTCTGTTCCTTCTTTCCTGTCCTCAAACCTATATGGCTTGCTATGTAGCTGGGCATCCTGTTTTGGGGGCTGCGCAGTTCCTGCGACACTTTCCCCCCTTCTTTCGGTTGCATCGGTCAAATCAATCGGGCAGACCTGATGACTTCCTGGCGTGAACTTGGCCACAAAGTCTGCTAAAGCTTGTGCTTTTATTGCGATTCTTAGTTGAAACTTGATATCGAACTGCTCCAACTCCACTACCCATTTCAAGATTCGTCCAGAAAAATATGTTCTCTCAAACAAGGCCTTTAAGGGGAAAGTCGTTAGGACAATTACGGTGTGGGCATGGAAATAGTGTGACAACTTTCTCGAGGCCATCATCAAAGCTAAGGCCAGCTTTTCCAACAGTAGGTACCTTGTTTTAGCGCCCAACAAGGTCTTGCCAACATAAAAGATAGGTAGGTGTTGGATTCCTTTCGCTCTGACCAACACTGCGCTGATTGCATGCTGTGAAACTGCTAAGTATAAAAAGAGCTCTTCTCCTGGTACCAGGGTTACAAACAACGGAGGAGAGGTCATGTAGCCTTTCAAGCTTTCTAGGGCGCGGTCACACTCATCATCCCACTCAAATTTGGTATTCAGTGCCTGGAAGAATGGTCGTCATCTGTCTGACGACCGATTTATGAACCGGTTGAGCGCGGCTACTAGGCCAGTGAGATGTTGTACTTCTTTGACTGTGTTGGGCCTCTCAAGATCTTGGATGGCTTTGATCTGAGAGAGATCGGCTTCTATACCCCAGTTGGTCACCAGAAAGCCCAGGAATTTGCCTGACCCTACGCCGAATGTGCACTTTGATGCGTTTAGACGCAACCTGTGGAACTTCAAAATTTGAAACATTTCACCTAGGTCCCTGAGATGGTCCTTCTCATTTTTGCTTTTGACTACCATGTCATCTATGTAAGCCTCCATTGTTCTGCCTAACAATGGTTCAAACATTTTAGTGACCATTCGTTGGAATGTAGCCCCTGCGTTTTTCAAGCCAAAGGGCATGACCTTGTAACAGTATAGTCTTTTAGGTGTTGTAAATAACGTGACCTCCTAGTCTGGTTCGTACATAGCAATCTGATGGTAACCTCAATACGCATCTAGGAAGCTAAGTCGGTTATGCCCTGCTGTTAGGTCCACCAGTTGGTGTATCCGTGGTACGGAAAAACTGTCTTTTGGGCATGCCTTGTTGACTGTTTTGTAGTCCACGCAAACGCGCCATTTGTTGTTATTCTTTGGCACTACTACAGTATTAGAGATCTACCTAGGATAGTGCACTTCTTTAATGGCTCCTGCCTCCAGCAAGTTTTTTACTTCTTCTGCCACTATCTCTGTGTGGTGGAGTGCCGATCGGTGAGTCCGCTGAATAATTGGTCTGGCAGTTGGGTGGACATTAAGTTGATGGCAGATGAAATTTGGTTCAACGCCAGGCATGTCATATGGTGTCTAGGCAAACACTTCGATGTTAGAGGTCAAGAATTCCATGACCTCTATTCTCTCAGTGCTGGACAAAGACGAGCCGAGCAAAAAGAACTTTTCTAGGTTCTTTTCATCTATCCTTACCTCAACCAAGTCTTCCACTGTCTTCTATTCTGCTGCTTTGCCAACATCTGTAAACAGTTCGTTGCTTTCTGGCTCCTCCACCATCTGTACAAACCCTTTTACAGCATGACTTCCGTTTACGGTGACGAAACATTGTTTGGACATAATTTGGTCTCCTAAGACTTCTTCAATCACTTCGGTTTTGTTGGGGAACCGTAATACTTGATGGTAGGTTGATGCCACCGACCGCATGGCGTGCAACCATGCTTTTTCCAAGATTATGTTGTAAGTGGAAGGGACCTTCAAAACCCAAAACTCCACCTGTTTTGTCATTGTTCCTGCTTTGACTGGTAGAATTATCTTGCCCACCGGCCATTCTGGCATTGAGTTGAAACTGACTAGGGGAGATGTCGTGGGCACCAAGTCTTTGTCCTCCAATTTTAGTTGCTTGAAGGTCTCGTAATACATTATCTTGCATGAGCTTCCTCGGTCAATCAGAATTCGTTTGATGTCGAAATTCTTGACACGCAAAGTGACCACTAGTGCATCATTGTGAGGACAATGTAGCCTTGTTAGATCCCTATTAGAGAAGGAGACAACGTTCGTTACCTCCATTTTTCCCCTCTTGACAGTGGGTTATGCACTTAGCACCTCCCTTAAGTGCTCGGCCTTTTTTAACATCCCTCTAAGCTCACATACCTGCTTAGGTTCGACAATCCCATGTATAACGTTAATTACGCCTTGAGGTGGGCCGTCGACCGGTATCCCGCTCGTCTTGCTGTGGTCTTGGGGGCTAGTTGTGTTCCCCTTTCTATATACTGGTCCAGGTGACCGGCAGCCACCAACTCCTCCAGATGTTGCCTCAATGGTGTGCAATTTTTAATTCAGTGTCCCTTTTCATCATGGAAGGTGCAACGGTACCTTTCATCATAACCTTTTTACGCTTCTCCCAACTTGGCTAGCCGCCGAATGAAGGGTTCATCGCGTATCTTGTTAAGAATCCGGTAGATAGGTTTGTTGACTACCGTGGTAATGGCAGTACGGACTCTCAACTTCTTTGTTTGGGGGTCCTCTCTGTTGGCTCGTCTGCCTCGTCCATTTTTGCTTGGTTGTTCTACTGTGTTGACTTTTGCTGTAATCTTTTTATCCGGCATCGCTGTTGTGCTAGATTTTGCTTTGGCGCGGGTGCTATCTTCTTTTACCCGGATGTGTTAATGCACTCTCTCCATTAAGGACTCCATCGTGAGGGGCAGCATCATCGTCATTGAATCCCTAAACTTGTCACCGACGGTAAACCTCGTTTGTACTGTGCGATGGCGAGGTTCGTAGGGAAATCCCTAATCTGGTTGAAAGTCTCCCAATATCGACTGTTCTAAAACCTCAATGTTTCCTTTTCGCCCATGTCACTGCAGAGTAGCTGGTCTATCTCCACTGGTGTCTTGGTATTCGTTCTGAATCTAGTCACAAACGCTTCTGCCAACTGCGCCTATGAGGCTATGTTACCTTCTAGCAGCCTTTCGAACCATGTTAGACCTAGGTCGCCAAGGCTGGAAGGAAACATGATACACATTAGAGCCTCGTTTCGCCGGTATACCGCCATAACCTGGCGAAAGTGGCTTAAGTGTATGTAGGGGTCTGACTTCTCCTCATAAGTGGTGAATTTCGGCTGGTGGAAACTTGAGGGTAGTGGTGCGTTCTCGATTGCCGGAACGAACGGCGAGCTTTGTAACCTTACTAGTACTTTATCTGCTGGTTCTTACGCAAGGTGCGGCATTGGCATCTCTACCTCGACACTCCCATGTGTCCTAGGAACCAATTGTTGTAGGGCTGAAACCCTACGAGGGTCGTGAGCCCTGGGGTCCTCCTTTCATCGGGCCCTTTCCTCTAGTACTGTTCGCAAGTCTGCTGACCTAGGCAACTCCGTGTGCCTGGATGTCATTTGGTGCGTGTACGAGAGCCGATAACTGCTTCCTTCGGTATACGACCTTTCAGTCCTCGTTCTCTTAGACCTGGAGTAACGAATCTTGCTGGTCCTTGATTGAGTGTCGCCTGTTCTGAGTTTCCTACTTTCTGCTTGTGATGGTGTGACTTGTCTGTCACGATCTTCCAAGTGGTAAGAGAGCAGGTTGCCTTTGCGCCCTTCTTCCATCGCCACCCCTTTTTCCTTTATCTGGTGCTTCATTGTCTCCATGTCTGCCGCCATCCTCCTTATTAACTCATCTTGCTCCTTCACGCGATCCTCCAGAACTTGAGGATCCAACCTCTGCCTCTGCCTTTCAGGACTTTGAGAGCGACGGGGACTAGTGCCCCATCTCTCCCGTGTGTCCCTTCGAGAGTTTCGTCGCTGGGTTTCTAATTCTACCATGGGTAGGATAGAAGGTAAACCTTCGCGTCTCCCGCCCCCCTCAGGGGCTTGCCCATCAATAGTAGATTGTGGCAAATCTTCATTGTGCGCCATTGATTTCAACTAAAGATGAAAACTCAATCAAAATGTTTTGTTCTTTGTGTCTTCCCACAAACGACGCCAATTGTACGAGCACGACATAATCTTCTTGTATAATCCTGTTGATCAAGTTTGCACTCCTCCAAACGTCGTCGCTTTACTTCCTGAAAACACAAACGTGAGCTAGCCAGCGGGTGTGTGCCGGATACCTCTCTGATGCCTAAGTCAGCAAATAGACAATAAACAAAAAGCTCTATGTTTTTAAGAGTAGAAATTGTGATACCTGTACATAGGTTCTGTCATGAGTTTTTATAGATTTCGCCTGGCACAATCCTAATAGAACTTCAACTCTCTTTAGTAGAGTCCTCCTAGGAATCCCAAAGATAATACTTATATTTCTACACCCTCCTCACTGCTTAATCAAGTGAGATGGTTTCACCACGGACGGATAATAGCACAACCGAGCTAACACTGACCAACCTGACACCAGTTTCAACCGCGCTCACTTAGCTCGGTGCTTTTATGGGCATTGCCTAGCTCGGTCCTCCATCCACTTATACCTCAGTTCAGAGTAACTAAACCGGGCTAATAGTGGTCATCTTTGACTGAGCTAATGGGACAAAGGTCCAAATTATGTAGCCCATTTACCTCGGCCCATAACTCGGTCCATTTCAACATCTAGACCTAACTCGACCCTAGTTCACGTAAATTACCCTCTCATAAAAATTCGATAGATCCAAACGCCTCCCTTCAGTCTAGATCTGGATGGAAGGAAATCCTAACCCTAATTTATTTGGAAAACTCTATGGATCAGGAAAAAAAACCCCCATAAAATAGCTCAGAATATCAAATTAATATTCTTGATTCCAAATATTGGATTCTTCCTGATTTTTTATATCTGGATTACTAGAAGTTTTCAATTTTTTGGTCGCTAGCTAGCATTGCTTTTTTCATTACCTTGTAAAAGCCAAAAAGTTTGATTTTATAGAAGCCGTTTTAACGATGGTTGGTAGTAATGTGGATAAGGCACCTATTTTTCGCATGGTAGGGTTTGACATTTGGGGGATGCTCTCTTTGGGGCTACCTTTGTATTACTGTCGCTAGACTCTGGGGGTGTTTGGTGTGGATTATAGAAGGTGATTATAATTTATTTTAATTTGAAAATTTGTGCCAGATTGTTTGGTGCAGTTTTTCTTTACAGTTTTTAAGGCAAAATAGCTTAAATAAGTTGAGGAAAACTGATTATTTAGAAGTTGGGGAATGAGTGCTTTTGATTTTAGTTTTCTGATGATCAACTTTTAGCTTAAAATAAGCTACACCCTATGAAGCACGGATACTCCGAAATGGCTCCCGTACGCATGTCGGATATGTATCGGATACGGATATGTATCCGATACGGCGAGATACGTATCAGATACGGCAAAAAAGTATTTCAATTTTTTAAGTTTTAAAATTTCAGATATGTTTGGGATACGTGAAGAAACTTCAGCGATATGCTTTTTCGGGATACGGCGGGGCAAAAAAAATAATCTTAAAAACTTATAATGCAGTCAAAGTGTAAAATAACAAAAGTAATGTAAAATAAAATTTTAAAAAAAAAAAATCAACCAAGCCTTAGCTCTCTCACCTCAAAGCAGCAACAACTCAAACAGAAGCAAGTCGTCGTCGTCATCTCTATTGCGATTGCGAACACTAGCAAGGAGGAGGAGTCATTGTCGTCGATCAAGGTTCGTCTTCTCCCTCTCCCTTTCCTTCTCGCTCGATCTCGCTCAATCTCACACACACTCTCTCTCTGTCTATCCCTCTCGCTCGATCTCACTCACTCTCTCTCTCTCTCCCTCGATCATCTAAAGTGTTTGTGATGAAAAAGGCATCTCGACATGCAAATTGTCCTTTTTGTAGAATATTTTACACGTTTTTTAGGGCACTAAAGACATTTTTGTCTGTATTTAGAAGACTTGTGGATGGTCTCTTTTCTTTAGGATCATTATGTGTTGTGAGAACAAAATATAAATTTGTATTGATCTAGATGGTAGAATTTATAATTTTAAATTAAATATGATCAATACACATTTTAAATATGAGATGGCATTTTAAATCCATCATAATTTATGTTTAGGTGAATTACATTGACCTCTTATGAGATTTAAAGAAAATATAATAAATCTTATAAATTTTACATAATTATATTAGATTTTCTTAAACATTTTAATTCACGTAATATTTTAATCCCATTTTCATAAAAAAAAAAATCTTAAATATATTAATAAAAATTAATATTGTAATATTCTTTTTTTATATTGAAGTGTGTATATTTTATTTTATTTATCTTTATCTCTTCGTATTATCTGTAGTAATTTGTTTTAGGAATTATTTTTATACATACTGTTGCTACATTACTAAAAATTATAAGAATAATATTTTTTACGAACGTATTCCCGCCGTACCCGTATCTTAGTTTTTCAAATTTTGCTATATCACCATATATGTATCGTATTGTACCCGTATCCCATATCCGTATCCGTGCTTCCTAAGCTGCACCAAACACCCCCTCTGCCACTTGTTATAGATCCATTGTGGGTCTATTCTTATGGGTTTGGTTAAATTTAACCGTTAATCGGTTATCCAGAGTCAAGATGTACAAATATTATAAGGGTCTAGCTTTCCTCCAGTCTGGAGGGTGCTGTTGCCCACGGGTCCCGTTTCGATAGTACGATCCGTTCAACATGTAGAACTCCTCAAATATTATATGCTTGTAGAAAATCATTTTAATTGGATATTGATAGTTACATGATCAAATTAGCTTTGTACCAAAAAAAAATGGACGGTGAAAAAACAAAAATTTGACAGAAATCTGATCTGATGAGATAGCTATCGATATCCGATCAATGTAATTTTTTATAGACATATAATACTCGATGAGTTTTACACATTAAATTATTCAAATTATCAAAATAGGATCAGTGATAGACTCCTACAAATCCAACAGCCGGAAGCCAGACTCATACTATAATATCTTCATGGAGTGTTCTTTTTCTTCTTAAAAAAATAATTTACAAGCGGTTTTAAGTAGGGGATAAAAATTGATTTTAAATAAAAATATGGTGACGTTAATGTCACGAACGAACAAAAAGATCCATCCACGCCAAAGGACAGTTGTCAATCCCACTTGTACCACGCTATTCCCTCGCCTTCGTTTTTCTCTTTTGCTGCCGTTTTATCTCACTATCACCCTTCCTCCTCCACTAGGAGATAAAGAATAAGATATCATTGAAAGAAACAATAATCAAACATAATTGAAGAAAAAACCACGCATAACTGAAGAGTTTCCCTAATCATCCTTGAAGATTACGAGGGGTTATCTCCTCCACTCTTAGATTAAGGGAAAAAAAACACCCATTAAAGGAACAAGAAGAGATCTAATATGGATGGATCTGTCATTTTGAAGGTTGCAAATAATTAGATACAATTTAATAATGTGCAAAGAATGAGATTGAAGATCCGAAACTATAATCATAATCTAAGTGACACAAATTTTTCTACGTATTTTTTCTGTACACATAACATTGTTGTTTATATTTTCCTAGGCACCAAATGAACTTACAAGTTAATAATCCCCATTTATGTAGGAATCGATTTGGATGTTCCAATACAAAGCATACCAGGCATGGAAGATGTTCTCCGGCGGCGAGACCTTCCTGCTAATTGTCGTGTTAGTGACTTGAGCAACAAAAAATTTCAATTCCTATCGACTGAAACCCGGCAAACACCACGAGCTCGAGCCCTCATTCTCAACACATTCGAAGACCTAGAAGGACCCATACTCTCTCACATACGCATTCACATGCCAAACGTCTACACCATTGGACCACTCCACGCGCACAACAAGCCAAGAATGGCAGTGACATCAACCTCATCGAATAGTCTGTTGGAAGAAGATCACAACTGCATGATGTGGCTGGATGCACAACCCTCGCAGTCTGTCATTTACATAAGCTTTGGAAGCCTTGCAATGATTACAAGGACCCAGTTGATGGAGTTCTGGCATGGTGTAGTAAAGAGTGGGAAGCGGTTCTTGTGGGTCATACGGCCGGACTTGGTCTCTGACGGAGGTGGGGTGGGTCAGATCCCAACCGAGCTCTGGAGGCCACGATGGAAAGGGGTTACGTGGTCGAGTGGGCCCCACAAGAAGAGGTATTGGATCACCAAGCCATTGGTGGTTTTTTGACTCACAGTGGATGGAACTCAACTTTAGAGAGTATAGTTGCTGGGGTGCCGATGATATGTTGGCCTTGCATTGCGGACCAACAGATGAATAGTAGATATGTTGGGGAGGTGTGGAAGCTTGGGATGGACATGAAGGACACTTGTGATAGAATCGTAGTTGAGAAGATGATTAGGGATTTGATGGAGGTGAGGAAAAGTGAGTTCGTGCAATCGACTAAAAGAATGGCCAAGTTGGCTAGAAAAGCTACTAGTGAAGGTGGATCATCATATTGTAATTTGGATCGTCTGATAAAGGACTTGAGATTGATGAGTGCTGGTGTTTGATTATTTTAAAATGAATTAATTATTTAAAAGTTACATTTACAAATGTTATGATAATTTGGGTCATATTTAAGATTTTTTGAATCAATAAGTCATATTTAGTAAAATTTAGAATATTATCATCTTTTTCAATTTTTAAAAGTAAGAATATTATCAATTTTGCATAGTAATGTTCTAGATAATTATTTCACTAACTAATGAAAAAAACAGACAATGAAATTAAACATTTTTGCCCTTTTATTCAATTATTCAATAAAATCGAGAATATTAATAGTTTTTTTAAGTTTTAAAACTAAAAATATTATCATATTTTTTTTAGTTTTATTCATCAATGTTACACCATCATACTTCTTTATAGACACAAAATTTTTAGTTTTGCACAAAAAAATAATTCAACTTTTTTAATTTTTTGAAAAAAAAAAAAAAAAAAACATATAGCTTTTTTTTTGCACATAATATATATATATATATTCAATTTGAAAGTCGATGTTTTAAAATTTTGAAAATCAAAATAAATGTCAAATCATCATGTTCCTTTATAGATTATCATAAATGATGAACAATCATTGTTTGAAGGGCAATTCTGATTATTAAAAATTTAATGAGACTTGAAGGTTCAAAAAATCTTAGTTATGACTTAATGGAGTATAAATTCATAAATTAGAACTTATGTGTAAATGTCTCTTTTAAAATTAAATATTAGCAATTTGTGTCTTATTTTAATAATTAAAATTATAAATTTTTCTTATGAATATGTAATTTTTTTCTAAAATTCCATTGGGTGTAATTATCCCTTAAAAGAATACACTAAATTATAAAATAATGTACTATTCCCTAAACCTTTTCTAAAAATTAAATAATGTAACGAAAATATTAAATTTTAATATATTTTTGGGCAAATTATAAAAAAAACTCAAGGTTTTGTGTGTTTTTCAATTCAAACCATAGGTTTCAATTTTGACAAATTAAATCTCGGAATTTCATCCGTGTTTCAATATGAGCTCTTCATTCATAACCATTTGATTGAACTAACATAATTTGAACAAAATTTTCAGATTCAAACACTTGAATCTCTCGTGTCGTAACTTCATTTCGCCTCATTTTTACATTGTTGGTTTTAACTCATGGCCTAATTTTCATGCCACCCCTCATACGCATTGTTCCACCTCTTTTTGCATGTCGTCGGAGCTCCAAAAGTTGGCCAAAAATAAGATTTTTCTCTGTTTGGGCAAAATTTTCATATTCAAATCCACGTGTTGAAACCTTTGTATCTCTCTTATCGTAACTCCGTTTCGCTTCATTTTTTGCGTTGTTGGGTTCATCTCATGGCCTAGTATTCACTCCACCCCTCATATGCCTTGTTCCACCTCTTTTTGCGTGCTGTCGAAGTTTCGAAAGTTGGCCAAAAAATAATTTTTCTCTCTCTTTGGGAAAATTTTCATATTGAAACCGACATATTCAAGCTCTTCGTAATCTGTTTCACCTCATTTTTGCGTTGTTAGATTCACCTCATGGCCTAATTTTCATTTTACCCCTCATGTGCCTTGTTCCACCCCTTTTTACATGTCATCAAAGCTCTAAAAGTTAGCCAAAAATAAATTTTTTCTCTTTTTTTCCCCTCCTCTATCTCCTATCTCTATACTTCTTTCCTTCATTTCCACAATTATTCTCTTTTTTCTTTTTTCTTCATGGCCCTTCCAGCGAGCTCATGGTGGCCACCGAACCTCCGACGGTGGAGGTGCTATCGAGTATGAAGGTATATGACTTACAAGAAGGGAAGAAAACATAAGATTGGGGGAAGAGCCATGAAGGAAGAGAAAAAGAGAGAATAGTTGTTGAAAGGAATGAGGAAAGAAGAAGCATGGAGATAGAAGATAGACGAAGAGAGAGAGAGAGAGAGAGAGAGAGAGAGAGAAATCTTATTTTTGACAAACTTTCGGAGCCTCGATGGTTCACAAAAAGAAGTGGAACAAGGCATATGAGGGATGGAATGAAAAATAGGCCATGAGGTGAATCCAACGACATAAAAGTGAGGTAAAGCAGAGTTACAATGAGAGAGATACAAGAGTTTGAACATATGGACTTGAATTTTAAAATTTTGCCTAAAAAGAGAAAAATCTTATTTTTGACCAACTTTCGGAGCTTTGACGGTATGCAAAAAGAGATGGAACAAAGAGTATGAGGGGTGGAATGAAAATTAGGTCATGAAGTAAATCCAATTTCACAAAAATGAGGCGAAACGGAGTTACGACGCGGAAGATACAATTGCTTGAACATGTGTTTGAACCTGAAAATTTTGCCTAGATTCCATTAGTTCAATCGAACAGATATGGATAGAGAGTTCACATTGAAGACGAATAAAACTCTAGGGTTTAATTTGTCAAAATTGAAAACTTGAGTTTAAATTGAAAAACACGCGAAACTCTGAGGTTTTTTTTTTTTAATGTAATTTTCCATATATATATATATATATATTTATTATATATTTTTATATGCCTTAGAAAAATTTATATATCCTTTTTATATTACTATAATTTTTTTTTTATAGACATTAACTACCCTTTAATAAAATAATAAAAAGGATTTTCCATACAAAATTGAGCATTATCACCCTCTAATAATAATTCACTATATAGAAAAGAATGTTGAAATTTTTTCTCATAGAAATTTCACAGGACGCCTTAGCTTGTCGTGTAAAATTATGATATATTATGACAAGTTATTTTTTACGACATGAAATGTATAGATTATGATAAAGTGCACGGCTATTTTTAAATTAAAAAAAGATGGATTGAATTTTTTATTTTTTTTTAGTAAAAGTTTTCATGACGTGCTAATGCATACCGCGTAAAGTTATAATATTTTACGACATGAAATGTATGTCATCTTAAGTGCGAATATTTTACGACATATTTTTATATGTTGTGAAAATATATATTTTTTATGGCATACTTTGGCATGCCATAAAAAATCAGATTAATTATTATTATTATTATCTTGTGTAGAAGTTTTCACGACATGCTAATGCATGCTGTGTAAAGTTATAATATTTTACAATACGAAATGTATGTTGTCTTAGGTGCAAATATTTTATGATATATTTTTGTAAGCCATGAAAATATAAATTTTTTATGGTATACTTTTGTATGTCATAAATATATGAATTAATGACTTATATGGTATGTATGTTGTTTTTGAAAAAAATTAACGGCTTGCAAACAAAAAATGATGTAGAATTTACTAACTACGACATGCATTTGATGTATATACTAAATTTTTAGTCACCAAAAGTCAGTTTTTAGTCGCCAAATCTTTTTAGCGACGAAAATTTTTGGTCGCCAGATTAATTGTTGAATAGTTGTCAGGAAAGGTAATTGGTGACTAAAAAAAGTTTAGTCGCTAAAAGTCCTCAATTGCTGACTAAATTTTTAGGCAACAAAATCTTTCATAAAAAATTAATATCGCATTTTCAGTGACTAAAACAATTCGTCGTCGAAATTCCTCAATTGCCGACTAATTTTTTAGTCGTCAAAAGTTTTCAAAAAAATTTATATCGCATTTCTAGCAACTAAAACATTTATTTGGCAAAAACTTAAATTATTTAGGACGACTAAGGTTTTAGTGGCCAAAAAGTTTTTTTTTTTTTTGTCATTTATCTTATTTTTTTTAGCTACTAAATGTTTTAGTCGCCTAAAGTCTAAATTTTTTTAGCTATTAAAAATTTAGTTACCTAAAGTCTAATTTTTTTCTTTTTGGCTACCAAAGTTTTATTTGCCAAATTTTTCATTTTATTTATTTTTTTAGCTACTAACTATTTAGTCGCTAAAATATTTACTTCCTTTTTAGTTACCAATTGTTTTGTTGCCAAAAACACGATTTTAGATTTTTTATTATTATTAATTTGCCCACAACCTATATGCATTCCGTGCAACCTGTGCCATGTATATACATAAAACAATGCATATATTATCAACCATTCCGTAATTTGCATCCATTTCACTTCCAACCATTCAAAAATGAATAATTTTTAATGTCAAATTTCACACAAACTAAGTATATTACAACCTAAAATAATAATTCCATACAAAATAGAGAATCAAACGAAAATATGTCCTCCATATGCAAAAAAATATATCACTACCATGCCAAATGGTTGTTTGGCGTGGTAATTTGTACCACGACAAAAGGTAATTTATATACCACACGATTAATACTAATCAACACAAAAGCAGATGATGACAAAATAGTGGGATTATACAAAAGTATAAATTGTCCACCATACACAAAAATGAAATACCCACGCGTCCACGCCAAAAGCCATCTACAAAAAAAATATTGCACCCATTAGTACCAGAAATGCATGTATAACTTGATAGTCTGAGGCAAAAAGATTAGAGGTTGTAGTAAGTGAAGTAAATTGTTGATCTTCTTCAGTGCTTTTTTCATTATACTCTTAGACATAGTTGAGGTGTTAACTGAAAAAATGACATTTTGTTTGCCTTTTTGTTAAAAAAAGAAAAGAAAAGAAAAGCAGATGCATGGAAACATGTAGCATCACTTATTGCCATAGAACATATCAGCAAATTCATTACAATAGACTGAAACATCACAATGCATGTGAAAAACAACAATCACCGATAACATTTAAGATTTACAGCAGTAATAAAATATGTTTGAAGAGTAAAAAATTAGTTAACTATAATTAATAGTACATGTGACATAATTAGTTATCGAAATATATTCGACTTAGCTTAAGGCATTTTCGACTCTAACTCCCAACCTACGTGTGAAAATTACATGTTGTATGTCTCCACATATCCTATTTATTACAAGGAATCTACCCATGACATCCGTAGAGTGATTCGGGGGTTGTTTTGCATTTTCACCTCCCCGAACCCCTTTTTTCGACTAAGTTTAAGACGTTTTTGACTCTAACTCCTAACTTACGTGTGCAATGTAATGCCCCCAAAATAATTATAGTAAGTTCAACTCCCAACACTACTACAAAGTGATATAGATAAAATAAGAAACTTTCATTAATCAGAGTTAATATACTAAAGGTGACACATGCAATATACATTCATAAATTGTTCATCATGAATCTACAGCATGTGTTACAAGACGAAATAAAGAATGAAAGCTAAACAGGTATTCATATGCCCTAAAGGCTTACATTTTTCCAAAACCGTGCTTGGTTACAATAAAATGAGTCATAAGCTCAATACAAATAAAGCCCTAGACTTGTACAAAAGATAAATACAAAGTAAACAAAAGTGAGCCTTTTGCTCCACAATCCTCCCAGGCTAAGTCCTTGGCGGAGGTATATCACCAGCACCAAAAAATGATTTTTCCCAAGTAGGGTGAGCCAAAGCCTAGTAGAAACAATTTATGAATCTTAACAAAGATATAAGTAAAATGTGTATATACAATGCCTGTGAAAAAATCATTCATATTCTACAAGATCATAATATGCTAAGTCTTATATCTCAATCCATTTTGTCTCAATTCATTTCAAGACTATTCATTTCATCTCAACTAATGAGTCAAATTCATTGTCATCTAGACAATCCAACTGATGCCACAACTCAGTGGTTCTTTAATTAATACAACCATTACACAAACACTTCAATTTCCTATTTTACGAAAATTTTGTCCATGGGAATTGGCACCCATATATACGCGCGATTTTTGGGACTTTCATCCTGGACACACAGGCCAACTTGATTCAATGGAGTCCATCTCCTTTCTTCTCCCAAACATGGAGTACATCCCCTTTTTCCTCCCAAACATCATACATATACAATGTACTAGCAATACAGTCATATTCAATGACAACCGATAAAAGATTAGTTTCAATTCACTTAATCCTCATGCAATTTCTACAACAATGATAGCTATCCTCCACTGATGGCCCAAAATAGATATTTCTAGACAGATATACAATCTCAAAGACAGATAAATTATCCAAATTTCAATAGATGAGAGATAACACGTATCCAACTCCACCATTTATATAGACATCTGTCCAATTTCACATTCCCAATACCAATTTCATTATTTAAACAAAATAATTATTTGAAACATTTTAGGGCAAAACTTCATCCTCTCCCAAATCCAACCCATATGTCAATATCAACAATTTCAACACAACACATTCTCATATCTACACCCCTAACCATTTTCAATACCTTTATTTGAAAACCTCTATTTTGATTGTAAACCAAAACCCTAGGTTTGCCTAAAATCGTCTAAATCCTAACCTTATTTACACAATCAACAAATAATTCAGCTAAAAATCATAGGAGAGTGTAGAAAATCCCTACCTCAAACTTAGAAGACCAATGCAACAATGGAAGAACTTCAAGGACGTCGAAACCAAGTTCTATTCGGATCAAAACGGAGCTCTTGAGATGTTCTACCTTTTTAACAAAGGCACACGGTTAGAGGAACCAACGGATCTAGGTGAAAATGTAGAGAGAAGATAGATTTTAGAGAGAGAAGGTCATGATCTAGGGTTTTGATATGTTTTAGAGAGAGAAGAGATGAAAAAATGATGTAAAATGTGGCTGTTACCAACTAATATACGCACAGTCCGCTCGAGCGTAGGAAATGACACTTAAGCATCAGACACAATAAGTTGTTCCGCTCGAACGCAAGAAGTGACACTCGAGTGTAGAATGCACACTCCTAGTAGTTTTGCAGACAATAGACCAATACTCGAGTGCAAGAAAGGCCGCTCGAACTGAACCCACTCAAGCGCAGAAAGATCCGCTTGAGCGTAGAATACACTCTCCTAGTAGTTTTGCAAACCTACAAAAATACTGAGAGTTCACAAAGTGCGCTCAAGCGTAAGAAGTGTCGCTCAAACGAAGGAGCAAAATCCTGGGCAACAAGAGGTTTAAAAACTAAACGACCAACCTGTTCCAAACATGCTCGATACAACCCAATAGCCAAACTCAAGTAAGAATAAGGAGAAAAAGACATGAACAACATTCAGAAACCATAAAACTCGAGTCCAGAAAATCAGATGGGCCGGTCAAAATCGGAGTCACTATAACCTCCCCCCCTTAATGAATTTCGTCCCCGAAATTTGAAATCAAGTTTTAAAACTAAGTTAAAACCAATTACAACCATAATGATAATAATTCAATTCCATCACTATAACCCATTCTCCGATCATTCAATCCCATCAACATGATGAACAAATTCTCAATACTAAATACACAATTCATATTTCCAAAACATATACAATGTTTATAACAAACTCGCATTTCTAAGACATAAACAACATATGCAATGTTTTCGTATTTTCAAAACATATACAATGTTTTCATATTTCATTAACATAACGAAATTTCAATACATGATCAAACATCAACAAATAAATTTGGATATTTTTCAGAGACTTCCAACTCATGTTCCCAAGTTACTTCCTCAACTTCGTGATGTTTCCACAATACCTTAACTAAGGGAATGGCCTTTTCTCGCAAGACTTGGTCCCGGGTATCCAAGACTCTCACCAGTCTCTCCTCATATGAAGCATCCTCATCTACCTCTAAGTCGGTCCAATCCAACATGTGCGATGGATCCGACTCATACTTCCGAAGCATGCTAATATGAAACACATCATGAACCCTGAAAAGCTGTGGTGGCAAGGCCAAACAATAAGCTATTTCTCCGATCCGCTCAAGGATCTCGAAAGGCTCAATGAATTGAGAGGATAGCTTCCCACTCTTTCCAAACCTCATCAAACCTCTCTTAGGTGATATCTTCAAGAATACATCCCTGCCTCAAAAGATAAGGGTTTCCTCCTACGGTCGACATAACTTTTCTAGCGACTTTGAGTTGTAACCAACCTTATACGAATAAGTGCAATTTTCTCCATCGTCTCTCGGACTAACTCTGGACCCAACATAGGTGCATCACCCACCTCGGCCCAACACACTAGGCATCTACACGGTCGACCATACAAGGCCTCAAACGGTGCCATGCCAATGCTCGATTGGAAGCTATTGTTATAGGCAAACTCCACTAAGGGCAAGTGTCTCTTCCACGAACCCTTAAAGTCCACGACACAACCCCGAAGCATATCCTCTAAAATTTGAATGGTGAGCTTTGACTGCCCTCAGTTTGAGGGTGATACACAGTGCTAAAGGTCAGTCTCGTGCCCAGGGAACTCTATAGGCTCTGTCATAACCGAGCTGTGAAACGCGGATCTCTATCCGAAACGTTCGTCACAGGAACCCCATACAACCTCATTATATCCCTAATGTAAAGGTCAGAAAGACAATCTACTGAGTCACTCACACGCATAAGAATAAAGTGCACTGACTTCATTAACTGGTCAACTACCACCCAAATTACATCACTACCTCGCTGAGTTCTAGGAAGACCCACAACAAAATCTATCGTGACATGCTCCCACTTCCACTCGGCTATAGGCAAGGGTTACAACAAACCCGCTGGCCTCTAATGCTTGGCCTTCACTTGTTGACAAGTAAGGCACCTCGATAAAAACACGGCTACGTCCTTCTTCATATCCCTCCACCAAAACTGGCACTAAGGTCGTGATACATCTTTGTGCCTCTTGGATGCACCATAAGGTATGAATGGTGAAACTCTCAGAGTGCTTCCTCTCAGTAAGACTTCGGCACGAAGAGACGATCACGGTATCTAATACTCGAATCGGGATACACATTCAACCCTTTCTCCACCTTCCCATTAGAGATCTTCTCTCGGAGGGATTCCACTTCAAAATCACCTCGCTGTGCTTCTATCACTCGGTTCACAAGTGTAGGTTGTGCAACCACCGAAACAAGACCTCAAACTCAACAAACTCACTAAGATGCAAGTCGAACTCTTCAATAGCGCCCAACATCTCCCATTCTCGGATGGCAATACTAGCCACACTACTAATGGATTTCCTACTCAAAGTATCAGCCACCACATTGGCCTTCCCCGAATGATAATGTAACTCAAATTCGTAATTCTCTATGAACTTCATCCACCTCCTTTGCCTCAGATTCAAATCTTTTTGTGTAAACAGATATTTCAGACTCTTATGATCAGAAAACACATCAAACTTCTCTCCATACAAGTAATGCCTCCAAATCTTCAAAACAAATATCACCGCTGCTAACTCTAGGTCATGAGTAGGGTAGTTTCTCTCATGTATTTTCAATTGCCGCGAGTCATAGGCTACTACTTTCCCCTCTTACATCAAAACACAACCCAAGCCTTCCTGTGAGGCATCACAATACACTAAATGGCCCAAACCCCTCTCCAGAATAATCAATACTGCAGTAGTGGTAAGTCTAACCTTAAGCTCTTGAAACGACTTCTCACAAGTCTCACTTCACACAAACTTGACCCCTTTCCTTGTCAATCTAGTCAATGGTGAGGCTAGCCTAGAGAAATCTTTCACAAACTGACGGTAATACCCGGCAAACCCCAAGAAACTAAGGATCTTAAAAGCATTCTTAGGTTGTTTTCAATCTTGTACTGCCTCTATCTTGGATGAATCTACAATCACCCCTTCCCCGGATACTACATGGCCTAAGAACTTAACTTCCCTCAGCTAAAATTCACATTTGCCAGACTTAGCATACAGTTTGTGGGCTCTAAGCAACTCGAGCACCACTCACAAGTGTTCTTCGTGCTCCTCCTCAAATGGTGAGTAAATCAAGATGTCGTCCACAAAGATGACTACAAAACGGTCCAGGAACTCATGGAAAATCCGGTTCGTCAAATCTATAAACACAACTAGTGTATTGGTTAGCCCAAAGGGCATCACTAGGAACTTGTTATGGCCATACCGCATATGTAATACCGTCTTCGGGATATCCTCTTCCCTTACTCTCAATCGGTGATAACCCGATCTCAGGTCTATCTTAGAAAAGCAACAAGACCCCTTCAACTGACCAAATAAATCATCTATACGAGGCATTAGGTACTTGTTCTTACCTGTTACCCGGTTTAACTTTCGGTAATCAATACAAAGTCACAACGTATGATCCTTCTTTTTAGCAAAAAGAGTCGGTGCTCCCCAAGGTGAAGTACTAAGGTGGATAAAACCCTTATCTAACAATTCCTGGAGTTGAATCTTTTGACTCACTCAACTCAGCATGTGTAAATCTATACGGTGCCATAGAAATTAGTGTCGTGCCAGGCACTAAATCAATAGAGAATTCAATCTCACGGTGAGGTGGTAAACTAGTAAGATCCTCCGGAAAAACATCTGGGTATTCACAAACTACTCTTAGCAACTCAACTGGGACTTCACCACACTTAGTACTCAAGAAGTTAGCAAGAAGACAACTAAGTTCACTCCGCTTACACAGATCATACACCGGTGATAAGACTCTATCAACCTGGTCCCTCAAGAAATAAAAACAATCACTGCTCAAGGTACATACAGTAACCCTCTGACGGTAGCAATCTATAACAGCTAGATAGGATGACAACCAGTCCATACCCAATATAACATCAAAACTAGACATATTAATCAATACAAATGCAAAAGGAAGTCGGCGACTGGTAACCTCTATGTCACAATCCCGACATCCCTACTTCAAAACAACCTCACCACCAATAGGTGATTCTACACAGATAAAAGATGCCAACTAAGCCAACTCTAACCCCAAAATCAGTGCAAATGCAGATGAGATAAATGAATGGGATACACCATATCAATCAACACATTAGCAACTGAAATGCAAAACAAAAAGGTACCTCTCACTACTAAAGGTGCTGGTACTAAATCTGGCGCAGTAACAGCATACACACTCCATGTAGGTCTCTGCTCAACCTGCTCACCCCTCAAAGCATAAGCATGATGCACTGACTAAGCCGAAGAGGCTCCCTGATTGGCTCTCGAGGCCTGTGATAACTGTGCAAGCTGGTGGCTCTGTGTCTGTCTTGAACCAGACGCACAGGGTGTGCCACCCAACTATGGACAAAACCTTTTCACGTGCCCCGCCTGCCCACACTGATAACAAGTGAGAACGAGCCGAAGATAACGAAGACCACTGCCATCCCCCTCTCTGCGGACACACTAGAGATTTGTGGCCTAACTAACCACACTTGTAACAAGTGACATCTCCTTGACTTCCTCTCCCAGAACCCGAACTCGGTACTGGAAAGGTAGATCTCGACTGTGCTCCCTGGAACGACTGTGGGTTAGAACCCCTCTGTCTCTTATTGTCTCCTGAATATCTTGACTCCTCCTAGAGCCCCTCATCCTCCATCTACATTACAGTCTCAAGATGAGCCGCTGCTTCCACAAGGCGTCCATAGTCTCTAATCATTGACCTAGCCACTTTGAACATGAGCCTAGTCCTTAATCTCTTCTCAAACTCAAGACAACGACGCTGCTCAGTCGCCACAAGTTCCAGTGCAAACCTCAACAGGCTAGTGTGTGGCCTCAAACTCGGTCACCGGAGTATTCAACTACACTAGCTTAGCGAACTGATCTCTCAACTTCTCCCTAGCAGTGGGAAGCAAAAACTTGTCCTGGAAGGCATTGACAAAAGCCTTCCAAGTCATCCCAATGCGCCTACACGCATACTTCCACCACTGACCTGCATCTCCCTTTAGCTGGAAGGATGCCAAGGTCACTCTCAATAGGTTGTCCTCGATGCCAAGCATCTCGAATGTTTTCACTATCTACTCTAGCCACTCATCTGTCTTCAGTGGCTCCTTGGGATCATCCACAAACACATTCGGATTCGACTAGAAAAACTCTCACTTCAAGAAGGACGGCCTTGCCTCAGCTACTTAGACCTAGACTTGATTCTTAGCCTTGAGAATGTCCATAGACTCCAGCAATGCTCCAACCATTTTGCAAGCTAAGGCGCCCATGGCCTGTTGACCAACTGGTTCGGCCACATTGGCCTAACCAACCCTTTCTTTTTGTGCTGGACTTTCATCCAGTAAACGCATCTCATGCCTCCTAGGCCTACCACGCCTACCACCACCATGTCCACGTCCTGACATCCTAATGAAGGTAACAAAAGAGATTAGCACATTTACAAATGTGCCAAAGCTAATTCACTCGTGCCCTAATCCTGTGGACAACAATAATTCACTCCATATAAACATGTAGTCACGTAAACACATACGAATTTTATTCCCGGATAATGACCGTCCCACAGCCTTGCCATAGTTCCAATTAGAAACAACAGTGATCAAGTACATTTCTAATAAGACTCTTAGAAACCCATAGACTCGATCAACATCCAAGAAATTAAATCCCATACCCATATAATCATATAAACATGTTATCACATATCATTGCAAACATATAAACATTTCTATCAAACGAGATAAACCCATTATGGTACTAACCACTTCCCACGTACCCAAAGTATTCAAACCGGGTATGCTCTGATACCAAATTGTAACGCCCCCAAAATAATTACAATAAGTTCAACTCCCAACACTACGACAAAATATAGATAAAATAAGAAGCTTTCATTAATCAGAGTTAATATACAAAAGGTGACACATGCAATATACATTCATAAATTGTTCATCCTGAATCTACAGCATGTGTTACAAGACGAAATAAAGAATGAAAGCTAAACAGGTATTCATATGTCCTAAAGGCTTACATCTTTCCAAGATCGTGCTTGGTTACAATAAAATTAGTCATAAGCTCAATACAAATAAAGTCCTAGACTTGTACAAAAGATAAATACAAAGCAAACAAAAGTGAGCCTTCAGCTCCACAATCCTCCCAAGTTAAGTCCTTGGCGGAGGCATATCACCAGCACCTAAAAATGATTTTTCCCAAGTAGGGTGAGCCAAAGCCTAGTAGAAACAATTTATGAATCTTAACAAAGATATAAGTAAAATGTGTATATACAATGCATGTGAAACAATCATTCATATTCTACAAGATCGTAATATACTGAGTTTTATATCTCAATCCATTTTATCTTAATTCATTTGAAGTCTATTCATTTCACCTCAACTAACGAGTCAAATTTATTGTCATCCAGACAATCCAACCGAGGCCACAACTTAGTGGTTCTCTAATTAATACAACCATTACACAAACACTTCAATTTGCCATTTTAAGGAAATTTTGTCCGCGGGAATCGGCACCCATGTAAACGCACAGTTTTCGGGACTTTCATCCTGAACACACAGGCCAACTTGATTCAATGGAGTCTATCACCTCTCTTCTCCCAAACATGGAGTACATCCCTATTTTCCTCCCAAACATCATACATATGCAATGTACTAGCAATACAGTCATATTCAAAGACAACCGATAAAAGATTAGTTTCAATTCAACTAATCCTCATACAATTTCTACAACAATCAAAAGCTATATTCCACCGATAGCCCAAAACAGATATTTCTAGACAGATATACAATCTCAAAAATAGATAAATTTTCCAAATTTCCATAGGTGAGAGATAACACGTATCTAACTCCATTATTTATATAGACATTTATCCAATTTCACATTCCCAATACCAATTTTATTATTTAGACAAAATAATTATTTGAAACATTTTAGGGCAAAACCCCATCCTCTCCAAAATCCAACCCATATGTCAAAATCAACAATTTCAACACAACACATCCTCATATCTATACCCCTAACCATTTTCAATACCTTCATTTGAAAACCCTCCTTTTGATTTTAAACCAAAACCCTAGGTTTGCCTAAAATCCTCCAAATCCCAACCTTGTTTACACAATCAACAAATAACTAAGCTAAAAATCATAGGAGAGTGTAGCAAGTCCCTATCTCAAGCTTAGAAGACCAATGCAACAATGGAGGAACTTCAAAGAAGCTGAAACCAAGTTCTATTCGGATCAAAATATAGTTCTTGAGGTGCTCTACCTTTTTAACAAAGGCACACGGTTAGAGGAACCAATGGACCTAGGTGACAATGTAGAGAAAAGGTAGATTTTAGAGGGAGAAGGTCAAGATCTAGGGTTTTGAAATGTTTTACAGAGAGAAAGAGATAAAAAAGTGATGTAAAATGTGGCTGTTACTAACTGATACATGAAGTGACACTCAAGCGTCAAATACAATAAGGTGTTCCTCTCGAGCGCAAAAAGTAACGCTTGAGCGCAGAATTCACTCTCGCAGTAGTTTTGCAGACAACAAACCAACGCTCGAGCACAAGAAAAGCCACTCAAAGGCAGAAAGATCCACTCAAGCGTAGAATACACTCTTCCAATAGTTTTGTAGACCTGCAAAAATAGTAAGAGTTCACAAAGCCGGCGTGAGCGCAAGAAATGTCGCTCAAGTGTAGAAGCAAAATCCTAGACAACAAGAGGTTTAAAAACTAAATGACCAACCTATTCGAAACATACTCGATACAACCTAATAGCCAAACTCAAGTAAGAATAAAGGGAAAAAGACATGAACAATATTCAGAAACCATAAAACTCGAGTCTAGACAATCAAATTGGTTGGGTCAAAACCAGAATCGCTATATGTAAATTACACGTCATTTATCCATACATGTTCTATTTGCCATGAGGACGCTACATGTTACGTCCGTAAAGTGGTTCGGGAGCTATTTTGCATTCCTCGAATGCCCTTTTTCGACTAAGTATAAGCCATTTTCAATTCTAACTCCTAAACTATGTGTGAAAATTACATGTCGTCTGTCCCCACATGTCCTATTTATCACAAGGAAGATTCCCTTGACATCCGTAGAGTGGTTTGGGGGCTGGTTTGCAATTTCGCTCCCCCGCTGCCCTTTTTTGACTAAGTTTAAGGCGTTTTTTACTCTAACTCCCAACCTACGTGTGAAAATTACATGCCTTCTCTCTTCACATGCCCTATTTGTCATGTGGAAGCTACCCATGACATTCGTAGAGTGGTTCGAGGGATTTTTTGCATTTTCACCCCCCCAAATGCCTTTTTTCGATTTAGTTTAAGGCGTTTTCGACTATATCTCCAAACCTATGTGTACTAATTACATGTCGTCTATCCCTACAGGTCCTATTTGTCACGAGGAAGCTGCCCGTGACATCCGTAGAGTGGTTTAGGGGTTGTTTTGCATTTTCGGCCCCTGAATGCCCTTTTTTAACTGAATATAAGGTGTTTTCGACTCTAACTCCCAACCTATGTGTGAAAATTACATGTCGTGTGGCCCCACATGTCCTATTTGTCATAAGGAAGCTACCCTTGACATCCATAGAGTGGTTCGGGGCTGTTTTGCATTTTTGCCCCCTGAACGCCCTTTTTCATAGTACATCTCTGTGAAAAAGGTTTGCAATTATTCCATCTTTTGGTAGGTGTTGTTAATCTTATACAAATTTTTGTATTATAAACTTCACTTGTCAATATAAAAAAATACACCTAGTTTAGTACCCATTGGATCTATAAGGGTAGATTAGGTACATACGTAACCTTTGACAATGTTTGCTAGCAAAAAATAAATACATAAATAACTTCATCACCCTTCCTTTTTGCACCATGAAACATCAAGTGAAAATTAGAAGAGAAGCTAATCTTTTCACAAATGTGAATTTTTAGAAGGGATATGATCATTTATTGAGAAAGGCTAGTGACCCACAATTTAAGTCCCACAATTCACCCACAATGAAATGGCAAGGAACTTGGGCCTTACATGGTCAAGTTTGTGGCAAATCAAAAGTTAATGCATAACTTGGCATGTCATTGTGGGTAAAATTGTGGTTCTCAATCTTTTTCCTCATTTATATTAGAATTGCTACAAGCAACTCTTCATTTCACAACCTAGGAAAAAAAATTCATTTTGCTTCCATCAAAATAGACGAGAAGTTTCTTCCTCATGAAACCAACACAAAACATTAGTTAGTGGAATATCAAAAAATTTATGTTTCAACTTAAAAACTATGAAACAATTAGCCGTTTTGACACCTATTAGGAATATTTAGTAATGGTCATTTCTATTTATCGATTTTAGTTAAATGAAAATCATTCTTACTTAGGGGACTTGAAATATTATTAGGCAATCAATAATTACAGAAGTTAGGAAGTAGGATTTTGAGTCAACTTAATATGGTCAACAAGTCGTAGTAGAAGACTTTTAATTATGTGTCTAGTAGCATGCTAGTTGTTTCATTCAATGATATAGTTGTCTACTGAATATAGGTGCATTAGATGATATCAAATGTTGTAATATCTTACAAATATGAATGAAAAATATGGACAAGGTAGACTTTTCAACTTAAAACAAATATGCAATATTAGGATCTCTTCTTAGCACACTGTTCCAGCCTTAGTTGCTAGTTTAAAGAAACTACTAGTTGATTTATTTCACACAACCTTTTTGCAGTGTAATTTATCATTAAATCACTTATTCTTTTTTTCTTTTTCTTTTTTTTTTTTTTGTTACTGTAAGTAGGGGTGTGCGCGGTGCGGGTCGGTGCGGTTTAGGGGAAAAATAGAAACCGTATGGCGGGTGGCGGATTGGTAAAAATGTCATTAGAATTTGCCATTTTTTTATCAAAAACCGGCGGTTCGGTTGGCAAATAATAGTGAATTTGCCTTGGCGGTTCGGGCGGTTTGGCGGTTTATAAACAATATAATTCAAATTATAAAACTTGAATCAAAGAATAAAAAGATCTAATTTACAGATGATTGCATGCAACCTAATATATTATACTACAATTATTACTTCATGTATTAGACTACAAGTAATTCAAATTATTACTTCATGTATTAGATTGGACATGAGCAAAGAAAACATAAATAAATAACAAAAAAAGTATCATCAAATCATTATAAAAAATAAAAAATAAACATTATAACAAAATAATATTCAAGAGTAAGAATTAAGTCTAACCTTAAGAACTTTAAAACCAAACTAACTTGGAGACAAATTAGTCCTCAACAATACTTGCTTCTTGTGCAGTAGATGATGAAAAAAATTCTGAAAAATAAAAAATATTTATAATGTTATTCAAAATTACAT
This sequence comes from Camellia japonica, assembly GCA_030407325.1. Taxonomy (NCBI): domain Eukaryota; kingdom Viridiplantae; phylum Streptophyta; class Magnoliopsida; order Ericales; family Theaceae; genus Camellia; species Camellia japonica. The sequence goes on along the minus strand of JAPPVO010000002.1, from coordinate 194,404,920 downwards.
AAAAGCTAAAATCAATATTGAATAATCTTTTTAAAATAAACACATATCAAAAAAATTACCTGACTCAATTTCTTCATATTGTTCAACATCATCCATACATTCTCTAAGATTGATTGGAATTGATGAAGACCGTAACCAATTTTGTGTACAAATTAGAGCCTCCACCAATTTTGTGTACAAATTAGAGCATTCCAATGACAAAATCATCTTTTACGCCTTTGCAGAGCGACCAAAAAAAAAAATCACTTTCATTGAAACATATATAAGATTGCATTCCAAGAACCAAAATATATAAGATTCAATAATTAAAAAGGAAAACAATGGCCATCATCAGTATTAACAATGGCCCTACAATATAAGATTCAATAATTAAAAAGGAAAACAATGGCCCCACAATGTAATATTATCAATTGTTTTTCACAAGAACAATGTAATATTAACAATGGCCAAAGGAAAACAACATACAGCAGAAACAAAACACGCTCAGTGGGTTTTGGTGGTTGAAAAACTCTTCAAAAATTAGTTTAAAAAAATAAAGAAGAAGAAAGCAGTAAAATAATCTTATTTCAGCAAAGTACTTTGGTGATTCATTAATATAAATCTCGAATAACAGAGAAGAATTAACGAGAGAGAGAGAGGGAGAGAGAGAGAGAGACTTACAGTGGTAGATCGGCACAGAAACGGCAGTGAGAAGAGGAGATGAAATCGGCACAGCAACGGCAGTGAGAAGAGGAGAGGAGAAGCTAACAGATCAGCGGCGGTGAGGAGAGTGAGCCGATCTGCGATGAGGAGAGTGAATCGATGAATGAGATGTATAGCAGCGGCGTGGTCTCTGTGTATGTGAATGAGATGAAATTGAAAAGTGTGGGTGGGTGTCAATTAGGTTTATTTGAGAAATTATTGTGTGTGGGTGAGTATATGTATGGTTGATATGATCTGTGGTTGGTCTGTGGGTGCATAACAGGGGAAATTTTTTTTTTTAAACTTTGGCAGGTCGGGTCGGTTAGACCTGCGGGTTGAGAAATTACCACCCGCCACCCGCGCCGACCCGCCTCTTTTGGCCCTCCAAACCGCCCAACCCGCCTGCCAAGGTTGAAATTTTGCGCGGTTCGGAGCGGTTCGGAGCGATTCGGTGCGGTTTTGGCAGTTTTGGCGGTATTATGCACAGCCCTAACTGTAAGTACTACAATCCTTTTTCCTTTTCTTTTTCTTTGTCATCCTTAATACTATTAGAATGTACATTTTTTATGTTTTCTCTTAACATGGAAAACCCATACCCTAACTAACCTTTTGTTATAAGATTCTAATATTCATGGACCTTCATTGAACCTTAAACTTCTTTAAGAAATAAAAGTAAAAGAAAGTTTAATATTATTTTCCCGAAGGATCTCCTACACCTTGGAAACCTTTTGATCTTTGTTTATTATTATTTTTCATAATTTTGCAAAACCTCACTTGGTTGGAAACTTATGCCCCCTAAGAATAGCATAAACTTGTTCATGGTAAGATTAATTTGTTTGACATTAATTTAACAATTCTTAATTCCCCTTGAGTTTGCTTTCATATTGTATACTTGTTCCCTTCATTCAATGGTATGTATAGGCCTATTCACTTATTCAATTATTGAGAATGTATAAGCATTTATATAGACTTCAGTTTTGGGTTCCAAATAATTTCATATGTTTTCAAATTCTCTATCATTTCTATTATGTTTCTTAAATGTTTTTGTTCCCAAGCTAACTGAGACAACATTAAAAAAATAATAATAATAAATAAATAAATTTGTTGCTTGTCCATAACAAAAACAAACCTCCTTTATAATTATCCACCCTATGGAATTCAATTGTATGTGTTTCAAGTCATAGCCCCCAAAAACTGATCCCATGATTAGATAAAACACTATGCTGTTAGCATATGTTGAAGAACTGTGCACACATGATTCCATGACTTAACCCAAAACTCCTATACAATAGCCTACATTTGATCAACCAGTTCTGAAGATCACCAATGAAAATATATAGGCAGAAAATATGCATTTAAATATGCTTATAGTTATGAAGCCCAAGCACAAGGCCATGTAGTCAGCTTAATTAATGGAGCTCCAAAATTGGCTGCTAAAACAAAGATGTACACTGAAATAGCTTGAGTTTGAATTCTAAACTCACTTGGCAAAATGGCAACTATAAAAAAATAGCCAAGAGTACCAAAACCAAGAGATGAAATCAATATCATTAAAAAGTTCATTAGTATTAAACTAAATGGTTGTGAAAAAAATTAAATTGAATAAAAGCACATAATCTAAATCAAAAAATGTGATGACAACAATGTACATATACAAGTGTGCAAGGTTAAGACTTCACGTCACGGTTGTCATCTAATTCAAGAAATGTTTCTATTCTAGAAATTAAAAGAAACAGAGTGAATTATTCTAAATTAAGTAATAGAATCCTACAATTGACAGGATATTTGGGAATCCTCTTGAATTGAGTGTACCATACACTTGATATATAGCATTTCAATATAAAAATAGTTCGCCTCATGGAACCATAAAGAGTCAGAATCTATCTAGGTTGATTGACATTCAAAAGAAGGGATCCTTCGTTGATCAAGCCATCATGTCGGTTTGGTTCTAATTTTGCTTGCTTTTTTCTGTTTTCACCATACAATTATGCTTAAACCATAACTAGTGTAAATACTTGTAACAATCCTGACCCATGATTAGCGTTAATCCATGCTTAGTTATGCCTAATAAGTAATTAAAGTAAAATGTTGCATCATGTGTTGCCTTATATATGTTTATATTTGTTTAACGTAGAAAGATCTGTTCATGATTTCGTTTCGGTTTGCTAATTGAAAGCCTTATCAGCATCCAATTCAAAATTTGACTTGATTTATGTGTTATTTAGAATTTTTAGAACATTATGGTAGGTTAATTAAAATTCGATTCGGAACGATTAAATTAGATTAATTTAATGTCCATTTAATTAGCACCGCATTGCATGAAAAAGTGTTGAAAAAGTGTATTTTTAATTAAAACCGGTGTATTTTTGAAAAAGTGTTGTATTTTGCATCACAAGCACCGCATTGCATGAAAATGAGATTGAATTTAATATTGAAAACCAAATACTTGTATTGTCACAACAGTTTGAATCAGGTAACGAACCGACCAACAACTAAAACAATCAAAGTAATACGACTCGATAATTAAAATAACAACAACTCGATAAACAACAAAACAATTCGATATACAACAAAACGACTCGATAAATAACTCGAGGAACAAAACAACTAGATAAACAAAACAAAACAACTCAAATGCAACTCGACAAACTTGCTAAAGTTAAAAGGGCTCAAAACAAAACCTTACAAGACATAAAGAACAAAAATAAAATATGTCTTCAGTATTCTCAGCACACATGTGAACAAAAGGACAGGAAAATAGCTATTGGCCATGAATAGAGGATGTCGGCCACCAGTGGTGGCCGATCGGCTACCAAAGTGGCCTGTCGGCCATCACCAGTGGCCGGTCGGCCATCAATGTGAGGAACCTCCAGAATGTTGACACCTGGCTTCCACTTACTGCCTTATCTTCTACAAAAAGTTTGGACCTCGTATTTCTTCATTTCAGCTACAAATTCTTCACAAATGGAGCCATTCTCGGCTAAAAAACTCTTGAATTAGATTGTAACTTTAGATGACTTGGAAAAGCTGAATTTCCGGGGTTTCGACATAAATGCACTATTCCCGCTGAGTCGTTCTCCACTTTGTTTTCCGTTCCTATATGCTGCAGCTAGGTGTTAGAACCCGATTATGCACGTCTTTGACTTCAGGGGACAAGAGATATGCCCGACAATCAAAGAATTTCAAGTGCTAATGAAGTCCCAGCGTGATGAGAAAATCTTGCCTCGGCCCCGTTTTGGTCAAATCCAAGCTTTGGGAAGGATGTGCTGGCTTACTCTACACGAGGCCCGATCTTTTGTTCATAATGGAGAGCTAGACATCCCCAGTCTAATTCATCAATTTTCTGAAGCCAGCAATCGAGGCGACCTTCTTTGACGGGGTTTTCAACAACACGCCCTTTGTTTGTGCATGTTAGCTCATTTCCTTCTTGCCCCCAGTTTCGGAAGGTCTAGCATTCAGCTAGTTGGAGTGGCCCAAGGCCTGAAAGAGGGCAAGAGTTGTATTGGCTTGACATTGGCTGAGACTTTGATGGGTTTGGATGCCTTCCATTGACGGGAGACAAACAAATTTGTGGGGAGTCCACTACTTCTGCAAGTAATGTTTCCCATCCTTTCTGATATATGTTTCTCACATCTCTCAATATTCATGCTCTGTTTTTCTCTCAAAGCCCTTTTCTCACTCTTTTCTCTCAACATACACCTCTCTATTCTTTAATCTCTTTTTTCTTTCATCCCTCCCCAGATATGGCTTATGGACAAGCTGAAGGTAATGGACTCTTGCCTTGCATACTCAGCCCGAGCATACTTTTTTCGCCAATAGCTAGTTAATTTCTCGAACGAAGGGTAGTGGTGCCATTGGATATGCAATAGGTCTGCTGCTAACATTGCTTAGCGTTACCCCTGGTTTGATCTGCCCGAGATGAGCTACAACATGGCTCCATAACCTGGCATTCAACTGATTGGCCTGACACACTGTGTGTTCTACTTTCTGTTCCGGTTCAAGCATCAGTTTGGACATGATCAAACTTGCCCAGAAGATGGGGTAGAGTGCTCGACTTCATTCCCAATCTGAGGTTCACAATTGGTTAGATATCCCACTGTGTGGAGGATAAGAGTACTTTGGCTCCTGCCCCTAGTTTCAACTAAGCACTTTCTGGAAAGTGCCTAGCCTAGCTTGAAGATGAGGCGCAATCCGGGCCCACTTTAGCATCAGAAGCTTCCACAAACACAGGGAGGGGACGCAAGAACACCTGACTTATCTATGCCCCATGTTTATTTGCTTTAATCTTACTTTCTAAGTTTTATGCATGTAATAAAAGCAATTTTGATTTGTATCGAGAGTTGGAGAACTTTGTATGGAAATCAATGAAATTGAAGTTGTGGGCACTGAAAGTTTTCATTTTGGTCCAAAAATGGTCTAAGTTGTAAAAGGATTAATTTGAACAAAAATGAACTTTTATCAAAACTTTTCAAAACCATTTTCAATAAGGATCACAACTTGACACGCACGGAATCTATCCTCGAAATGTACAACCCCGAATCCGAAGATGGAAAATTGCCCTTTGTCTGAATAGCACTGCTCAGCACTGCAACCAATTCTTAGGGGCAATCACAACCGAACATTCCGATAAAGAATAGACAAAGATGACCTGATCAACACATGGACAGAACAATTGAGTTGGAGGTGTTTACAGTCGAACTTCAAGATGAAGTTGCTTATGTATCCCAAAGATGGGAATTAGGCCTTACGTAGTACGGATCGGGTTCACTCGAGTATTAACACTTTCGTTTTGCGCTCTAACTTTTGCCAAGGCCGCCCTTTAGGGTTTTCAACCTTGCAAGTTCAGTTTTTCTTTATTTCCAAATTTTTGTGCTATAACTTTTGCCTAGGTCGCCCTTCCGGGTTTTCGGCTTAGCGAGCCTCTCAGGGGTAATATTTCTTGAACTTGTCCATGTTGATTGGTTGGGAAAATTCTACGCCATCTAGGTCCATAAGAATAACAGCTCCACCTGACCAAATAGTTTTGATGATATAAGGACCAGTCCAATCCAGTCTGAACTTGCCCCTAGGGTCATTGATGGGAGCTCGGTTGTCCTTCAGCACCAAATCCCTTTCTTTGAGATTCCGAGACATAACCTTCTTGTTAAAACCCTGGCAATCCTACGTTGATATCCCTGAACATGGTACAGTGCTTTCAGCCTTCTCTCATCGAACAGCATCAGTTCTTCGAACCTGCTCTATTGCCAATCTGTCTTTACTATCTAGCACTCAGCCATAACTCATAGGGACGGAGCATCTATTTCAATCGCAAGAACAGCTTCCATCTCATAAACAAGAGAGTAAAGAGTCGCCCCAGTAGATGTCCGAATTGAAGTCCTATAACCCGAGAGTGCAAATGGCAATTTGTCTAGCCAATCCCTATAAGTCTCAACCATTTTCTACAAAATGTGCTTGACGTTCTTGTTGGCAGCCTCAATAGCTCCATTGGTTTGTAGCTGGTATGTGGATGACTTATGAAAAGCCACGTTGTATTTCTCCAACAAGTCGATCACTTCTTTCTTGAAATGGGAGTCATTATCTGAAATGATCTCATTCGGGACTCCATATCGGCAAATGATGTTATTTCAGATGAACTTAGCCACATGCACTACTTTCAACACTGCATAAGACTGAGCTTCCACCCACTTTGTGAAGAAATCAATTGCCATCAAAATGTATTCATGCCCATTCGACCCTTTCGGTGTAATTGCCCCAATGACGTCGATTCCCCAGACTAAGAAAGGCCATGGTGAAGTCATGTTGTACAGCTTTAACGACGGGATATTCATGCGATTGGCATAAATCTAGCATTTGTGGCATCGCTGAACAAAGCCAATACAATCCTCCTCCATGGTAGACCAATAGTAACCTTGCCTGAGAATCTTCCGGGCTAACATTACTCCATTTATGTGCGCTCCGCACTCTCCCCCATGGATGACCTCCATTAGGCGTTTTGATTCTTCTGTGTCGACACACAGCTTGTGCATTTCCAGATGACCCCGTTTGTACAGTTTACCTTCGCAGATGATAAATTGAACGGCCATCCGCCGTATTGCTCTCTTATCTTTGGCATTCGCCTCTGGTGGATAAACCTCCTTTTCCAAGAAGTTCCATCTATCATAAAACCAAGGGTTTTGATCTGGCACTTCATCTATTGTGGCAATAGACTCATAGGCCAGCGTATATCTTTGTTCAATGATGATCGGACGCATCCGGACTCTAAACGGGATGTCTATCATGGAAGATAGAGTTGATAAGGCGTCAGCGAACCTATTGTTCTCTCTTAGTAGATGCGTGAAAGTCAGTTTCTCAAACCTAGGAATCATAACATCTAGGGTCTGGTGATAGATCTTCATCTTTTCTTCTTTGACCTTCCAGTCTCCTTTTGCTTGAGACACAACTAGGTTCGAGTCCCCAATGACATCCAACCTTTTTGTCTTTAGTTCAGGGCGGCTTCCAAACCAGTGATACACGCCTCGTATTCTGCTTCGTTATTGGATACTTTGAACCGGAGTTTGAAGGCTAAGGGTATATGGGAATTGTCGAGTGCTATCAATAACACACATATCCCATAACCGTATTGATTAGACGCTCCGTCGAAGTACATTGTCCAAATCTCTTCCTCGACTTGCAGAATAGCTTCATCTGGGAACAGGTATTCTACCGCTTCATCCCCTTCTACTAGGTGATCTGCCAAAAACTCTACTACTGCTCTTCCCTTGAACGATTTGTGAGTAACATACTTTAGATCAAATTCGAAGAGAATAAGCAACCAACAGGTTAGCCTACTCGTAAGTGCTGGTTTCTCAAAGAGATATTTGATGGGATCTAATCTCAAAACTAGAATTACGGAGTGAGCTAACAGGTAGTGCCTCAACTTCCTGGTAGCCCATACCAACGCTAAGTAAGCTTTCTCTAGCAAAGTGTAGCGAGTCTCATAATCCAGCATTTTCTTGCTCAGATAATAGATGGCTTTCTCCACCCTATCCTCAGATTCCTAAGCAAGCATGCATCCCATCGTTGTGTCCGTTACTGACAGATATAGAATCAACGGCTTCCCCGGCTCTGGCAGTGACAACACAGGTGGATTCTAAAGGTATTGCTTGATCTGCTCGAAAGCAAATTGACATCGATCGTCCCATCAGAATTTCTTTCCTTTCTTCAGGAGACCAAATAGTGGTTCACAAGTCAAGATTAATTTTGAAATAAACCACCTTATGAATTGCATTTTACCCAGAAAGCCTCGCACATCCTTTTCAGTCCTTGGTGGTGGCATTTCTAGGTTGGTCTTGATTTTGGAAGGATCTACCTCGATGCTCCTATGTGTAATCAAGAAACCCAGTATTTTCCCTGCTGTTACACCGAAAGTGCATTTCTGCGAGTTCAACCTCAACCGATAGTCTCTAATCCGTTGAAAGAATTTCTTCAAGCCGATGTAGTGGCCCTCTCTTTCGTTGGACTCGACAATCATGTTATCCACGTACACCTCGACCTCTTTATGGATCATATCATGCAGAATTGTGGTCGCAAGCAGTTGATAGATAGCCCCAGCATTCTTAAACCCAAACGGCATCACCCTATAGTAGTAGGTTCCCCACGACGTAGTGAAGGTAGTTTTCTCTTTATCCTCGGGTGCCATCAGAATCTGGTTATACTCGGAAAATCCATCCATGAAGGAGAGCAATGCATAGCCTGCAGTGAAGTCCACCAATTCATCAATGTGCGGTAGAGGAAAGTCATCATTCGGATTGGCCTTGTTCAGATCTCCGAAATCCATATACACCCGAATTCTGCCATCTTTCTTTGGCACAAGAACAATGTTGGCCAACCAAGTCAGATACTCAGATACTAGCAAGAACCCTACGTCTATCTGCTTGGTGACCTCCTCATTAATCTTCAAAGCCCAATCCAGGCGTATTCTCCGCAACTTCTGCTTGATGGGTCGGGCCTCGGGGTCAAAAGGGATCTGATGGTATACAATCTCAAGATCAATTCCAGGCATGTCTTTGTAGGACCACGCGAAAACATCTTTGAAATCTTTTAATAAAACGACTAAGCGCTCGCACTCCTCCGAAGACAACGTGGACCCGATCTAGACCAGACGCGGATCCTTATCAGTACCCATATTAATTGGAATAATTTCATCAACACGGGGTTTTACAAACCTCTCATTCTCTCGATTAATCAAATGTTTCAAAACTAGAGGAATTCCTTCCTCATCGTTTTCATCAAAATTTTGAAAATCATGATCAATGCAATAAAAAAAAGGCATAGAGAAGTACTCAGAATCCGTAGCAGCATTCTCATTCAACAGATCCAGCTTATCTAGCTCCTCAGTTACAACTGACTCAAAGGAAAAGAAAAAAGACGACTTGGACAAAACCTCAGCATCTGGGTTATCAACCCCAGGAACACTGGACCCAGACTTAAAAGAACCGGAATCTGATTCCAACTCCACAGACTCTGTGGAATCAGATTCTGGTTCATTACTTGACTTAGAACTGCTAGACAAGTAGCCCTCTTCCAGCTGCCAAGTGAGGGATGGTGTGTCAGATTCATCCAAGATACCACTAGAAGGGTTCACACCTGGTTAGTCTCCGATCATGGAAACGGTCAGGTTATCCCCCAAGCTCTCTGAGTTGATCTGAGGATCCGAAAGGAGACATGCCAGTGCTGCTCCCATTTGAAGCTCATTGCTGTAGGAATCATTTTCTTTGCTTTTTGCAGCCTCAGTGGTTAGTCCAGTCTATTTCTCTGTTTCACTCTCTTGTAGCTGCAAGTCAAAGAAAATCTCAAAATCGGAAAGCTTGCTTTTCAGAGTTGAACCAGGGTTCAAGGAAATCGCAGAATGGGAAGTCTTCACCCTCCTGGACAAAATAGCCATTCAGGGTTCCCCAAATTGGTCAGCGCACAAGCTCGTAGCGCTTTCCAGTCTGCTTAGCTCTGGCTCTTCCGGCCATTTCTTTCTCTTTCCTCACCCAGTCCTCTTTGGTGGGCGTATAGCCAAGACCAAAGGCATGCGGGTTATGTAGTACGTCGGCCAATGCAGCGATGCCTTTCCGGCCGCTTCTTCCTAATCCCATTCCTGGTATGTGTTGGAGTTTGTTCATGAAGTACACAGATTGGGCATTGACATATAAGCCCTCATCGATAGCCAGGATATTCTACACTACCTTGGCCTAAGCCAAGGTAAACCCCGAAAGGAAGACATCCTCTTTGCTATGCACAATCTCCAGCATAGGCGTAGTGACCTCTGGCGGAGGATGTATAGATGAATTCCCGAAGACTATAGCTACCCCTATCCCATGGGAGTACTTCAGCATCTAGTGGAGGGTGGAAGAGATAGCTTTTACTTGGCGTAGCCAGGGTCGCCCAAGTAGTAGGTTGAAAGTGGCTGGAACATCCTGGACGTGAAATTCAATATCCTGTTAAGCGAGTTTAACCTGCACTCTAATCTGTACCATTCCCATCACCTCTCAACTCGTATTGTCGTACGCCCGAACCACCTAGGCCGTAGGTACGAAATATGCCGGTTTCAGGCCAATAGCATAAGTCATGCAGCATGGACAGACGTTGATTGTTGACCCGGTGTCGAATAATACGACTGGCACCCACTTTTCCCGGTACTCAAGAGATATGTATAGAGGCTTGTTGTGTGCAGAGCCTTCTGGCGGTAACTCCTTGTCAGAAAAGGTCAAAGTTGGCGCAACGCCTCCCGGGAAGACTAATCCCACTAGTTGTTCCGGGGTAGTCTTAATGGACAACTTGGCTTTATCTATCGCTGTCAGTACAGCCTGTCTGTGCACTTGCAAAACCATAAGCAGCCCCCAGATAGATATGTTAGCTTCAATTTTCTTCAACTGTTTCAGCACAGCCTCTTCCTCTAACTGTTTTTCCTTCTGCTTCTCTACCTCTTTGTCCTTTTCAAAGGCTTCGGGTAGGTCCAGATGTGGTGGTTTGAAATATCAGCCACTTCTTGTCATGTGGTCGACTTTTTCCACATACCAGGTATTATCAAGAAGGCCTTCACCCCAATCCTCATCAGTGTGGGCAAGATGCAGATCATCATCTTCCCACCACATACCTCCGATAACCAACAAGCAATTGTCCGATTCTGGTCTAAGTGTTCTCTCAGCAGAAACATTCCCCGTGGGGCGTTGTGCTATTCCAGCTTTCCGGTCACTTTCACTCATTTCTTGCCCAAACCGCTCTAGCGCGGCTTCTTGCTCTGTATGTATAGTACTAATAATGCCCTATTCCTGAGCCAATTGTTCTTCACCAGTGTTTTCTGGCAGTTTACCCTTCCTATCGACTGTTCCGGCCATTGTAGCGGCTCCCGCTTTCTATTCTTCCAGCTTTAAGTCAGTTCCCTCATCTATATCGAGTTCATCACTTAGCCAACCAGAATTGTCTATCAACCCATTCAGATCAAACCAATCAATGTGCACGTCTCCTTGATCTTGCTCATCAAAGAACTGCAAATTGTTTATGTCCTCTTCCAGGTCAGCTAGATCATCTAATCTCTGACTTGGTCCATCTTCTTGAACTACACTAACCCTCATTCCACTCAGCAACACCACTTCCGGCTTAGCTTGATTTATTAGCACAACATAGCAGCTCGGGTCGTATTTCCCTTTAGATAAGTCCTCAAAGCCCTCAGGCAATGGACTAATATTCTCCACCAAGGCTGACCTCCCTTCATCTTCCACTATTACCACCACGGGTTCGGGTTGGAGTGAAGACGCGTTCATCATGCACAAGTTTGTGCTCTCAAGGATGAACAACGCCGACTTAGGTAGGTGAGAAGGGGTGATGTATATACTGGGGTCATAAGGGACGACCAGTATATGAATAAGGTTTATATGCCGGGATGGAGGGACATAGTTATGTGGTGGGAGAGGATTTGTAGTGACGTTGGGTTTTTCAAGAGGTGTTATCACCGTATTGTCAATGAGATCTTGAATCTCATGACACAGTCTGAAGCACTGATCAGTGTCATGACCATGATGTTGGTGAAAAGCACAATATTTGGCCGGGTTGTGTTTCGGAGGGAGAGGATCGGGTAGTGGGCATTGTTCTAACGACTTAAGATGCCCCTTTTTTATTAGGACCCCTAAGGCTTTGGACAAAGTCATGTAGAGCGGGGTGAAGACCCTTTGGTTTCAGGCTTGATGGCTTAAGGTTTGTGAAGTTGTATTGGAGGTACCGGCAAAAGGGTTGGCAGTTTTGGGTGTGATGGTGACCATGCTCACATCCGAAGGCCGTGCAGAGGTGCCACCAGTCATGGCTGCATTGCAGCTGCGTGTAAAGGGCCTTTTGGGATGTTCCTTCTCATGGTCTATCAGCCCTTGCTTCATCGCATCCTCAATTTGAACTCCTATTTCATGGAGCTCAGCAAATGTAAACAAAGGCAATACTATCATTTTCTGTAATAATCTCCCTTGCAAGTTACGGACCACCATTCTGATTTGGTCCTTTTCAGACGGCTGGATAGTCATCATAGAGGCCTTGGCCCTCCATCACGTCACGAAATCCGAGAAGCCCTCCTTCGGCTCCTGGCAAGTTGCTTCGAGATCACGAGCAGTGACCTCGATCTGAGTATTATAGGAGTACTACGCTATGAAGGCCTCGGCCATTTCCTCCCAATTTCTCTTTACAGAGTCTTCAAGCTTAGCATACCAAATGGCCGCTATACTTGACAAGGTCCAGCCAAAAAGTGACAACTTCTATAATCTAGTAAGACCCATTAGTCATAAGATATCAGAGAATAGCTGTAGATGGATCATAGGATCCCCAGAGCCGTCACACCGGTCTATACGTGGCATCTTGAATCTGTCTTGCAGAGTCACTGCCGAGTCAGTGTATCCATCCTCAACATCAGGGATTGAATTCACGCCCTGCGCCCGTTTGAAGGGCTTTTCTAGCTTGTTGACCTTTAATGCAGTGGGGTCAACCTCGAACTCAAACGGCGCCTCCATTTGGTAAACTGGTGCCTTGGAGGTCTGAGGTGGGATGAGATCTGCCGGAATGCCCATATTCTCTTGGATATTGACTGTGATCCCGGGTGCCGAAATTCCCGCTGGGGGTGCATGGGATGCAGAGGCTACTGTCGGTTGTGGTTGTGGTTGTTGTTGCTGAAGCCTTTTTATCACTTCTGCTTGGCGGGCTGTGGTCTCAACTTGGCGGGCAGCATCTAGCTGCATAGTCTCAATAGTCTCCTGGAGCTAACGAAGCATATCTTCCATGCTGACTAGGGAATGTTGAGCTATCAGAACTGGTGAATACTCTCTTTCTAGAGTAAAAGACTAGGCTTAACTAGGCATAGGTGTAGTGAAAGGTGACTGTTGGATTGGTGAATTCTATCTGATCCTCCTCCGTCTGGTAACCGGTAGGAGTGAAACAAACACTGGTTGTCCCTTGACAAGATCCCCGGATCTACAAATCCTTCTTACTCGGGTCCAGAGTGCTTGGGGAGTAACAAAATCGTCTGAAGCAATGATGAAAAACTACCTTGCAAAAAAAGAAATAAAGCAAAAAGAAAACAAAAATCAGAAACTGCACAGCCCCTCTGCTCAGATTCTAATCAGTACACTGATGTAATCAAAGCCGTAGAACCATGCTCAATACTGAATTCTACCTCCCAAAAAAATGATACCCAGACTTGCAACTGATACATACATTCTTGTAGAGTTTCACTCTAAAAGCACATATCAAGCAAGTGAGAGCCAAAACACCCCTATGGTGGGATAGGGTTACCATGTCCTAGTTTCGTCAAGGGCTAGGGTTCACTATTCAAAACAAAGTGTTTCACATAATCCTAAATTTGGGTGAACAACCTGTCCTAGTTTGGAACAGTCTCTATGGCTTCCAATATGCAACTAGGTCAATTGGTCAAAAAGGGTACTTCAGCAAGACTACTTAATATACCTCTCACACCTAACACTAAGAAGTGAAAGGAGGATCAAACGATACAGTGGTAGTCCAAATCCAAGGGTTGTGTTTCCATCGTGGCAGAGCTCGCAACCGGTCAGCTTTTCGCAAGCTTTTCCGAGTAAGCCTCCGGTAAACCGTTCAGGAATAGCAGATGGCAAACACTGTGACTTAGGCGCACCAATGCAAATGCAAATGCAAAGAAACACGTAAGTGTAAATAAAATGTCATATCATGAGTTCGAGTTAAGTTCTCTAAATCTCCAGTAGAGTCACTAGAAACTGGGCTCGCCTTTTTCGTGCCCCCTTTCGAAAGGTTTGAAAGAAAGGCCTCACAATTCGGACTCCCGTGATTTTGAATCTAATCTCACAAGTGCAATGTGAAACTGATAAACACCAAAAAGTCTAAATCTAAAATCGATTTTAAATCAAATAATGCCAAAATTGGACTGCTTTGCCAGATACAGAGTCGCCACCTAAATATTTTTGTTTTGGGAAAATTTAGAAAATCCTGACTCGTGCCAAAGGCCACTTGTCCGTCATCACCAAAGTTACCTCGGCTTGGAACTTGGGTATGAGGGGGGAAGGTCATGAATTGAGCACCCCCGCTCGCCTGATCAAAGATTGGCCTCTACTAATCATGATATGATTTTTTTTATAAACATTATGTGTTCTTGTTCTGGTTATTTAAACTCGCTTTATTGTGTGATGCGCACAAGTGGGCTTAAAGATTGCTCAATTTGGAATAATTCAACTCATGTTTGTTTGCGAGAATGGTTTGAATTTGCCACCTCAAGTGGGCTTAAAGATTGCGGACTTGCCACCAAACATAGTGGGCTTAAAACATGATTTGCCACTCAACAAAGTGGGCTTAAAACGCACATTTGTTGAATTGTTCCAATTCAAACAACGAGCCTTCATCTACAGGCATTCATACAGTTAAACAATTAAGCATATAGCCTCATGGCAAGCATGCTAATCATGGCAACATTCACACTTATGCAAGTATGCTAAAGCATAAAAACTCACCTAGTACTCCAAGCTAAGAAGACGTGAGTTAGAAAATCATGCATGATTCCTAACTATATATGATGTCTAATGCAACACATACAAAGAATGCAATTAATAGGCTCGGCTACTAATATGGCAAACGGATCAATTTGAACAACATGCGATTAAACACGTATTCAAAGAATTATTGAAATGAAAATGCAGTTAGAATGATGCGCCGAGCCTCGGTGCATGCAAGACAATATAAAAGGATGCAAACATGCGATATGTTAATTAAAACATGTCCCTAATCTAACCGTCAAAAGCAATTAAATAAAGGGAGAAAGACGTGGGGTTGGAAAACATACACACACGCACACACACTTATTACAATATTACGCCCTCACGAAGGAGGGTCTGAATGGATAAGCTAACCAACTAGTTACGCTAATTAAGCTAACTAATTATTACAAACCGAATTAATTAACTATTCTAGTTAACTAATTACAAAACGAAATTGAATAGCTATTTAAACTAACTAATTATTTACAACTCTTAATTAGCTACACTAATTAATTACAACTCGTACTTGATCTAATGCTAATTAAACTAATTAGATAATCTCGGGAAGCAAGGGATGCATGCATGCTCGATTCTTCACCCGAAAAGCCACTGCCTTGCTACTGAAAGCCTCTATTTGCACATATGAACACCAACAAAGATGTCCACTTCCAAAACACCTCTGCTCCACCTTACCAATACACTGTGCAAATTTCATTGGTGGCCGACAGGGGGCCAGTTAGCTACCAATGGTGGCCGGTTGGCCACTGGTGATGGTTGTCGGCCACTACTGGTTTGAACTTCCTTGCTACAACAGAGAGCAAAACAGTGTATTCTCAAGGGTTGTTTGCACACTTTGCCTCTCCTTTTCTTAGGGAAATCAAAGGAGGGACAAGCTTTGGTTCACAAACCATCAATCAAGCAAATTTATTGCATGATGGCTTGTGAAACCAATTGTGCAAGCTTAATAAATGCAAGAACAAAACTCAAATGACCATCACCCTATCATGCATAATCAAGGGCGATTGAGACCAAGGAAAATGGCACATTTCATCACTTTGAGTATGAAATGTTCCATTTTCCTTGTGTTCAAATTAACGTCCGATTTGAACATATGCAATGCAACACAAAGAGATGCTTATCTTACCTCTTTTACTTGTCAATTTTATTTACTCATTTTAATTACCAAATCATTCATTAATCCATTAAGTCCATTGGTGAGTGTCCTCTAATGGAAGGAGAGCTCAAACTACAAGTTACTTTGGGCATGAAAAAGGCATTACACTATTGGTAATGAACCCTTTAAGAGATTAAACCAATAGGTGTAGCACCTCCATTTCACACTTAGGCAAATAAGTGGTTTGAAACCACTTTCAAAGCAAAACCAATTTCAAAGCAAAACCAAAAAGTGAAGAAATGAGGAAGATTGCAGAGATTATAAGTACTGAAATGAAGTAGAAAAAGCACTAAAACATGCAATCAACTCACACCAATGATGGTTAAAGCCTTAAAACACTAAGCTAGTGAAAGGGGTTACACTATAACTATGCAAAACAAGACTCAAACGAACTAACCAGCCCAAAACAGAACTAAAATAGGTTATTTTAGAGGCTAAAACATGCTGGACTTGAGCTAAGTTAAGCTTGAAAAACATGTTAACATGTGATGCTAACAAGGCATGCAAACAAGACAAGGAGGGGAGGTTAACCCCTCCAAATTTGGACCTCAAAATAAGTTTTTTGCCACTGAAAAACCTCTGAAATTCAATGGTTAAAAGGGCCAAAAAAGTTTATTTGAAAGTGATGAATAAAGGCACAAAAGCTTTGCAAACTAATAAACAAAAAGGGTGAACCACTACCTAACTAAAAAAAAGGCTCAAACCAGCACTTTTAGGCCACAAAAACAGAGTTTTTCCCAGTTCAAAACCAGCCCCAAAACAGTAAGAAAAGATGGTAAAACAAGCTTGCAAAACAAAGTAAACAAGGCAAGTAAACTACCTCTTGAAGCAAATGGCAATTCTAGGCACAAAACCAAACTAAAACTACCTTCAAGAGCTCCAAGAAGACCCCAAGTAACCTCAACACAAAGGTAAGAGGATTTGATTTAGGATATGTATGCAAAAGTGTAGAGAAAACAAACAATTAGGCACAAAATTGTAAGAGAGAGAGAGAGAGAGAGAGATTTGCTCTAAATTTTCTAACCCTCAAAAATGGCGGAGGAACCCCCCTATATATAGAAAAACATGCCTTGAGATTAGAAATATCCTACCATACACATGTAGGGAGATACAGCTCAATGTGCTAACAGTTGGCACAACTGTCAACAAATATCAACAAATATCTGGAAAAAGAGATTGGTGGCCGTCAGCCAACCAGTGGTGGCCGACCGGCCACACCAATGGCCGACAACCAAGGGCCATGGCCGACAACCTCTGGTGGTGGCCGACAGGTCACCACAAGTTCCAGGCACCAAGTTTTGATCCAAAACAAGGCAAAGAAAAGACAAAGTCTGAAGGCTCAAAGACAGGGCGTTCCGCCGAGGACTTCGGGCACTCAAAACGAACACATGCAACCATAATCATCAAATGCACAAGTGATGACGTTCAAGTCTTGAGGACGGTAAAAAAGGGAGTGTCTACAACAACCTATTTCCAAAACTCCCTATAGAATGTCAACTTCTGAACTGAAAGAGTTGAAAATTCAACTCCAAGAACTCTTGGACAAAAAATTTATCCACCCAAGCACATCACCTTGGGGTGCTCCAGTCTTATTTGTAAAGAAGAAGGATGGGTCTTTGAGGTTATGTATAGACTATCGTGAATTGAATAAAGTAACCGTGAAGAACAAATACCCACTACCCCGAATAGATGACCTGTTTAACCAACTCCAGGGGGACCAAGTATTTTCTAAAGTTGACCTCAGATCCGGGTACCACTAATTGAAATTTAAGGCAGAAGATGTAGAGAAGACTACATTTAGGACTAAATATGGGCACTATGAGTTTTTAGTAATGTCGTTTGGGGTGACTGATGCACCTGCTGCCTTCATGGACCTTATGAATAGGGTATTTAAACCATATTTGGATAAGTTTGTTGTTGTGTTTATTGATGATATTTTGATTTACTCTAAAAGCAGGGAAGAACATGTGAACCATTTGCGAACTACTTTACAGATTTTGAGAGAAAAGAAGTTGTATGCAAAATTGTCTAAATGCGAATTCTGGCTTGACAATGTAGCATTTTTGGGACATGTAATTAACAAAGACGGTATCTCTGTTGACCCTCAGAAAATTGAAGCCACTATGGATTGGCTAAAACTAACAAATGTGTCAGAAGTTCTAAATTTTCTGGGACTTATACGTTACGACAGAAGATTTGTGAAAGACTTCTCAAAACTTGCTATGCCATTGACCCAGTTAACCCAGAAAAATGTCTCATTTGATTGGAACGACCAAAGAGAGTTTGCCTTCCAAGAGTTGAAGACCAGATTAGTGACTGCACTGATTTTGACTCTGCCTAATGGTACTGATGGGTTTCAGATTTACAGTGACGCATCCTACAAAGGCTTGGGGTGTGTCTTAATGCAAAATGGAAAAGTGATTGCTTATGCCTCTCGACAACTCCGTCCTCATGAAAGAAACTATCCAACCCATGACCTTGAATTAGCCACTGTAATTTTTGCTTTAAAAATTTGGCGCCATTATCTATATGGAGTGACTTGTGAAGTATACATAGATCATAAAAGCCTCAAATATTTCTTCACCCAAAAAGAATTGAACATGAGATAGAGAAGGTGGTTAAAGTTGATCAAAAACTATGATTTACAAATTTTGTACCATCCGAGAAAAGCTAATACTGTGGCAGATGCCTTGCGCAGAAAGTCAATGGGTAATTTGTCATGTTTGTTCACCGGTCAGAAAGAACTGCTATGTGATTTGGAAAAGAATGAAATTGAAGTTATATTGCGAGAACAAGGTGAAATTTTAGCTGCTATCTCTGCCCTGCCTGCAATCATTGAAGAAATTAAAGAGAAAAAACTGCAAGATGAATTCTTGAAAATGATTGTGAGTGAATTCGACTCAAAACCAAGGCCTGGGTTTGTACTTGAGAACAATGCGTTGAAATTTTAGAATTGCCTCTGTGTGCTGGATTGTTCAGATTTAAGGAAACGCATCATGACTGAAGCTCACAACTCAAAATTTTCCATGCATCTGAGGAATGCAAAGATGTCTCATGATTTAAAACAAAATTTCTGGGGCCTGGGATGCAAAAGTGTATTGTAGATTTTGTGGCCCGATGTTTGCATTGCCAACAAGTCAAAGCTGAACATCAACGACCCGCTGGTTTGTTACAGCCGCTTCCAATACCGGAATGGAAATGGGAACACATTACCATGAACTTCATTGTGGGATTGCCTCGCTCCTCTCGAGGTATGGATTCTATCTGGATTATTGTTGATCACTTAACCAAGTCTGCCCATTTTTTTCCTGTTAAAACTATTTATAATACAGACAAGCTAGCTAATATGTATGTGGATGAAATTGTGAGATTACATGGTGTACCAGTATCTATTATATCTGACAGAAGTTCGAAGTTTACATCAAGATTCTGGCAAAGTTTGCAACAGGCTTTGGGAACTGAACTGCAATTGAGTAGTGCCTACCATCCACAGACGGACGGTCAATCCGAAAGAACCAATCAGACTTTGGAAGATATGTTGCGGATGTGTGTGTTAGACTTCCAAGGGAATTGGGAGACTTATCTTCCTTTAGCCGAGTTTGTATACAATAATAGCTACCATTCAAGTATCGGTATGGCTCCTTACAATGCATTGTATGGTAGAAAATGCCGATCTTTGATCTGTTGGGCTAAGGTAGGTGATAGACCATTGTTGGGACCAGAACTTATGCAAGAAACAACTGAGAAGGTGAAATCGATTCAACAACGCTTAAGAACTGCTCAGAGCCGTCAAAAGAGTTATGCGAATGTTCGAAAAAGAGACAGGGAGTATGAAGTCGGGGATCACGTATTTATCAAAGTAACTCCAATGAAAGGACAAACACGGTTTGGTGTTAAAGGCAAGTTAGCACCGAGGTATGTTGGGCTTATCGCCAGTCATGAAGCATATGCATAATGTCTTTCATGTCTCAATGTTACGGGATTACTTACAAGATCCACACCATGTTATCGAACTGACACATGTACTTTTAAAGGATGACTACATGTACGAAGAAAGGCCAATACAGATTGTGAACCACCGAATTAAAAAGATAAGGAACAAGGAAATACCGTTGGTAAAAGTTGATTGGCAAAACCACGGAGGGACCTATGCAACTTGGGAAACGGAGGAAGATATGATGAGAAGATACCCTAAATTGTTTCCTTTGAATCTAGTGTTCATCCAAGATGAAGGTAACTCGAGTTTAAAGGACCAAACTCTTTAAGGGGGGAAGGCTGTAACAACCCTGACCCATGATTAGTGTTAATCCATGCTTAGTTATGCCTAATAAGTAATCAAAGTGAAATGTTACATCATGTGTTGCCTTATATGTGTTTATATATGTTTAACGTAGAAAGATCTGTTCATGATTCTGTTTCGGTTTGCAAATTGAAGGCCTTATCGGCATCCAATTCAAAAATTAACGATTTATGTGCTATTTAAAATTTTTAGGACATTATGGTAGGTTTAATTAAAATTCGATTCGAAACGATTAAATTAGATTAATTTAATGCCCACTTAATTAGCCTTAATTAGCTTTAATTAATTATCATTAAGTAAGCCTATATATGCTTCTTGTGTGCCTTCACTCTCTCTTTTTCTTCATTTCAACACATTTGAGCACACACACACAAGCAAAACGTGGGAGAGAGAGAGAGATAGAAGAAAATTGAGATCAAAAGTTAGGAAATGAGAGAATTGCTAGGAATTATTGGAGATTTGCAAAGAATTTGGGAATTGAAGCTTCCTCACTTGTGCAATTTAGACTCTAGGTAAGAGTTTTAGTCTTTGACCTTAGTGAATTAGGTGAATTCATGGAGGAATTGAGCTAGAATTGAAGAAAGTTAAGTCATTCCATACATGCATGCATATTTATAGCATTTTGAAGTTGTTTTTAAAGATTTTCCCCGTGCATGTTGTAATTCTAGCACGAGTTGAAGAATTCATAACATT
The DNA here is from genome assembly GCA_030407325.1 of Camellia japonica. Taxonomy (NCBI): domain Eukaryota; kingdom Viridiplantae; phylum Streptophyta; class Magnoliopsida; order Ericales; family Theaceae; genus Camellia; species Camellia japonica. The sequence goes on along the minus strand of JAPPVO010000002.1, from coordinate 194,384,051 downwards.
TCTCATCAATAGACCTCATTTGATCATGTTTTAGAGCCATGAACTCAAGTGAACACATGCATGTCATATTCATATCATGTTCTTACATTTCAAGTTGAATTTTTGCATGTTTGACATACTTTTGGCCCTTGATTTCATGAAATGATCTTCAACTCATAATGTTTTACAAGTTCTTAGATGTTTTCCAGAATTTTGGCCCAAAAAGATGAGTTTTGAAGTGTGAAATTCGAATTTGGACCTTAGGAGTGTAATCTAGAAATTCCAGATTCTGCACTTCCGCTCGAGCGTGAGATTCTGCGCTTGAGCAGCCATCTTTGTTTTTGCATTTCCGCTTGAGCAACCAGAAGTTCGCTCGAGTGTGAAATACATGCTCCCAGAAGTTTCATGTTTTTACAGACTGCTCGAGCGACAAGAGTTACACTCGAGCAGGGATATGAGCCTCACGCTTGAGTGACCATCGAGCGTCCATCAGGCGTGAAAATCACATAACCAGTACTTTTTCAAAATTTACAGAGCGCTCAAGTGTGGGAAGTTGCGCTCGAGCATCCTCTCACACATTGCATGTCCACTCGAGCAGGGGAAGCTACGCTCGAGCGGGGACCCTGTTTTCAGAAAATTTGACCAAGTGTTTTCAAATGCATTTTTGCATCCTTATTCTATCCTAGGCATTCCTAAGTCATGATTAAGACTCAATAAGAGGTTAAGACCTAGAAACACACTAGGAAGGAAATGAAAGAAGTTAAGTGCCAACCGAGTATGTGTTTCATTATGTGTTTCTGCTATGTATGTGTAGGTCACGTACCTCAAGTTATTTGATTTACTTGTTCTGCAAGTGGAGCCATCAGTAACCAATAACTCTGTAAAGTTATGTTTAACTTTAATTATTTTCTGATGCTATGCAATGATTAGTTTTCTGAAATGCAATGTTTTGTATGAATGAATGATTGTCCAAATTTCCGTAAAATATTTGTGGCATCCTTAGCACAAGGCCCTAGCCCGAGGTAACAATACCGTGCCTTTATAAGTAAGGCTTTTGCCTGGGGGTAACAATACCGTGGTTCAAGCAAGTTACAAGTTTCCCAGCACCGGAGGTTCCCAATGGAACTAACAAGCAAGTTAACACTAATGGATGTGCCATGTATAACGAAGCATGAACTCTGATTTCTGTATGAAGTTGTACAAGAGAATGAATATAAATCTGTTTTTGTTATGAATTCTAGTTTCCGATACTGTAATAGACATTATTCATTACAACCCTTTGCTTTGTTATTATTTACTAGGTTCTAACTCACTATTTATATTATGTATGTAGGTGAGCAGGCACGTGACCAGGCACAGAGTTAAGGACCGGGCGTCTCAGTTTTGTCAGCCACCCTTTTGTGCCTCCCAGGGTGGTTCCCTTTTGAAATGTCTAGTTTTATAACTTTACTACAGTCGTTTTTGCTTGTTTGCTTATTTGTACACTGGGCTAAGTCCCCTTTTGGTTTCATCCTTGTGATTGAATGACCCATGGTTAATGTATTTATGACGTTATATATATATATATATACAAGTTTGTTTTGAAGTTTTCTGTCTCATATATGTTAACACAGCTCTATGGACATTGTATATTCTCTATATTTGCTTCCGCAGCCCCTTACTATATGTTGTTCTATCAAGAAGCCTTTGGTAATCCACGAATTACTGGCCGGTTATGACACTAAACCTATAGGGGCGGGTTTGGGTCGTGACAATACTCGTCCACAATACTGAGTTATAAAATAGAAATATTGCCATCTCCTTGAACTTTCTTGAGGACTTCCACTAGGAAATAGGAATAAGTTCCCTAGTAAAGCCTAATGTCTTAATTTAAAGATGGTTGCTTGACTGAGTAAAGTGATGGCTTTCATAAGAACTACTCCAGGTTGAACTTAACAAATAGAACAAACTATCAGTAACTATTTACTCCACATGGATATTGAATTCTGTAATTCCAAGAAAACTAGAAAGTAATTATGCATCAGAAAATGTGGAGAATTTACCTACTTTCCCCTTAGGGTTCTATTCAAGAAGATAAAATTCTTTATTCAGATTTTTGTTAGGTATACCTCCTTTGTGGAGTATGGGACCCGATTGGTTTATTAAAAAAAAAATTAATTTGGTTTGGTGTTGGTTATAATATATTTTAAATATATTATATCTAAACTTTGGAGGCCAAATGGGTATTTTATAATCAGTTTGGTAGCAGTTAGAATTTTGATAAAAGGCCTAAGAATTAACAATATTTGATTGATATTGTTTTGCTTTTCCTGTGGGTGTGCTGCAGCAACTATAACATTGCTTTTCTTTCGGTGGATGCTTTGATTCTGATTGATGCTTGGAAGTTTATTTGGATTTAGCGGCAATGTGTGGATTGATTTGGGTTGTTATTTTGGGTCTTCTACAATCTGTTTCAAAGACTTTTGTTCATTTATTTGGTGAGATCTTTCCTCTTGATTATTTGTGATTATTTGGAATTCACCCAAAGGTGATTTTGTGAGACCATTTGTGTTTTGTAATCATTTTAAAAACTCTTTGGTTGATAGTGGAATCGAATTTCAATCCCATAGACGTACCTCACATTGAGGAAACCTCGTAAAAATTCTTATGCCATTGTTGATTTAATTTTTCCGCATTAGTTTTTATTTCCATTGATTGATTTACTTGTGGGAAATCATCTATTTTCCTAACAACTGGTATCAGAGCTTACAATTTATTTGGGTTTATTTATTTGTGAAAATCAATGGAGGGAAATGTAGATCGTATGTCTAGCTTTAATGGAAGCAATTGGGTGACTTAGAAAACTAAAATGGAAGACCTATTATTTTGTAAAGATTTGTATAGACCGAATAAGAGTGATAGTGGCAAACCCTAGAGTATGAAAGATGATGAATGGAAGAGGCTTAATCGAAAAGTCGTTGGTACTATCTGTCAATGGATTGATGACAGCGTGTTTCATCGTGTTTCTACTGAAACTTCAACATATGATTTATGGAAAAAAAATTAGAAGATCTTTATAATAGAAAATCAACAACAAATAAAACTTTTTTGTTTCGTAAGTTGATTAATTTAAAATATAAAGATGGTAGCCCCATTCCGGAACGATTGAATGAAATAAAGAGTATTGTTAACCAACTTGTTTCTATGAAAATTATTTTTGATGATGAGTTGCAAGCTTTGATGCTACTTAGTTATTTGCCCCAAAGTTGGGAGACTTTGGTTGTGATGGTTAGTAATTCGGCGGCTGATGGAATTGTCACAATGAGCCAAGTCACTAGTAGCTTGTTGAATGAAGAAACTAGAAGAAAATCAACGGGTTCCTCTCACTCGGAGGCATTTGTTGTGAGAGGCCGAAGCAAAACAAATGGGAGGAGTAAAACTCCTCATGGTCGTGATCAAAGTTGTGATAAATCAAGAGATGGTTCCTTTTCAAAGAAAGACATTGAGTGTCATTATTGCCACGAGAAAGGAAACATAAAGCGGGAATGCCAAAAGCTCATGAACAAGAAGAAAAGGCATGACAAAAGTATGGATAAGAAAGAAGAAAACACAACGATGGTTACTATCGATGGTGATCTCATGGTTGTTTGTGAAAATAATTGTGTTAATTTTGTGAGCCAAGAGAGCAATTGGGTGATTGATTCTGGTGCTTCTTTTCATGTGACTTCTCGAGTTGATTTCTTCACTACCTACACCAAAGGAGATTATGGTTGTGTTCGAATGGGTAATAAAGGTCTATCCAAGATTATTAGCATGGGTGATATTTGCTTAGAAACAAATTTGGGCCGCAAGTTGTTGCTTAAAGATGTAAGATATGTTCCAGACATTCGCCTCAATTTGATCTCTACTGGGAAGCGAGATGATGAAGGTTACAACAACAAATTTGGTGATGGAAAATGGAAGGTTACAAAGGGTTCTTTGGTTATGGCTAAGTGCAAAAAGACTCATACACTTTATTCAATGCAAGGAAAAATTTGTAAAGGTGTTGTCAATGCACTTGAAGATGATTCTTCTACTGAATTATGTTATAAGCGGCTTGAGCATATGAGTGAAAAAGGACTGCAAGTTTTGCTCAAGAAAGAGCTTCTATCCGGTTTGAAAGGTACGCATCTTAAAACTTGTGTTCATTACTTAACGGGTAAACAACATAAAGTTTCTTTTCTTAAAAATGTTGCTTCTAGAAAAGCAAATGTTTTGAAGTTGATTCATTTGGATGTTTGTGGTCCTTTGAAAGTTAGAACACATAGTGGTGCACTTTATTTTGTTACTTTCATTGATGATTATTCAAGGAAAGTTTGGACTTTTGCACTAAAAACTAGAGATTAAGTTCTAGATGTGTTTAAACATTTTTAGGCCATGGTTAAAAGAGAAACAGGGCAAGAATTAAAGTGCATCCGAACAGACAATGGCGGTGAATACATTGGGCCATTTGATGAGTATTGTCGCAACCAAGGTATTCGGCATCAAAAGACAATTAAGAAGACTCCTTAACAAAATGACATTGTTGAGAGGATGGTCCACATCATTTTTGGAAAGAACAAGGTGTCTGCTTTCACATGCTAAATTGCCAAGATCCTTTTGGGGTGACGCAATAAGGATAGCGGTTGACGTGATCAATTTGTCTCCTTCCTATCCTTTGAATGGTGATGTTCCCGAAAGAATTTGGACCGGCAAAGATGTGTCTTATGAGCACTTAAGAGTGTTTGGTTGCCAAGTCTTTGTTCACATTCTAAAAGATGAGAGGTCCAAGCTTGATATCAAGTCAAGACAATGCATTTTTCTTGGCTACGGGCATGATGAATTTGGTTATAGATTGTGGGATCTGGTCGACAAGAAAGTTATTTGAAGTCGTGATGTTGTCTTTCTTGAAGACCAAACAATTGAAGACTTTGGCAAATGTGATTAACCGAAGCCAAAAACTAGTGATCTCATTGACATGAATCTTTTTCCTTCATCTTCGGTGGATGATAAAAATAGGGGAGATGTGTAACCACTTATTGAAGATGTGGAAGATGATACTAATCCTAATGAAGTTGAGCTAGAAATTGAGGAAGAACATCCAACTCAAGAACTGCCACCACAACTTAAGTTGAGGAAATCTACAAGGGATCGACAACCTTTAAGAAATTATCCTCCCAATGAATTTGTATTGATTTCCGATCAAGGGGAGCCCGAGAGCTACCAAGAAGCAATTGACCATGCAAAGAAAGATGATTGGAAAAAGGCCATGGAAAAGGAAATGAATTCTTTACTTAAAAACCACGCTTATGATTTGGTGAAGTTGCCTAAGGGAAGGAAAATTCTAAAAAATAAGTGGGTCTTCAAATTGAAGAATGATGGCAAGACTCTAAGATATAAGGCACGCCTTGTTGTGAAAGGCTTTGGGCAAAAGAAATGTGATGACTTTGATGAAATTTTCTTGCCGGTTGTGAAGATGTATTCAATTCAGGTTGTACTTGGCATAGCCGCAAGTATGAACCTTGAAGTTGAGCAACTTGATATAAAGACTGCATTTCTTCATGGTGACCTTGAAGAAGAAATTTACATGGAGCAACCGGAGGGTTTTATGAAAAAATGGAAAGAGAAATTTGTTTCCAAATTGAAGAAAAGTTTGTATGGCCTCAAGCAAGTCCCACTACAATGGTACAAAAAATTTGACTCTTTCATGATGAATAATGGTTTTTCTAAAACCACTTCGAACCATTGTGTGTTTGTGAAAATTTGAGGATGGTAAATTTATTATTCTTTTACTTTATGTTGATGGCATGTTAATTGTGAGTCGAGATTACACTATGATTAGTAGGTTGAAATTGGAGTTGAGCAAGTCTTTTGCTATGAAAGATTTGGGACGGGCAAAGCAAATACTTTGTATGAAAATTGTTCGTGATCGCAAAAAGGGGCTGATTTGGTTGTCTCAAGAAAACTACGTTGAAAAAGTTCTTGAGAGGTTCAACATTGCAGGTCATTTCAAGTTTAGTTCGAATCAATATCCTACAAGTGAGAAAGACAATGAAAAGATGTACAAAATTCCTTATGCTTTAGCGGTCGGTTCTTTAATGTACACCATGATTTATACAAGGCTAGATATTGCTCACACCGTTGGTGTGGTGGGTCAATTTCTCTCTAATCCGGGTAAAGAACATTGGGCAGTAATGAAATGAATTCTAAGGTATCTTCGAGGGACTTCGAAGATGTGTTTGTATTTTGGGAATGGTAAGCCGATACTTGATTGGTTCACAGATTCTGACATTTCTAGTGATGTTGATTCTAGGAAATCTACTTAGGGGTATTTGATGACTTTTGCAGGAGACTTGTGGCATGGCAATCTAAATTACAAAAATGTGTTGCTCTTTCAACTACCGAAACTGAATTTATCGTCATTACAAAAGCTTGCAAAGAAGAGTTATGGTTGAAGAAATTTTTACAAACGTTAGGTTTGAAGCAAGAGAGGTATGTAATTTAATGTGATAGTCAAAATGCTATTCATTTGAATAAAAATTCTACTTTTCATTCGAGATCAAAAAACATTGATGTGAGATACTATTGGATTCGTGATGTGTTATATTCGAAATTGTTACAACTTGAAAAGGTTCACACGGATGATAATATTTCAGATATATTGACTAAGAATTTGTTGAGGGGCAAACATTTGAAGTATTGAACTTTGGCGGGTATAGTTGATGTCTCCACCTAAGTTGGTAGGGGAGAATTGTTAGTTATACCTCCTTAGTAGAGTATGAGACCTAATTGGTTTACTAAAAGAATTTTAATTTGATTTTGTGTTAGTTATAATATATTTTTAATATATTATATCTAACTTTTGGAGGGGCAATGGGTATTTTATAATCAGTTTGGTAGCAGTTAAAATTTTGATAGAAGGCCCAAGAATTAACAATATTTTATTGGTATTGTTTTGCTTTTCTCGTGGGTGTGTTGCGGCAACTATAACATTGTTTTTCTTTCAATGGATGCTTTAATTTCGATTGATGCTTGGAAGTTTATTTGGATTTAGTGGCAGCGTGTGGATTGATTTGGGTTATTATTTTAGTCTTCTACTATCTGTTTCGAAAATTTTTGTTCATTTATTTGGTGAGGTCTTTCCTCTTGATTATTTGTGATTATTTGGAATTCATTTAAGGGTGATTTTGTGAGATCATTCATGTCTCGTTTGTAATCGTTTTAAAAACTCTTTGGTTGATAGTGGAATCGGATTTTGATCCCGTGGACATACCTCACATTGAGGGAACCACGTAAAAATTCTTGTGTCGTTATTGATTTAATTTTTCCGCATTAATTTTTATTTCCATTAATTGATTTACTTGTGAGAAATCATCTATTTTTCCTAATAATTTTATCTAACAAGCCTACAAAGCCATTGAAATTCAAGGGAACCACAAACCAAATCCTAATTATTTTTTAATGATTTTATCCACATGGTAAACTAATCTTTCTTATCTAATCATCTAAACCATTTGACGACCATCAATACCTAACAAAATGTGTTTACTTTCCTTTCTCAATAAATATGATGATATTTACAACAAGCCCTTTTTTATCCTTTCATATTGAATGTCCTAGATCCTCTTTCAACAACTACAACTTCTCTTAGACTTCATATTTATTTTACTACCCCAAAGCAACTGCAAGCATGTTCAAGTAAGACCCTCAGCTAAACATTACTTGAGTTGCATTTTCACTTTTTTACGATGTTTAATAGTATAACAGAAAATTCGTTTCCCAATTGAATAGATAAATAATAATAAAAAAAAATCACGTTTAACATTGCAAAGACATAAAAATTTAAAAGTGCATTACCAGCCAAACAAGAACTCCATGCTAGCTCCATAGATGAGATGCGTGGTGAAAAATGAAAGTTGATATTCATCTTATTTTTATGTGGTTTGATGCAGATTGTGGGGAACCTAGATTAAATTTCAATATGGCATGATAGAAATTTTCTAATAAAGAACATATGAACTAAACTCTTAAAAGATAAATGGTACTTCAGAAAAGAAAAGATCAAAATCACCCCTTATAAAATCTTTTTGCACCTTGTAGTTTATGTGCATCCATGGACTTCGCTTGATTTTCCTATGTTCTCCAGCTATAAATCTGCATTTACAAGAAAAAAAATCTTAGGGCTCTCTTAAGAAGAAAAGTTCCAATGATACAGAAAGATGATACATTTTGAAGAAGAAATACTAACTTTGATCATGGCAAGGGCAATGGCAAAAAAGCTATATGATACATGGGTAACACCAAGAAATATGAAACGAATGATTCACAGCCCTGGACAAATAACAAATGTTGAAGATCCTAAAGTGAAGCCATATATGATAAAACCCATGTACGACTTGGTGGGTATTGCCCAAAATCATCATAAAAATCACTGAACAAATAATAAGAATACATACGCAATCAATGAGTAGTCATACATGCAAATACATACACAATCAATGGATTAGGGTTTTAAAACTAATGAGAGAGAAAAGAAAAATATGGGGAAAGGTATCAAACCATTAAAATCAAACCCATTTACGACATCAAACTCATAAAACTCTAGAAATCAAACCAATTAAACCAAATCCATTTAAGAAATCAACATGAACTTAAACTGAATAAATCATATAAAACCCTAGAGCATGAGAAATGAGGAAATAGAGGAAGGAATAGAGGAGAGAGGGAGGGAGGGAGCGAGAGAGAGAGAGAGAGAGAGAGAGAACCCTAAGGAGGTGGCGTAGTGGTGTGCAACGTATGAATGCTTCCTAGTGGTGAGCGCCTGCAATAAGGTGAGGGTTGGTGGTGACTGATTGTGTGTGACAGAGAGAAGAAACTGTTTTGTACTCCTAAACAGAGGATAATACATGGGCTCGTGCCTAAAGCTTTTTATTTTCCCACTAAAATTTTGGCACCTTCGGCAACTAATGTCAAATTTTGTCGGCAAAAACTTCAGTAATAACGACTAAATTATTTACTAGCCAAACCAACTCTAAAGGCGACTAAAATGTCAGTCGCCAAAAGTATACATCTGGCGACTAGTTTTTTTTTCGTCAGAAAAAATGAATGTACCATGACTAAAAATTTTTTAGACACCAAAACTTTATATTTGCCAACCAATTTTTTGGTCGCCAAAGAGTAACAGTAAAATTACGACTATTATTTGCCAACTAAATTTATTTTAGTCAGCAAAAATTAGCATACCATGACTAAAACAGACTTTAGTAGCCTGATGATTAGATTAATGCTGACTAATATTTTTTTGGTCACCTATTATGGCCTATTTAGCGACTAATTTTTTTTTAGTTTCCAATAAATAATATACCCCGACTAAAAAAATTTAGTAGATAAATCCTAAATCAACGCTGACCAATACATTTTTTAGTCAACAAAAATTACACTTTTGGCAGCTAAATTCTTTTTAGTCACCAAATTTGGTCATCAAAAGTGTAAATTGTTATAGCATATGCTGTAAACATGAAGCCGTAAATAGTTAATTTTGTTGCAGTGGAATATTAATTATTACATGATCGAATTGCATTTGTCTCGAAAAATGAATGTCCGTATGCTGAGAATACACTATCAATTTTTTAGACATGCTTGGTTATCATTTTTCAAAAACACTTTTTAGAAAATTCTACTTTCTTATTTTCCGTGTTTTTTGTTTTTACTGAATTTTTTTAATATTTTGAGCAATTTTTTTAATTTTAAACATACCTAACATAAATATATCTAAAAAGTTAAAAAAAATTGAAAAAAACCTTTTAAAAATTTGCTAAATGCCAAAAATATATTTAAAAAAATACGAGAATTCAGTACATTTTTTTTGTATTTTTATGTATTTATTAATTTTTAAAAATATTTTTTCACAAATCTTTTACTTTTTAGATACATTTAAGTAAGGTGCATCTAAAAAAATAAAAAAAAATGTTTAAAATTTTAAAAATATTCACTAAAAACAAAAAAACACGAAAACTAAAAAACTCAATTTTCAAAAAACTTAATTCAAAAAATTCAAACCAAATGAGTTTTTTTTTTTTTTTTTACATGAATATTTTATTCAATAAATTTTGTAAAATAAATAATTTAAATTATTAAAATAAATCATATAAATGCTATAGTCCAATAAAATCTTTCCAATTGAATGGCTTGTGTGACTATTTGCAAGTTATAAAAAAGGAACTATATTGATATAAAATAAAGATCCACACCCTTCCCATTTCGTAGTAAGAGTGGGCACGGGCATAATGACCCACCCAGTTCAGCCGACACTTTTGAAGACTTGATACTTACTAGGAATAACTCATTTTGATCTCATTATGAAAGTATGAACTGTTCAAAATGATAATATGATCAAATCAACAAATGACAATTTTGGTCTCATTTTGGCTCAAAGTGAACAAATTGTTCATATTATTATTTGATCATATCATCATTTGTAATTTTGGACCAAAGTGAGCAAATGAAAATATTATAGAATTAATTTTATTTTATAAAATGGATGGTCTAGATTTAAACTCAAAATTACTTTCTATTTTAAATATAATTATATATATATATATATAATTTGTTCATGTGTGTAGTGATATTCAATAAAATTGATTTTTTACACAAATCATTTTTATTACTAGGCCTACAAGATGAATAATATAAATTATCGATGTGGCCTAAATTTTAAAATATGGAAAAATATGAAAAATAATAATATAGAAGAAAGCTATTCCTTACTATGCGGACACAGAATTTACCCTGCACATTAGTACCTCTTGATCAAGCCTGAATCTCTATGAACAACGTTGTTTGGCCTGAAAACATAGACATAGAGAGTGTCATGACCCGAACCCGCCCCTATGGGTTAAGGACATAACCGGCCAGTAATCAAGGGATTACCTGCGGCCTCAAACCAATCAAGACATATCTCATCAGAGTAAAGGGGCCAAACGGAAGCAAATTTAAAACTTTTGTCCATAGAGTTGTGCCTACATGGCACATCATAACAGTCCATATATATATATATATATATATATCTGTTAATAACTCACATCAAAGGGATAATAACACAAAGTTCTGTACATGCACAAGATCATTCAAGTCTTAGTTAGCCTAACCAAAACTTATATACAAACGTAATCCAACATTTCGCCAACACAACGAGATTACAACAAGAGATCAAAAGAGGCGAAAGTAAGTCTCATGCGTGAGACATTTAGGGCTAACTCTCAAAAACTTGACCTTTCTCACAGATTTCACCGGGGCTGGGTTTGGACATCTCTTTGCTCACCTACATACACATGAATGAGTGTGAGCGAAAACCCAGTGAATAATATCAAATAAAGAAGGTACGCAAATGAGATTCACATATATCAAACGGCCTTGGGCCCATGTAGAATTCTATTTAGTGCAATATTTTAGTACATTAGGCGATTTAAGCCCGAACATATCAAACGGCCTCAGGCCCACTTCGTTCTTGTCAAACGGCCTTCGGCCCATTCATTTTTTTTTCCGTTCATGTCAAACGGCCTTCGGCCCATTCATTCATTCGTTCATGTCAAACGGCCTTCGGCCCATTCATTCATGTCAGACGGCCTTTGGGCCATTCATTCATGTCATACAGCCTTTGGGCCATTCATTTATGTCATACGGCCTTTGGCCCATTCATTCATGTCAGACGGCCTTTGGCCTATTTATTCACGTATGTCAAACGGCTTTCAGCCCAATCAATTGTATCCAACGGCCTTTGGCCCAACCATATGGCATAGCAAACATTTGTCCACAATTCAAAGTAACAAACTTATAAGACTTATAGGGAAATAAGCAATTGGACAAATAACATACTTCAAAGTATCTTTACTAAGCTATTACTCACAGTGTTCTGCCAACGGATTTGCCCTAGAGCTCGACCCTACACATTACATAACACATATGGGTCACAATCAATTCAATCCGTTCTTAATTCATACATCTCTCTTTGCCTTCTTTCTTATTCTTTTAATTCATTTATAATGCTCAATGCATACCTAAGAGTACTTAGAAGTGAAAGGGAACGGAAAATGAAACATAGAACACCTTTACAAATTTTCTGAAACAGGGGTCCCCGCTCGAGCGTGGGTTCCGCCGCTCGAGCGGACCCTGATGGTCTGCAAAAATACTGGTTACCTCATTTTCACGCTCGAGCGTGAATTTGGACGCTCGAGCTAAAGGTCACACTACATGGCTCCCCGCTCGAGCGTGAATATCCCCGCTCGAGCGGACATCACTGCCTGCAAAAGTTCTGGGAGCTCGCATTTCACGCTCGAGCGGTGCTTTCCCCGCTCGAGCGGACATGCCAAATTCTGGGTTTTCTAGAACTGTTCTTGAAGTTCAATTTTGATGTTCAAAGGTTCCAAACTCATGATTTCGGTTCAAAAACATGTAAACACATTATATTACATGAGAATATAAGAGTATGACACCAAATTGTTCAAAATCATCATCTAATTCTCAAATAACCCCCATTTCTTTTGTATGATCAAAACCCATGCATTCAAACTTCATACCAAATTCATATCTCTAACAATTCAACATGCATGTTAGTTTTCACTTCCAATTCTATTCCAAATGGTACAAATAAGGCTTATGATCATGGAACTTATGAAAACCATGCATGCATGTGAGATTTGGTGACCAATTCTTCCTGTTCAACGTGATTCATGCTTGAATATACAAAATTATAGCAATTATGCACATGCATGTTCATACAAGCTCCCAATTCAACAAATTCAATTCAAGTTATGCTCTTGATCATAAACAAACCTTAAACTTACAAAATTACAAGTTCAAACTTATGAATTCCTAACCAATTACTCACCTAGAGGCTCAAATCTTCCAAGTAATGGTTAATTCTTGAGTGTAGCTTCAAGATCACCAAGTTCCTTAGTCAAATCTTCAATGGCTTCCCCCCTCTCTCTCTCTCTAGCCGACCCTCTCTCCCTTTCCTTAGAGTATTCTCAGCCAAATTGAATAAAAGAGGGGAATTGAGTGAAAATGAGCCTTTTTATAGGCTCTCATAATCACGTTTCATTAACACTAATTAATTGAGTACTATTTCATCAATTTAATCTATTTAATTTGATCCGAATAAATTTTCAAGTAAATTTTACCGTAGGCTCTAAAAAATATGCCAATCATAATGGCGTAATCAATTTCGGTTTCTGTGGCCGATAGGGCCTTCAATTTAAATTCTAAAGCAGATAATCAAACAGATTTTTCCTATGGTGAACAGATAGAAATTTAAAACCACACATATTCATATAAATGGCACCCAAAATCATATCAAACACATAATCACAATCGTAATTAAGATTAATTAGCATAATACGGAACATGGTTATCACAGTCTTCCCTCCTTTAGGAAGTTTGGTCCTCCAAACTTATTTTACCTTCGTCGGGAAACAAATATGGATAGCGTAGTCGCATTTCATCCTCTTTTTCCCATGTAGCATACGTCTCATAGTGTTCTTTCCATTCCACTTTCACCATCGGGATGGACTTGCATCTCAACTGTTTCACTTGCCGGTCAATGATTCATTCCCACCATTCCGTGTATTCCATATTTTCATCAAGAGCTATCCGATGATAATCAATCACATGAAGCGGATCCTGAAGATAACCCCTCAACATTGATACATGAAATACATTGTGGATTTGCTCGAATCCCGGTGGCAAAGCAACTCTATAAGCAACTGGACCAAGTCTTTCTAGAATTTGGAACGGCCCAATGTAACGTGGTAACAATTTACCTTTCTTACTGAATCTTACTTGGCCCTCTATCGGAGTCACATGGATAAACACATGGTCACCAACCTCATACTCAAAAGGTCTTCTTCAAACATCTGCATAATTCTTTTGCCGACTCTAGGCCGTCTTGAGCCTTTGCTGAATAATCTTGATCTTTTTAGAAGTGTCTTGCACAATTTCAGGCCTAAACAAGGCCCTATCCCCAACTTCTGTCCAACAAATCGGTGATCTACACCTTCTACCATACAAAGTCTCGTATGGTGCCATACCAATGTTGGAGTGGAAGCTGTTATTATATGCAAACTCTGCTAGTGGCAAGTAATTTTCCCAACTGCCTTGGAAATCTAAAGCACACATCCAAAGCATATCTTCCAAGGTCTGAATTGTCCGTTCTGATTGCCTGTCAGTCTGCAGGTGGAATGCGGTACTAAACGTCAATTCCGTTCCCATAGCTTTTTGCAAACTTTTCACAATCTAGACACAAATTTCGGATCTCTATCCGAGACAATGGATACCGGGACTCCGTGTAAACGAACAATCTCATCAACATATATAGTAGCCAATTTATAAGCATCAAATGTAATTCTGACAGGCCGAAAATGTACAGATTTAGTCAGTCTATCAACTACAACCTAGATGGAATCCATACCTCGAGGTGTTTGGGGTAGACCAACAACAAAATCTATAGTGACATGTTCCCACTTCCATTTAGGAATAGGGAGAGGTTCAAGTAGACCGCCTGGTTTCTGATGTTCAGCTTTAACTTGTTGACATTGAAGGCACTTGGACACATATTCTGTAATTTCTTCCTTCATTTTAGGCCACCAATAGCTTTGTTTCAAATCCCGATACATTTTGTTATTGCCCCGATACATAGCAAATACTGACTTGTGAGCTTCATCTAGAACTCTTTTCTTTAGTTCCGGAATATCTGGGACACACATTTGATTTCGAAATCTCAACACTTCATTTTCAATGCTGAATTCTGCTTTCGGACTTGTCTCAAATTCATCAATCACTTTCTTGAGGAATTCATCCTCTTTTTGTATCTGTTTAATCTCATCAATGATTGCTGGTTCAGCTGAAATAACGGCTATCAGTCCGCCCTGTTCACACAATACTACCTCAGTCTCGGACTTCTCAAAATCTTGCAAGATTTCTCTCTGTTCAGTAAGCAAACAAGCCAAGTTCCCCATTGATTTTTTGCTCAAGGCATCGGCAACTGTATTGGCTTTCCCGGGGTGATACTGGATTTCAAGATCATAATCTTTAATCAATTGAAGCCATCTCCTCTGCCGCATATTTAGCTCTTTCTATGTAAAGAAGTATTTCAGACTTTTGTGATCCGTGTAGACTTCACATTTCGCCCCATACAAGTAATGCCGCCAGATTTTCAAAGAAAACACAACTACAACCAATTCTAAATCATGTGTTGGGTAGTTCTTCTCATGGGGCCTCAATTGTCGGGAGGCATAGGCAATTACCCTTCCATTCTGCATTAATATACAACCCAAAACTTTATAAGATGCATCACTGAAAATTACAAAGTTTTTTATACCTGATGGCAATGTCAGAACTGGTGCGGTGGTCAATCTCGTCTCCAATTCATGAAATGCGGATTCTCTTTCGTTGTTCCATTCAAATGGTTGTCCCTTGCGTGTGAGTTGGGTAAGAGGCACAGCTACTTTTGAAAAATCTTTCACAAACCTCCTGTAGTACCCAGCTAAGCCCATGAAACTGCGGACCTCTGTTACATTTGTCAATGTAGGCCAATTCACAATCGCCTCTATTTTCTGCGAGTCCACTGATATTCCTTCCTTGTTAATCACATGCCCTAAAAAGATTACTTCATCCAACCAAAATTCACATTTCTTTAGTTTAGCAAATAACCTCTTTTCTCTAAGTATCTGTAACACAGTCCTCAGATGTTGTTCATGTTCAAGTCTATTCTTGGAGTATATCAAAATGTCATCAATAAAAACCACAACAAATTCATCAAGGTAGGTTTTAAAAATTCGGTTCATTAAGTCCATAAACGCTGCCGGAGCATTAGTTACCCCAAATGGCATAACAAGAAATTCATAATGGTCATACCTTGTTCGAAACGCGGTTTTCTCAGCATCTTTTGCTTTCATTTTCAACTGATGATACCCGGATCTCAAATCAATTTTGGAAAACACTTGTGATCCCTGCAATTGGTCAAATAGATCATCAATATGAGGTAGGGGATATTTATTCTTTATTGTTACCTTGTTCAATTCTCGATAGTCGATACACAAACGCAAGGTTCCATCTTTCTTTTTCACAAATAACACCGGTGCACCCCATGGTGAAGTGCTAGGTCGAATAAACCCTTTGTCAAGCAGGTCTTGCAACTGTTCTTTCAGTTCTTTCATTTCAGTAGTAGCCATTCTGTAGGGAGTTTTAGAAATAGGCTGAGTGCCTGGCATAACTTCAATAGTAAACTCTATCTCCCTGTCAACTAATTTCCCTGGCAATTCATCTGGGAACACATCTGGAAATTCGCTAACAATAGGGATACTACACAATTCAACATTCACAGATTGTTCAGATAGCACATAACATAAGTAACCCTGGCACCCTTTCCTGATCAATTTACATGCTTTCATTGCAGATATTAAGTAAGGTGGAGGCACTACCCCGTTACCCACAAACACAATTTCTTCATGTTCTGGTGATTTAAATACAACCCGTTTTGTCACACAATCAATGGTGGCACAATATTTAGTTAACCAATCCATGCCCAAAATTACATCGAAATGTCTAAAGTTCAAGGGCAACAAATCTACATATAGGATAGCATCCTCAATACGTATGTCACAAAATCGATATATAGAAGCACACAACACAGATTCCCTGGATGGAGCACACACACATAGCAAATGTGGCAATGGTTCTAGGGGTCTACTCAGTCTAGATGCAAACACACAAGTTACAAAAGAGTGTGTTGATCTAGAATCAATTAACACAAATGCATCCTGATTACATATAGAAATAGTACCTGAGACAACGGCGTCAGCGTTCCGTGTATCACCTGGAACTAGCGCAAACACTCTTCCTTGCCTCACGGTATCCCCAGCGGTGGTAGATCTCATAGTATTTCCCGGTTTCGGGATTGATGTCGTTGAGTTAGCAGCTAACTTTCCACTATTCTGATTACAATCTCTGACCATATGCCCTTGTTTACCACATTTAAAACAAGCTCCTAACACACAATAACAAACCCCACGATGCCTTTTACTACAAATATTGCACATAGGAGATGTATCTCGGAAAGAATTCGAATTACTTGAGGAGCCCGTGTTTTGCTTCTTTGAAAATTTCTTCTTTGAAAAGAAGCCCTGTCTTTTGCTACCCTTCCAGTCAGTTGTTGATCTGGTCTGTCTAGCTATGTTAGCTTATGATATTATGGCCCAATCTAGCACCCCAATATAGGTTTCCAGCTTCAGGACATTTACCCTTTTCTAAAATATCACTTCGAAGCCCACCTTCAAAATGTCTCGTTTTCTTGTAGTTGGTATCGATCACATGTGGTGCAAATCTGGCCAACTCAGTGAATTTGGCCTCATACTCAGCTACTATCATGCTGTCTTATTTAAGTTCCATGAACTCTGATACTTTCCTGTCACGGACACATTGAGGGAAGTACTTATCATAGAAAACTTCCAGGAATTTCGCCCAGCCAATGTCTTTATGATTCTCACGCATTAACATCCACCATTTTCTTGCTTCGTCTTCTAGCATAAAGGTGGCCAGAAGTACTTTCTGTGTCTCCGAAGAAGGAAACACCTCAAACAGCTTTTCAATGCCGAGAACCCACGCCTCGGCTTTTAACGGATCTAATCCCCCATGAAACTGTAGTGGTTTCATTTTCTTAAACTCTTTGGTGAGAGCTATTATTCGATCATCATTCTGATTATCTGGCACAGGAGGTGCCGGGGGTGGAGGTGGAGGATGTGGTTGCTGCCACTGTTGTTGTTGCCTCAATGTTTCTGCCATTTCCTGGATCAATCTTTCCATTCTATCCATTCTGGCAGTAGAAGATTCCTCTATCTCATCACCTCTTGTTCTCACCATCTGATTAGATTTGCATTATACTTTATACAAAAGATTCACAAGTATGCATATACTAAAGAGCATACACATTCAAATAATTTGCAATGCAAGCAAATCACAAACTTATAACACATAACTGTTCACATTAAAACATTTAAGTGTATTCTAGATGCTTTTAGATTCATTCTTATCACATGAATGCATCCTAGATCTTTTCTAGACGCTTATTGCTCATTTGGACAAGTGTGTGAGTTATTAACTCATGCTCTAATACCACTCTGTCATGACCCGAACCCGTCCCTATGGGTTAAGGACATAACCGGCCAGTAATCAAGGGATTACCTGTGGCCTCAAACCAAACAAGACATATCTCATCAGAGTAAAGGGGCCAAACGGAAGCAAATTTAAAACTTTTGTTCATAGAGCTGTGCTTACATGGCACATCATAACAGTCCATATATATATACCTGTTAATAACTCACATCAAAGGAATAATAACACAAAGTTCTGTACATGCACAGGATCATTCAAGTCTTAGTCAGCCTAACCAAAACTTATACACAAAGGTAATCCAACATTTCGCCAACACAACGAGATTACAACAAGAGATCAAAAGAGGCGAAAGTAAGTCTCATGCGTAAGACATTTAGGGCTAACTCTCAAAAACTTGACCTTTCTCACAGACTTCACCGGGGCTGGGTTTGGACATCTCTTTGCTCACCTACATACACATGAATGAGTGTGAGCGAAAACCCAGTGAATAATATCAAATAAAGAAGGTATGCAAATGAGATTCACATATATCAAACGGCCTTGGGCCCATGTAGAATTCTATTTAGTGCAATATTTTAGTACATTAGGCAATTTGAGCCCGAACATATCAAACGGCCTCTGGCCCACTTCGTTCTTGTCAAACGGCCTTCGGCCTATTCATTTTTTTTTTTTTGTTCATGTCAAACGGCCTTCGGCCCATTCATTCATGTCAGATAGCCTTTGGGCCATTCATTCATGTCATACGGCCTTTGGCCCATTCATTCGTGTCATACGGCCTTTGGCCCATTCATTCATGTCAGACGGCCTTTGGCCTATTTATTCACGTATATCAAACGGCCTTCGGCCCAATCAACTGTATCCAATGGCCTTTGGCCCAACCATATGGCATAGCAAACATTTGTCCACAATTCAAAGTAACAAACTTATAAGACTTATAGGGAAATAAGGAATCAGACAATTAACAACCTTCAAAATATCTTTACTAAGATATTACTCACAGTGTTCTAACGGTGGATTTGCCCTGGAGCTCGACCCTACACATTACATAACACGTATGGGTCACAATCAATTCAATCCGTTCTTAATTCATACATCCCTCTTAGACTTCTTTCTTATTCTTTTAATTCATTCATAATGCTCAATGCATGCCTAAGAGTACTTAGAAGTGAAAGGGAACGGAAAATGAAACACAGAACACCTTTACAAATTTTCTGAAACAGGAGTCCCCACTCAAGCGTGGGTTCCGCCGCTCGAGCGGACCCTGATGGTCTGGAAAAATACTGGTTACCTCATTTTCACGCTCAAGCATGAATTTGCATGCTTGAGCTGAAGGTAACACTACATGGCTCCCCGCTCGAGCGTGAATATCCCTGCTCGAGCAGACATCACTGCCTGCAAAAGTTCTGGGAGCTCGCATTTCACGCTCGAGCGGTGCTTTCTCCGTTCGAGCGGACATGCCAAATTCTAAGTTTTCCAGAACTATTCTTGAAGTTCAATTTTGATGTTCAAAGGTTCCAAACTCATGATTTCGGTTCAAAAACATGTAAACACATTATATTACATGAGAATATAAGAGTATGACACCAAATTGTTCAAAATCATCATATAATTCTCAAATAACCCTCATTTCTTTGTATGATCAAAAACCCATGCATTCAAACTTCATACCAAATTCATATCTCTAACAATTCAACATGCATGTTAGTTTTCACTTCCAATTCTATTCCAAATGGTACAAATAAGGCTTATGATCATGGAACTTATGAAAATCATGCATGCATGTGAGATTTGGTGCCCAATTCTTCCTGTTCAACACGATTCATGCTTGAATATACAAAATTATAGCAATTATGCACATGCATGTTCATATAAGCTCCCAATTCAACAAATTCAATTCAAGTTATGCTCTTGATCATAAACAAACCTTGAACTTACAAAATTACAAGTTCAAACTTATGAATTCATAACCAATTACTCACCTAGAGGCTCAAATCTTCTAAATTATAGTTAATTCTTGAGTGTAGCTTCAAGATCACCAAGTTCCTTAGTCAAATCTTCAATGGCTTCCCCCCTCTCTCTCTAGCCGACCCTTTCTCCCTTTCCTTAGAGTATTCTCAGCCAAATTGAATAAAAGAGAGGAATTGAGTGAAAATGAGCCTTTTTATAAGCTCTCTTAATCCCATTTCATTAACACTAATTAATTGAGCACTATTTCATCAATTTAATCTATTTAATTTGATCCGAATAAATTTTTAATTAAATTTTACCGTAGGCTCTAAAAAATATGCCAATCACAATGGCGTAATCAATTTCAGTTTCTGTGGCTGATAAGGCCTTCAATTTAAATTCTAAAGCAGATAATCAAACAGATTTTTCCTACGGTGAACAGATAGAAATTCAAAACCACATATATTCATATAAATGGCACCCAAAATCATATCAAACGCATAATCACAATCGTAATTAAGATTAATTAGCATAATACGGAACAGGGTTATCACAGAGAGCTTGTCAACACGTGTGTGCAAGAAAATCCCTCTGATGCCTGCATTAGACTTTGTTTTTAGAGGTAAAATGGAGGGGATTCATAGGGAGGGGATTAAATAAAATTGTGTTTATTTTGATGATAGTTGTTAGCGTAGGAATTGTTAAATTATTTTTATATAAAATAATATAACAAATAAAAAAATACAAAAAATTAAACATTAATGTTTAAACAAAAAATGCCCAACACATAAAAAATAAAAATAAAAGATTTCTAGTCCGGCGAACTATTTTTGTAATACCACCTCCACCTCCACCTCCTCCATCCTAATCCCCCTTTTAACCTCCATCCTAATCCCCTTCTCCATCTCAATCCATTTCCCAACTCTACAAACAAACACAACACTAAATGAGTCTCACCTCCATCCTAATCCCATCCCACCCTCTACACCCCAAAACAAACGGAACCTAGGATAAAAAACAAGGACATCTCAAGATAGTTCTCTAATTAGAATTGCATTACCTCCTCTAAGTTAAACTGTTAGACTTTTGTGGCTTTCAGCATAATAGACTCCTAGTGACTTCTACCTACTAGGAGGCTGTCTCTTAAAGATAAAGCCCATCTTTAATCACCTTGACCATGTGGGTCTCTGTGAAGCTTATCTGTTTCTAAGCCGACAATTGCGCTGAGCAAACCATCTTCCCGGTTGTTCTCCGTTTGCTCAACTACTTAGTCATTCCTTGCTCATTTTGGCTCAAAGGCTACTGAGATATAGACTTTGGCTTCGCATCATATTTCACCCAAATTAGATCCATTAACCTAGCATAATTTTACCCGATCATTAGGTCATTTGAGCCTAGCTTGGCTCAACGCTTGTGTGACACAATGTGGGATGCTTTTGCCTGACCCAACACTTGCTACGCTCCAAGTGTGCAAAATGTCTTCATTTTGCTAGATCGTCTGAGTTAGGCCCTGATGGTCTTTGCCTAGCCCACACTCTGCTATACTTAAATGTGCAAAGTGTCATCATTTTACTAGGTCGTTATAGTTAGACAGTTTGCTAGATTGCCCTCTAGTTGGGAAACCCAATTGGAGAAAAGCCTCTCCCTATTTTTTATATCAATGTGGAGTTTAAACAAATCAAACGATTCTTGAGTACAAATTCATATTGTATTATCAAAGTAAAAGTTTACAATAGGGTTTGACTTCTCTCAAGTTGGTTATCGAACTTGAGAGAGCGTTTGAGTTTCGTAGGTCCATTTTGAAACTAATTTTGATGATCCGAATCGTTTATTTTTTAAGACTCGTTGAGTAAAATATTCATGTAAAATATAAAGATGATCGAATATCGATAGCTATATATTTAAATTAAATTTGTATTACAAAAAATAGATGGCTACTCTTGAAATTATATTTCTCGTACATTTTTTTAAAACAAATATGATTCAAA
This sequence comes from Camellia japonica, assembly GCA_030407325.1. NCBI lineage: Eukaryota > Viridiplantae > Streptophyta > Magnoliopsida > Ericales > Theaceae > Camellia > Camellia japonica. The sequence goes on along the minus strand of JAPPVO010000002.1, from coordinate 194,361,975 downwards.
CATATGTTACGGATGTTTAATCATCTTGATTTTTTATATAAATATTTTCTTTAACAAATATTAAAAAGTCAACGGTTCGGATCACCGAAATTAGTCTCAAAATAGGCCTACTAAACTTAAATGCTCTTTCAAGTTAAAATAACAACTTGAGAAAAGCCACACCTTTTACAATAATGTCACAAAGGACATTGCGGTTGGTAAAATTGACATAGCCGTGTACACTTCAAATTTGACCTCATTAAATAATATTATTAGGATCTTGTTTGTTTTCAGAGATAGGGGTTTGATATTGGACTATTAGTGAATTGGAACTGTTAATATTATGTTTGTTTGCAAAGTGAAACTTGGGATTGGTAGCAAAAGAAAATGTTTGAGACCCCCTTTGGAAATGAACTCCACACTTTCAAAATGATCCTAACCTTCTATATATGTGTGGGGTCCACATTATGAGTGGTTCAGATTTGTGGAGGTCTTGTGGAGATTGTGAGTGAGGGTCTCAATCATTACTCGTTAGTAAATTTGGACTAGCATGAGCCTTGGAGAGGATTAGCAAAGGCCCTCCAAAAGTTATTTTGTCCATGTCTATGTATGTGTTTTTTATTTATTTATATATTTATTTATTTATTTATTGGGTATTGCATTATTTATATATATATATATATAATATTAAAATAATATAATACAAAAAATATTTATAAAATGTAATTTGTAATATTAAATATATTTAAAAATATAAAAAAATATTTATAATATTTCATCTAATTAATCCCCTCACTAAAATAAATATAATTTTTTTAATTCTCACATTAATAATCTCGACGCTAATAATTAAAACCAATCCAACTCTAGAAACAACTGGCGGCTTGGAGGTGAACTAAACAGTCAAACTCGATGGTCGCTCTAAAGCGTCGTGAAGTAGAATTGGTCAAATAATTGAATACTTGAATTTATTTTTCATAAAAAGTAAAAATACAGAATAATTTAATAATAATGTCAGGAAATCCAAATTTAAAATCTTGAACCTATCTAAAAAAATAATACATACTTTTAAGAAAAAATTAGTCTAAAGTCTCTCTCCCATTTTTAGTAATGAAAGACATCCACAATATTATTTTTGATGTCTAAGGTCCCTCCCATCTATCACAAAGAAATTCAGCCCTGTTGATTGTTGTTTATCTTTTTAAGCCACTTCGTTCGACGAACTACTGACTAAAAAACTAGGCAGAGTTGGGATTCCACCATCGGCAGCAACAAGGGAAGCCATGGCTTCGGCCAGGAGCTAAAAGAAGGATGGGCAGTCGGAATCGGAGTAGCTGTCGGAAAAGAAACTCGAGACGAAGGTCATTGGACCAGGGCTCAAACCGGCGAATGTAGATCTGTAGATCTGTCCGGTGGCAACCAGGCTATCAAAGAACTGATGGAGCTAGCTCAGGTTCTGTTTGAGGCAGTCAGGGTCAAAATGGAGCCATCCAACAACATTCAAGTTGTAGGAGGGCAGACAGAGCTTCAGCTTTGAGAGTTTTTGACTGAGGCTGCTCCAACCAAGGGCGGGCGATTCGAGGTTTCTCGGTCGGAAGTGGCTCAAGCAGTCCCGGTCAGTAGTTCAAGTGCATCTTTTGTGGTTGTTGGTATTGAGGAGGGAATTACTATGTCCAGGGGTGAAGATGGGGTGATCAAATTGAAGGATTAGACAGGTTCAGAGGTTGTGTTTGAGGCAATACAGGTCAACTCAGAGCCATCCGGGTTTTGGTTCGATCGTCAGTGTATGTGTGAATGTATGGATTCTTCGTCTAGCAGTGTGTGGAATTCTCAAAAGCCTACTAAATTCGAATTAACTCTCGAATTTTGTTTATTCTATTAACAGGAATGTTGAAACAGACAAGTTACAGAGCTCCAACAACTCAGATGATGGCCAGAGAAAATCACAAGGGTGAGTATGTGATTTGGTCAAAGAAAATTGGGAATTTCTCTGATTTGGAGAGAATTTCTCTGTGAAGTCATCAAAGAAATTCTCTGTGAACCAAAATTCTCTGTGAAGTTCAGAGAAAATTCGACCAGAGTGAATTTCTCTAAATTGAATTTTCTCTGGTTTGGACCAGAGAATTTCTCTAGATTAAATTGAATTTTCTCTGGTTTTGGACCAAATAATTTCACTGAATTGAATTTTCACTAGTTTGGATCAGAGAATTTCTCTGGATTAAATTGAATTTTCTCTGGTTTTGGACCAAAGAATTTCACTGGTTTGAATTTTCTCTGGTCGAATTTTCTCTAGATCGAATTTTCTCTGGATTGATATTGAGGGACCTTAGACATTATAAAAATATTGAGTTTCATTTATGCTATATAATCATAATACCAAGGACCTTAAAAAAAAAGGGGTACTTACGTGTAGGTCCTATTAACTAGAATTATTTACCTACAGGTCCTAACTAATAAATTTAACACTATAAAAATAAGAAATTGATAAATTTATCACTATAAATTTATTTATAAAACAAAGAGACTGATAAATTTATCACTATAAATTTATTCATAAAAAAAAAGACTGATAAATTTATCTTTATCACTTAATAAATTTATCAATAGGACTTAATGGGTAATAAGTCTCAAAAGTAGGACCTATTGGTAGTTTACCCAAAAAAAAAAACCCTACTTTTAAAGTGGGAGCAGCTTGCCTTCAGTCCGAAATCAGATTAGACGATACTATTCAACCCTTAGAGACCCACCAAAGGTCTCATTTTGATAATTCGAACCGTTCAATGTATAGAACTCGTCAAGTACTATATGTATGTAAAAAATCACATTAATCGGATATCGATACCTATCTCATCAAATTAGTTTTTTTTTCAACCATTAATTTGTTCACCATTTATTTTTTTATACAAAACTAATTGATCACATAGCTGTCGATATCCGATCAACATGATTTTTTTACAAATATATAGTATTCGACGAGTTTTATACATTTAACGGTTTAGATTATCAAAACGGGACCTGTGGTAGGCCTCCAAGTGTCGAACAACACCATCTCTAGTCCGATGTCTAAATTTATTTTAGATATCAGCCTTATCATACTATCATGCAAATAAAAATGAAAAAATCAAATTATATTATTACTTATTTTGATAACATTAAGAAAGAAATGAGTAATACCAGAAATTTTAAATATTTTTATCAAATATAGTGTGAGATTCACATAAAATTCACATAGTGCAAATCTCATATTTATATAAATTAAGAGTATTTATATGTAGGTCTTAATAAGTGGACTTATTGTCTAATAGGTCCTATAGAAAAAATTTATCATAAAAAAATGTCATTAATTATAAATTTTAGTTACAATTTATAAAAATCATGATAAAAAAAAATATTTAATAAAATATTTAAAATCCTTAGAATTTTTCAAGAGAAAAGAAGCAGCTACATCAGCACAGAGAAAGGGAACAGCCAAGGTGGAAGAGCAAATCCCTACATTGACCGTCATTGATTACGTAATAAGCATATTATTTATTTATTTATTTATTTATTTTTGGCAAATATGTAAAAAAATCTATATGAAAATAATTGCCTACTTTGACAAAAAAAAAAAAAAAAAAAAAATTTAGTTTATTAACTTATTTGGATCATATCACATCTCTATTATATATATATTTTTTTAAAAAATAATAATATATCACAAAAAAAAAATACTTCCAAAAATAGACCATGCCTTCATAATTTATTTATTTATGTTTTTTTCTCCTTTCAAATTAAAATATGCATTATTTTACGTATTATGCTTTCAAAATACTATCATCACACTGTAAAAGAAATCATTATTTCAGAATACTATTTCTTTATCATGTTTTCAACAAAAATGTTAAAACTTGAAAAGCTACCTTGAAAATATTTAAAATAAAATATATAAATCAGATTTATTTTGAGTATAATTCAAATCATTCTAATTTTGAATTACATTATATACTTTATTTTTTAATTTGTATAGTTTTAACTGTATTAATTTGGGACATTGTGATCATTTTAGTTCATTGGACATGACGAAATAGTTCGTTCAAAAAGAAATGAATAATTTCAACTTAGACGTTAATTCTTTAATCATTGTTTAGAAGAGTGAATAGATTATTTTAACCATTGATTATCAATTTAATTAAATTGAAAATGAAAAATTTCAAATATAGAATTGACACAAATAGAACTATAAAGATCAAATTGAGACAATTTGCAAACTGTGCTATAAGTGTGATTTCCCCTCTCTTTTTTGAACATTTTCATTGAATCTATACTATAAAATTCAGATTTTATGTTAGAAAACAAACGAAACCTTAATCATAAACTAGAAATACTATTGAAATGAGATTTTCCTAGAACAGAATACCAACACCTCCATACAAAAATGACAGGATCCCCTTTGCACCCTCCTCTTATTAGTCTATTGTCTGTCTCTGTGGATTGTTGGGAAAATCATGTATCATGTGATGATTTACCCATCCGTCTAAATTATTCATTTAGCCAAGTTCTACGCGGGAAAGAGGAAAAATAATTAGGTAATCTACGAACATGGCAATGTCTCCATGAATTATTAAATATCAAGCCCATGTTATTGCTCATGACCCAACACAAATCGTGAATTTCATTTCCTCCCCTAATCGTAACAATTCTGAGTACACTTGATCATACCAAAAAATCACCAAATAGCCTCTCACACAAATGGATTACTCAAATTAATTTGTGACATTGTCAGACAATTACCCCATCAACAATCAATAATTGACCCAAAAACAAAAATAAATGTGGACCCAAAAACAAAAATCTTCTCAAGGAATTCTAATTTGTTGTTTAGCAAAAAAAAAAATTAGTTGGCTTTTTAGAATTGAGATTTTTTAGTTTAAAAGTTCGTTTAACAAATTTTTATTTGACTTTTTGGACTTTTACGAGAGAAAACATAAAATAATTATAATTTAGATATGATATTTTATTTTATTAACTTATTTAGTTTATTTCGTCTTTTATATTTTTTTTAGTCTCAACCAACTAATTAGCCAAACGAAGCCTAAACACAAAGTTCATTTAGCATTTCTCAAATCTTCCCCTCTCCAACCACCCCCCAAAAAAAAAATTAAAAATTAAAAAACAGTGTAATGGGTGTAGACCCACATAAGAGACTCTTTGTTCTTTACTTATTATGAAGCAACATGTGTTTCCAGTTCCATCTGAATCAGAGAGAGAGAGAGAAAGAGAGGGGGTAGTAAAATTGTATGAAAAATATTTTGGAACTTTAATTCTTAAGTTCTAAATTCAGTTTTAATGAGTTGATAGTGAGTCCCACTTACTATGATGTGATGTTTTAGTATTGGTTTTTTTTTTTTTTTCTCTCATGTCATTAGTGCTCTGAATCATTATTGAAATTGTATCTAAACAACCGCAAAAAAAAAAAAAAATTAAAAACAGTGTAATGGGTGTAGTAGACCCGCACAAGAGACTCTTTGTCCTTTACTTATTTAAGGATATGAAACATGTGTTTCCAGTTCCATCTGAATCACAGAGAGAGAGAGAGAGAGAGAGAGAGGTAGTAAAATTGTATTGAAACATAAACCCATTCATGGCTGATCCAGTAAAAACCCTCCAACCACATGTACTCATCTTCCCCCTCCCAGCACAAGGCCATGTAAATTCCATGCTCAAGCTTGCCGAGCTTCTCTGCCTCTCCGACTTCCACGTCACCTTCTTCGTCTCCGACCACACCCATGATCGCCTCCTCCGTCACACAGACGTTCACAAGCGTTTCGAACACTATCCTAAATTTCGGTTCCAAACGTTTTGCGATGGAATCCCAGCAGAGAGCGCTCGATCTGGAAATGATTTTCTAACGGAGCTGATTGTTTCTTTGAAAACCGTAATAAAACAGTTTTTCAGAGAACTGCTTTTTCGCTCTAATTGTCTGAGCTCTGAGACGAATCGGCCTGTAACGTGCATGATAACAGATGGGGTATTGAGTTTCGCTATTGATATTGCTGAAGAGATGGGTATTCCCATCATTTATTTCCGAACAATCAGCGCTTGTGCCTTCTGGGCTTACTTTTGCATCCCTCAACTCATTGAAGCTGGCGAGCTTCCCTTCAAAGGTAGGTGTGCCTAATCTTCTTTTCATCAGCATATACAAGCACAAATTTCTATTTTTAAAGAAAGTAAACTATTATTTTGAATGTGTATTCCATCCTAATTTGGTTTAATTCTAGCCATCCATTGCATTTTCTATGTGTGAATCTAGCATTGCACCTACCCCCGTCCTTTTCTTTTTTCTTTTTTTTTCTTTGACGCACATTTACACCAAAATTAATGTATAACCTGGATACAGTAATGGACTGCGGAATTTTGTAAATAAACATCAATATAAAATGAATAATACTATATGTACTCATTAATATACTAATTAATATATCAATTGATGATGTGACACAATTTAAGAAGTTTTTGAGATTTGTAATGTAATTAATAAGTGTGGTCAATAATAATATTATAACTAGTATTGGTACACTAATTAATACACTAATTTGTACATGTAACACTACCGATATAAAATTATATCAATTTTGTTAGGCTAAAGTATGATATATATATATATATATATTGGAGAAGTTTAAATGTTAATATTTATCAAACTAATAAGATTTAAGTACTGTTATATTTACCGAATTTTTTCAGTCTAAATTTGTCTAAATAAAACTCTTTTCGGCAAGAATTTTTCATTTTGGAAACACACGGAAGACTCGTCTTAGAAAAAGTCTTATTTGTCAGGCTAAACAAATTCAATAAATAAATTATTAATCATAAGATTTTTATGAAGTTTGAGGGGCCAAAATATTTAAAAGGGCGAAAATAAAAGCAGTGGGGTAGAAACGGTCAACATGAAGGGAGTGGGGTAGAGAAGGACAGTAGTGGTAGGTGGAGAGAGGATCCTCTCCTTGCAGTCTTGGTACTTGCAACCGTCCTTGCAGGCCTTCGGGTCTACTTTTAGGCCCAATTTTGATAATCTGAACCGTTCATATTTTATGATTTATTCAGTATATCATACCTGTAAAAAATCAAGTTGATCGGATATCGGAAAGTATGTGTTCAAAAAATTGAACTAAAAATTATTTTTTAAATAATTTAATAAACAGTTTTCTGAACATATGCTTCCCGATATCCGATCAATTTGATTTTTTACAGGTATAATATACTGAATAAATCATAAAATATGAACGGTTCGGATTATCAAAATTGGACCTAAAAGTAGACCCGAAGGCCTGTAAGGACGGTTGCAAGCACAAGCCTGCAAGGAGAGGCTCTTAACTCGTGGTAGGTGGTGGGTGTGCGAAGGGAAAATTACTATTCAGGTGTATTGTTAAAAAATAATTACATATGTTTATAAGTTTATAAATTTAATAATCAAAATTAATAAATTTTACCATTAATTTTATATTAAAAAAAAAAATCATCTTTTACCGACATGAATATTTCCCTTGTGGGAATGGGGGGAAATGGCGAGATCGGAGGTTAGGGTAGAGGAAGTAGGCGGCATGCTCTGTGGTTCGTGAGGTGGTCATGAATGGGAGTGGGGATGCAGAAAATTGAAGTTGGGTTGTGGTGTGGTGTGGTGTGGGTGTGGTTGGTATTTCTCTCCCTAGGAAGATTTACGTCTCGTTTGAAAATAGTCTTTATTTTAATAATTTTTTAATTTTTTATAAAATAATATATAAAAAAATAGAGAGAATAATATGACAACTTATAATAATTTTTTAATTTTTTAACTAAAATATATAATTCACAAATGAGACTTTAGTATTTTTCAAAATTTAAACAAGACATCAATTTTCTATGCATATGGGTAACATTTCTTGGCCGCCAAACGAACTCTTACCAGTAATAATCCCAATATTTGTAGGAAACAATTTGGATGTGCCAATAAAAAGCATACCGGGCATGGAAGCTTTTCTCCGGGGACGTGACCTTCCTGGTATTTGTCGTATCGATGACTTAAACAACCCGGACTTCCAGTTTGTGTCGACTGAGACCAGGCAAACAACACGAGCTCAAGCCCTCATACTCAACACATTCGAAGACCTAGAAGGACCAATACTCTCTCACATACGCATTCGCATGCCAAACGTCTACACAATTGGACCACTCCATTCACACCACAAGACAAGGCTGGCAGCAACAGCACCGCCAATGGTGGCAACCACCGCATCAAACAGTCTCTGGGAAGAAGATAGAAGCTGCATAACGTGGCTCGATGCACAACCATCAGAGTCTGTGATCTATGTAAGCTTCGGAAGTATTGCGACCATCACAAACTCTCAGCTGATGGAGTTGTGGCATGGTTTGGTGAATAGTGGGAAGCGGTTTTTGTGGGTCATACGATCACAATTGGTCACCAGCGGAGATGCAGAGGCCCAGATTCCGGCAGAGCTGTTAGAGGCGACGAAGGAAAGGGGGTACGTGGTCGGGTGGGCCCCACAAGAAGAGGTCCTAGACCACCCGGCCGTTGGCGGGTTTTTAACTCACAGTGGGTGGAACTCAACTTTAGAGAGTATAGTTGCTGGAGTACCAATGATATGTTGGCCTTACTTTGTGGATCAACAGGTGAATAGTAGGTTTGTTGAAGAGGTGTGGAAGCTTGGGATGGATATGAAGGACACTTGTGATAGAGACATTATTGAGAAGATGGTCAAGGATCTAATGGACGTAAAGAAAAGTAAGTTGGTTCAATCAGCTAATCGGATGGCTGAGTTGGCTGGAAAAGCCATTGGTAAAGGTGGATCATCTTATTGTAATTTGGACCGTCTCATCGAAGACATCAAACTGATGAGCGTGCAATCACCCAAAATAACTTAAATTGTTTTCAACAAAATTTGTGCTATTCGTTATTTTTTTAGATAGGTAGGTGTGTTATTCGTTATTTGAAAATAATAAAGCATCTCTATTTAGTCAACACCAAAATCTCATTGGACAAATGGCAATGTTTGGTAGGCATTTCTTTGACCTTTAATATGATTTTTACCTTAACTATTTGCTCTTTGAAATGGGCTAATGATTTGGAAATTTTTGGAAAAACTTAAGGTTTGATTTTGAAATCAAAAGAGGATCAGATTCCGGCAGAACTGTCAGAGGCGAAGAAGGAAAGGGGGTACGTGGTCGGGTGGACCCTACAAGAAGAGGTCCTAGACCACCCTGCCGTTGGCGGGTTTTTAACTTACAGTGGGTGGAACTCGGTTTTAGAGAATATAGTTGCTGGAGTGCCAATGATATGTTGGCCTTACTTTGTGGATCAACCAGTGAAAAGTAGATTTGTTGGAGAGGTATGGAAGCTTGGGATAGATATGAAGGACACTTGTGATAGGGACATTGTTGAGAAGATGGTCAAGGATCTAATGGAGGTAAGGAAAAGTGAGTTGGTTCAATCAGCTAATCGAATGGCTGAGTTGGCTGGAAAAAGCCATTGGTGAAGGTGGATCATCTTATTGTAATTTGGACCGTCTAATCCAAGACGTCAAACTGATGAGCGTGCAATCACCCAAAATAGCCTAAATTGTTTTCAGCAAAATTTGTGTTATTCGTTATTTTTTTACATAGGTGTGTTATTCGTTATTTGAAAATAGGGTTAATTACACTAATAGTCCCTATAGTTTGAGACTTGTGTCACTTTGGTCCCTGACTTTTCAATTGTGACACATTTGACCCTGAATTTTGAATTTTGTTCCAAATAAGGACAATTGAAAATATCATTAGATTTTTCAAGGGTAAAATCGTCAATTTGATAAAATATAAATTAATTTGACAAAAATAAATGTCAAAAAAATATTTTTAATGTTTTAAAAATTATTTTTATCCACCAATGATAAAATTATGTAAAATTAATAAAAATTACATGATTAATTTTTTTTAATTAATTTTACATGATCATCATTGAAATACATAATAAAAATTAATTTGGTAAAAAAAATAAATAAATGTCTAAAAGATTTATTAATTTTACATAATTTTATTTTTAGTAGATAGAAATAATTTTTTAAAATTCAAAAATATTTGTTTGACATTTATTTTTGTCAAATTAGTTTATATTTTATCAAATTGACAATTTTACCCTTGAAAAATCTAATTATATATTCAATTGTCCTTATTTAGAACAAGATTCAAAATTCAGGGTCAAATGTGTCACAATTGAAAAGTCAGGGATCAAAGTGACACAAGCTTCAAACTATAGGGACTATTTGTGTAATTTGCCCTTGAAAATAATAAAAGCAATCTCTATTGAGTCAACACCAAAATCTCATTGGACATATGGTAATATTTCGTTTCATTTTTAGAAATTTGGTAAAATAAATGTAAAAAAAAAAATAGAGAAAACTTACTGTTTTTACATTATTTTATCTTTCAGAGGTCAGAAATAATTTTCAAAAATTTTAAAATATCTTTTTGATATTTATTTTTATAAATTAATTTTTATTTTTTTAAAAAAATTCTGGAAAAAAATTATTTTCCCTAAAAAGCAAAATAGTTTGACCAATACAATTATTAAATCCATGTAATTGTTTTTTCTTAGCTCTTCCAGTCTTTTAATTCAGAAAGTCATGACTTTTTAATTTTATTATAATTCAACAATGTTTTAATTATTACATTTTTTAGAGTGTTTTACTTATCACATTTGTATGTGTATCATAATTTGTTTCCTTTTTTATGTCTTACAATTGTACACAAACGGTGGAGTCCTTTGTTCTCGCAAAAAAAAGTAGTGCAGTCTGTTTTCACCATATTTTATTTTTCATTTGATTGTGATCTACTAGTTATGTTCAAGCTCAATTATAGTTTGTCAATTGAAATTATAAATTATTTTTAAAAAATAACATTAATCATATTTATTTTTATTATTTCTATCGACAAGTATGTTGATATGACGTGACAAGTATGCTAGTAACGTGACATGAAAGAGATGATGATATGGCTTGAAAAGATTAAATAAAGCCAATAAAAATATTTGTTGAAATCAATTAGAAACCATGTTAAAATCGGGGGGATCAATATCAAGTCAAAATACAAAATCTGCAAGTAGTTCCTATGAAAATATGAGATATGATTGAGTGAAGCAAAGATCAAGGATTGATAGCTACAATATGAGGTGGCCAAGCAAGTATGAAAAGATGACCTAAAGAATGAAAAAAGGATATCAATCAACCATTAAACACAGTAGTGCAGAGTTATTTAAGAGTAGTTTTAAATTAGCATTTTTAGGAGCAGATTAAACTAGTAGCTTTTTCTAACCTCCACTTCTCTTTTTTCTGTCGATTGCTGTATTTCTTCAATTTTTTGTTATTGTTTAAGTTCTTGTAACTCACGGCAAGTAACAATTTATTCGAATTAATACATATTATGTTCTGTTCCATTTCTTCTTCATTTAATTACTTTTAAGGAAGTCCTTAACCTATTTAAGACAAAGAACTTAACCACAAAGTTTGATTTTTATTTGTGTTTACTTAAAATTTATTTGAGTTTGTCGATCAAATCATTGTCGATTGGGTTTAAATTAGATTTTTACCAACACTGCCCTTTAAATTAAAGTTAATATAATGAATAAAGTTATACACATCAATTGTTATATTAATTAGTATATTAAGAGATGATGTGACATAATTTTATTAACGTTGAATTTTTGTAGTTTATAAAATAAGTGAGATCCATAATTTTGAAATTATAACGCTATAACATGAATTGTTGCACTAATTAGTATAATAATTAATATGTAGCACCACTATTATATAATACCAATGCATTAAAAAATGAACAATTTATGACACAAAAATGTAATATCATAATACTTATTGTAATTGAATAAATCTATACGCATCAGTTGGTATGTTAATTAGTGTACTAACGAATTATATGACATAATTTTAGAAGTTTGGATTTTAGTATTTTGTATAGAAAAATGCTTGAAACTCTCATTTTTTAAAGACTCCTAGAATTTCTTTTGAATCTTCACCATTGATGTATGTATGTGACCCACTCATGTATAATGGTGTGGGGTCCACACCATCAATGGTGAGATCCAAAGGGAGTTGTGGATGTCTCCAAAAAATAGGAGTCTCAATCATTGTTATTTTGTATAATAGGTGGGATCCATAATTTTAAAATTTTAATATTATAATATATGTTGATACATTAATTAATATATTAATTGATACATGTAACACTATTGATTATAATTTTATTCGACAACCATCATTTAAGCCTCATTTAGGGAGTAAGTATTTTAGCCAAAAAAATTACTATATGTTGTCACATCACTCTTTTTATTTTTCTATATATCTTTTTATAAAAAATTTAAAAAATATATAAAATAATCTATTCCCAAACAAAGCCTTAATATTTAGGACACTATCTATCATGTTATATATTAACGTGTTGATAACAGATAAATACTGTTCAAATTTCGATGTCATATAACATGGTTTTTATATTATTGGGCATACCATCGATTTGTTGGTTTAGTAGCTTATCTTTCTTGATATACATTAATACATAATTGACCTTTTTTTTTTTTTTTTAAAAAAAAAAAAAGTTAGAGTTTGATCATTTTAATAAAATAAATTTTAAAGTTTTAATTTTATCAATTTAAATTCTAAACTTTTGATTTGTTTTTAATTTAAACTATTTCTCTATTTTTATTAATTAAATTTATAGAAAAATCGATATTTTAATCATTAAACTCCATAAAAATGATACTTTAGATATTATATATATATATATTTATATTGAGTTTAATTACTAAAATATTTTTTTTTAATTTCAATTTTACTTAATGATAATAGGTGAATGTTTTAAATTAAAAATAAATTTTAAAAATTAGAATTTAAATTAATAAAATTAAAAATCATAATTTATTTTGTTATTTATTTATTTATTTTTGGTTAAGGAAACAAGGCTAAAACTTTGAAGGTTTTTTTTTTTTTTGGTTCATAAATTTTTTTATTCAAAATTAATCATCACAACTTACTTTTACGTTCGCATAATGAATTGCTGATAAAAAAAATTTAAAAATAAAAAAATAAAAATCCCTAAATTGTTACGGCTGAGCGGTAAACGAGAGAATTTAGGGACGAGAAGTTAAATGTTGGCACGTCAACAAAACCATGGATCCCATCAAAATTTCTGCCTGCCAAATATACACATGTTTTCATGCAATTTCAAAAATGATACACTCCTTTGTCTCAAAATATTAATTTATTAATTTATTTTTTATTATTTTAAAATATTAATTTATTTTAAAAGATTAAGTACTGAAATAATATAAATTTTTTATTTTACACTTCTTTTAAATTTATTAACAATACTAAGGACATGTTTAATTAATAGGATTAGAATATGAGATTGAGATTATGAATTCGTGAACCGAATAATCCTGTGTTTGTTTTGAAATTTTGTTTTAAGATTGACATGAGTGGGCCCATAAAGAACATGACCCACCACTTAAGGCCCAGTCCATGATTCAAATATTAAATCTCAACATTCTTGAAGCCCAACGTTACACCAAGCACTAATGACATCTAAACACTTGACAAGTGAAGAACCAGCGACATCAGCAGACAAAGATCTTGCAGAGTTATTGCACCACACATCAGCCATTAATGAGTTTCCATGCAGCATTTATTATGATAACCCTTCACGTCGGAACAGAATAGCCTCACCATGACAAGGCAAGTTAGAACGTAAACTTTCGGCCAACGTGACAGCCTAGAGTGGACAAGGAAATGATGAGCAAAAGATATAAGCAAGCTCCTAAGACGAAGAAAAGTTTAAGTTTTCTATCTCCATCCTCTCTCTATATCTCCATCCCTCTCGCCTCTCTAACTTGCTCGTCGGAGGGTTCACTAAGAGACTCTCCATTCCCCGTTGAACTCCTTTGCAGGTTTTTCGATGGGCCCAACAATCGGATAACGGCTTGAGAAACGTGGACCAGTCAAACCCGCTCCATCTGTGGCTAGCAGCATCATCAAAGATTATTAATTCAATAGATAATTAATCAAACAAATTTGTAGGATTATTAGTAATAGGGTAAGGGTGGGATTATATATCTTGAGTTGTGAAATAAAATAGAAAGACTTTTTTACTTTTGACTAAAAATTAAAAAACTTAGGTAGCGTTTGGTAGAGTTTTCTAAATATGATTCAAGAATTGGGTTGTATTTTGAGTTTGTGAGTTTTAGATTATGATTTGAGTGTGAAAAATTTGTTTGATTATAAGTTTTAAAAAGAGTTTTGAATTGAGTGTGAAATTGAGTTTTGAATGTTTAATGTGACATGTGAAATAAGAAAATTTGTTTGGTTATGAGTTTTGGAAATAGTTTTCAAAACTTATTTCAAATTGTTATAACTCATAACCAAACATACTACTCAATATTCTATTGAAAATTCTGCTCAAAATTCATAAGCAAACTCTTTTTAAAATTCAATTAAAAAGTTAATTATAAAAAAAAATTACATTTATAATTTTTTTTAATTGAAAAAATTACAAAGGAAATTATTTTTTTTTATAATTGAAATAAATATTCAATTACTGATGCCAAACAAATTTTTATTTTTGTATTTGGTTTGAATTATTTTTCTTTTCATATTTTTTAGATAAAATATTTATTTTATTATTTTTAATAATTATTGGCACAAATAATTTGTTGTTTATTGTTTTGTTATGTTCAAATAAATGGCCAAAAAATATTAACAAATGATATAGGAGTGAAAAGAAAAATCAAATATCATTTTTGTAGCATCTATTCAATTTGTCACACACAATTCAATTTTATTTGATTTGTTAATTTCTGCATAGCGCCCGTCATTGATGAAACTCATCTTCATTGATGAAGATGAGTCAGAGTCTTGGTGAAGCTTTACGAAGTGAGCTGATCAACATTCATTACCATTCTGCAAAACAACCAAACCTATGCATATGTTCAACTACCTCCATAATTGATAAATGAATCTTAAAACCGTCCACCACCTACACCTACTGTTAAGAATTTCTTCAACTGAAATTGAGTCTATAAGAAAGCCTATACCAAAGGCATTTTGAAGACAAACATAGAGGAAAAATCGTTTAAAAATTCAGTGAGTTGTAATTTACAAGGCTTTGACATTTGAAAGTCGGCGAGGAGAAGTCAACAGAGCCATCATAAATCAGCCCAACAGATCACTCACAGAACCCCACTGCCACCGGTCAACCTCCAGGTCAACCGGCAGGTGAACCAATAGGTCAATTGGTGGATTATTTGACCGGTCAACCGGTTTCAGTTCAGTCGAAGCCTCAGTTGAAGCTTCTTTCATTCTGTTTCCCTATTGCTTACATTTTCACTCCATTTCTTTACCTCTCACATCAGAAGTTTCTCACTTCCAAAACCCATCATTTACACTGTAATCATGCCTAGAATAAAAAGAGTGAGACCCAAATATGGTGAAACCTCTAATCCGAGACCACCACGCCAGCAACAGCAACAACAGAGGGAGATTGAACCATATTTGGCCTGAGACAAATTAATTTGGGAATGAATTTGGGGATAAAGGTGCAAATCAATGAGATATATATAACCCATATATAATTTCCAGACAAATTTGTGATTTACTTACCTCTTTGTTATCGTTGTTTCGTTCTCCGGAGGGTGAAATCACTACAACAAAAATAGTCTTTAGAGACGAAAACTAATGACGAAAATTTTTTTTGTCACGAAATACGTATCTTTTAATGACGAAAATCATATTTCGTTTCCAAATGTACCATTTTTAGAGACAAAAGTAAAATTTCGTCATCAATCTAAATCATAATAAAAAAAATTAGGTGACAAAATTATTTTTTGTCACTATTTATATTTTTTTGTTACCAAATATTTTCCCACTAATATAAAATTTTGAGACTTTTGGTGATGAAAAAATTGGTCACCAATTATAAAATTATTAATGACGAATATATTTTTGTCACCAATAATTTTAATATTTTAATATCATTTAGTGACAAAACTATTTTTGTGGCCAATATTTTTATCTTTGGTGAAGAAATAATTTTTTCACCAATAAATAATTTAGTCACTAAATATTTTAGGGGGGAAATAAAAATGTTTTGGCCCAATCGGTTCTTCTTCTCAAACACACACAATAATTTCTCCATCAAACCTATTTCACACACATACACACACGTTATACTCATTCACACACAGACTTCCCTCACCGTCGCTGCTACTATTGCATCAACCCACCGCCGCTGCTACCATTTCATCGACTCACCGCCGACAGCCCTCACCGCCGCCATTGGTTTCTCCTTCCCTTGCTGCCGATCGTTAGCCCCTCCTTTCCTCACCGCTGCTGCTGTGCCGATCGAAGAACCACCACCGTTGTTACTCTCTCTCTCTCTCTCTCTCTCTCTCTCTCTCTCTCTCGATGCTCCCTCTGTCTAATATTTTCTTTGTCTGATGTATATGCTCTGTATACATATAAAATATGCTCTGTATAATGCTCTGTATACATATAAAATATATATATGTATATATATATATATATAACTTCAGCAGCCGATTACACCACTTCTCAATTGTTTCTTTTTTGGTTGAACCCCACCTTTCATTCCACAGTTTTCCTCTCACTGGTTGCAGATTTTTTTACATATAAAACATATATATATACAACCTGTTATTTTTCTATTGTTGCTTCTTTTGCCATACAACTATTCTTCAATCCTACTCAGCATTTTGACTTCAATTTCAATTCCATCTGCTACATATATATAGGCTGCATATTTTAGGCCTTTTGACAGTTGCAGTTCATTACATGTATTAGAGGCCATGCCTCTTTGGTCTCTGTAGTAGTAGTAGTAGTAATGTTATGTTTAGGTAGTATCAAGTATGCTCTTGCACTAGCTAGTATGTTTTTAGTAGTGTTTGATGTTGCCCTTTTTTATCAACTATGAATGGTTTGAACCATTTTGCATAATTCTTGTGACTGGTGTTTGATGTTTATTTTATACCCACATTGCTTGTGAAGTACTTGTATTGAAAATCAAAATGTGTTGCAATGTCAAATATTATTGAAGATGAAGTGAAGTCGTATGTCTAACACCAAATGGTTTGAAGCAAGATTGTAGAACTCAATTCAACAAGTGGTAACATAATTATATAATTATGGTTTAAATTGTGGGATCACCATAATGAGGAAGGGAATTACATAATCATGGTTGAAATCATGGGATCGTCACCATGAGGAAGGGATTATTCATGTACATGCCCCTCTAAAGATAAGTCCACATAATTTAATGTCAAATGCCATAAAAGAAATATTTTGCCCTAATTAATTTTAGGTAAGATGGCTTTGTATGAAGATAGGCATATTAGTCATACTCTTAATCATTACTTATAAAATGAGGATATATATCATATGGAAATTATGTCATTTGTAAATTTGATTATAACAAATAACATAACTCAATACTATAAGGATCGTAACTTAAAAACAAAAAAAAGAAGTTATAATTAAATATCACATGAGGTATAACTAAGAACTTTTGTTAGAATGTTATGTTCAGAAGTGGCTGTGATTTTTGGTTTTGTTTTTGTGGGATTTCTATTTTGGTTAGAAGCGGCCTAGGTTAGTAAATGCAACATCAGTAGCCTTCAGTGTGGGAGTTCTGCTGGTGGAGTATTTTGGTGTTATAATGGTGGAGTATTTTGCTTTTGTATTGCAGTAGGAATGGTGTTAGAATGGTGGTGTTAGAATGTTAAAATCAATAATGACCATTTTTGTTAGTTTTTATTCTTTACTTGCATATAACATTAGACCTTGTATAAGAATCTTCGTTAAAGATCTGGATATATATTTGGTGAAGTTGTTATTGAATTTTTCAATTTAATTAGTTCATAAATATACAAGTCTACATTATACTACATTGTTCCTAATCTTTCATTTGTGATCAGACATGGATAAAAGTTGGATTGCCCTAGGTAGGACGGCTGATGGAAGGATGAGTAAACCATCTAATGATGGGGTCACGTTATTTCTTCAATATGCAATGGGGGTTATAGACCAGAATGGTAATCTGTTGTGCCCATGTATAAACTGTGTGAATGTTTGTAGACAAAATCTTCAAAATGTGGAAATTCATTTGCTCCAATATGGGATTATGCAAACTTACACTGTATGGCACCAGCACGGGGAACCTCGTGTTTCAAATGAGGCTTACCATGATGATGAGATGCGACTTGATGGTGATGAAATTGTAGGTGGTATTGAAGCCTTAGTGGAAGATCGAATAAGAGGGGAATCGACTAATACAACCCAAGGGGAGGAAGTGAGAACTTTTGATCAATTGTTGACTGATGCCATGCGTGAGCTGTTCCCAAATTGTACAAATTATACTTTGCTGAAGTTTGTGATTGAGGTTCTTAATATGAAGGTAACAAATTATTGGAGCAATAAGTCAGTTGATATGATGCTAGAGTTTTTAAGTAGACTTTTACCAAAAGAAAATTTGGTTCCAAAGTCAACTTATGAAGCTAAGAAAATACTACGTGACTTGGGCTTGTCATATGAGCTCATTCATGCTTTCATAAATGATTGTGTATTATTTTGGAAGGAGAATGCAACACTAGATAAATGTCCGACTTGTAAGACATCTAGATACAAGATCAATCGTGGAAGGGGTAAGAAGATCCCTCATAAAGTATTGTGATACTTTCCTTTGACACTAAGGTTGAAAAGATTGTACATGTCAAGGAAGAGGGCTGAGGACATGAGATGGTACAAAGGCAAATAAGTGGACGACGAGATATTGAGGCATCCCGCTGACAGTGATGAGTGGAAGGAATTTGATGCACAACATCTCGAGTTTGCCTTGGAGCCTCGAAATGTAAGGTTAGGGTTGGCCGTTGATGGGTTTAACCCTTTTGGGAACATGAACAACTCTTATAGTTTGTGGCCCGTCATACTCATTCCATACAACTTGTCACCTTGGTTAGTTATGAAGGATCCATTTTCTTTGATGTCATTACTTATTTTTGGAGAATCGTAACCAGTGATTGATATTAACGTCTACATGGGACCATTGGTGGATGAGTTGAATGATTTATGGACAAATGGTGTATTGACTTACGACGCCTCCACTAATGAGACTTTTCGAATGCATGCAGCTTTGTTGTGGACAATACATGATTGGCCTGCATTTGGTGACATATCTGGGTGGAGAACAAAGGGTCATTATTCTTGTTACACTTGCAATGATGAACCGTATTGTGAATCTCTGAGAAGTAAGACGGGGTACACTAACCATCGATATTACTTGCCTGACGACCACGCAGAAAGGTGAAAGAGTAGGGCTTACAATGGTAAGATTGAGAAACGGAAAAGATCTTTGGAGTTGCCAGTGGAAAAGATACAAGACCAGTTGGACAACGTGACAGGTGTCATATATGGAAAGCATCCAAGTAATAGAAAAAGGCCCCGTCAAGCACCTAATTGGACAAAGGTAAGCATCTTGTATGAGTTACCCTATTGGAAGAAGCGAAAACTTCGACACAACATTGATGTTATGCATGTGGAGAAAAATTTTAGTGAAAATGTTTTCGGACCTATGTTAGGCATTGATGGAAAGAACAAGGACACAGACAAGGCACGGCTAGACTTGGAAGATATGGGTATAAGGAAAGAGCTATGGCTAACACAATGACCCGATGGATCATATGTCAAGCCTCAAGCAATCTTTTCATTGACACCTGAAGAAAAGGAGGGTTTCTTTGAATTTTTAAAAACTGTCAAGTATCCAGATGGATATGTGGCAAACATATCCAAATCAGTTAATACAAGAAATGGTAGACTAACAGGCCTAAAAGCCCACGACTGCCATGTACTAATACAAAGAATTCTTCCCATTGGAATGCGTGGTTACGTGGATAAAGAAATTAGCACAACACTTTTTGAGTTAGGCAATTTCTTCCAAGACCTATGCTCTAGGACACTAAAGCGGAGCGAACTGGAGAAATTAGAGGAATGTATAATACACATTTTATGCAAGCTTGAAAAGATCTTTCCTCCAGCGTTCTTCGATGTGATGATCTACTTGGCTGTTCATTTACCTCATGAGGCTATTCTTGGAGGACCCGTACAATATCGATGGATGTACCCAATTGAAAGGTATTTTTTACACTTATACTTGTAAATGAGATTTACGTAAGTGTGTTGCGTATGTAATTATACTCCTAATTCATTCTCTCTTGAAGGTTTCTTGGAGCATTAAAAAAATATGTGACCAACCGAGCTCGACCAGAAGGTTCAATTGCCGAGGCTTACATTGTCAAAGAGTGCATTACTTTTTGTTCAATGTATGTTGATGGGATTGAAACCGTGCATAATCGACCAGAACAGAATGAAGATCGCGGTGAACATCAACAAGGGTTGACAGTATTCACAGAAACTGCACGTCCAATTCGTCTAATCACACGAGATGCTGAAATGTCTTAAGAAATTCGTGATATTGCTCATTGGTTTGTGTTGTACAATAGCCTAGAGATTGAAAAGTATTTGGAGTATGTGTTTCATTGAATTATGTTTATGCTTAGGTTTTTTATTTGCGGAACTACGTAGTAATCACTTTCCTTTTCTTTTCTTTTTTTTGAGTAGGAAACACAAAAATCTATTACAAACTCAAACTAGACATGACATAACCCACATACAACGACAAGAATTTCCTAAGTGGTTCAAAGAGAGGTAAAACATTTATAATTTTTTGACATTTACAACTTCAACAAAATTAAAGTTTTATAAAATGTCGCCATTCATAAATTATTTACTTATTGTTTGTTACATGTAATTGTAGATAAATAGATTGAGAATAGAAGAGTCATTAGAGGCAACTGATAAATTGTGGTCATTATCAAATGGTCCTAATTTGCTAGTGAAAGAGTACTCAGGTTGCATAATCAATAGCAGCCGGTTCCATACTCGAGATCTAGACAACTGTCGTACGAGTCGGAATAGTGGTGTGCTTACACACGAGGATCATGAAGGAAAATTGCATGACTTCTACGATCACTTGTGCAAGGTTTTGGACTTTGACTACATATGTGGTAAAAAGGTTGTTTTGTACCAGTGTGAATGGTACAACACCGGTAACACTGGTAGAAACAGAACAATACGATTTGATACATATTGCATAAGCACTGACGTCACAAGTCGGTGGTATCAATCTGACCCATTTATCCTATCTAGTCAAGCTAAGCAAGTCTTCTGTCTGAATGATACCAAATTGGGTGAACCTTGGAATGTCGTACAAAGGGTGCAACATAGGGGTGTCTTTGATGTTCCAGACACTAGTGATAGAGAATTGTTGGATCCTTTAGAAAATAATGATGTGTTCCAACAAGAAAACATTACTGATGTTGTTCCAATTGACATTGACCCAATTGTTCGATACTGTAGGGATGATGTTGAATTCAATGTTATTTCGGAAGTAGGGTCATCAGATGCGATAATGGAAGAGAATAGAGATGATGAAGGAGATGAAGAACATAACATTCCTGATGTCGATATGGATCCCGATATGGATTATGATAGGTAATTTTTAGTATATCACTTTATTTTCAAACAGATGTTATTAATTAATGTAATTTTTATTTTATATGATTATGTTACTTTCTTTTTCTTCTTTTATGTAATGGTGCATGATGACATTGTCTATATTTTTCAATTAAAGTTGAATTATGTTATATAGTTGTAGAAAATGGTCTGAGGCAAAAAAACAATGGCTGAAACCAGGTGATTTGAGAATTAAGAAGATAACAGAATACGAGAAACAAATAAATAAGCAAATCAAGGAGAACTATGAGGTAATAAACAATCTTGGAGTGAAGAATATTACAAATTCTTTAGGGAGTGCGGTTCAGCCCAAATGTGCAACTGTAAGGGAAAAAGGAATTAGGGTTGAGGTAGATGGTGATGTTGAGTATAAACCTTCAGAGAGTGAGGATGACAATGATGATGAGTCATTGGGTTCCTTTGACCGCGAGGTATTATATAAATTATTTTATATTTGTGTTTGAACATGTCTTTTACTTTTTACATTTCTTCTTCACATATCTTACATATCATATCTTTTTTAAAATATATTTTAACTGTTTTAAATATCATTTTCACTGTTTGATTAGGTTCTTTCAGGAACAACAGATGGCACCAGGACTCCGTTTACGGTCTTATTCAAGGCCATTAACTCCCACCCCAAAGGAAAGGATGGATCCCCCAAGTGAGGAGGTCGGTACCCAACCCTTACCACCTCATAATGTGCAACCTGAGGATGAGGTGACTACATCTAGCATCGTTGGTAAGTTTACAAATTTGTTTTGAAGGTTTAACTTGCATTTGTTTACTTACTAACTCAATTAATATTATATCCTCACAGCATCACATGACAGACGTGGTCATGGCCCGATACGCGGCATACAGGCCCATCGCATTGTCGAGAAGGATGGGAAGATGTCAGTTCCTATACCTGAACAGTTCAGTGCACCAGTAGGAGACAACGCCTCCAAGCTAGTCTCCAAGATTGGTATAGAGGTTCGAACGCAGTTACCAGACCTGAGCGTTCGTAGGTGGAAGAAGGTAAATGTTGCTGATAAGGAGCCGATGATCCAACGCTTAGCGGTAATTATTGACAAACTCTTTTCATGTTTAGGCTCTGTTTCTTTGTAATTTTTAATTTTTTTTTTCATTTTGCAGGATTAGTTTGAACTACAAGGCAATCGGACTGATGTAGCAAAGGCTTTAGACACACAGTTTGGTCAATGATTGAGTGATTTCACTTATAAGTTGCACAAACAATACAAGCAACTTAAGGATGCAAGAGGGGAGGATTACGTGAGAAGCCACCCACCTGCAAGAGACATCTCTAATTAACAAGTGGAATAGTCAAAAATTCAAGGTAAAATGTTTTATGTATGTTAATTGTCAAAAAATAAGTTTTTTCTTACTAATGTTATCTTTTCTTATTTGTATTGGTATTTCAATTGTGTAGGAACAATCACTAGCTAATGTGAATAACAGGATGTAAATGAAAACAAAACATCGATGTGGATCAAAATCAATCCCGGTTAGGGTACATAGCTCGGTGCATTCTACTAATTTATTTTATTGGATTAGTAGGCTTTGTTATTTAAATCATTGAATTAACATTGACAAACAAATGAAGCAGATAATTGCAAATGGCAAAGTGCCTGATTTAGCAGAATTTTACAAGTCCATCCACTACAATTCGGATACGCATGAATGGATTTCATCGGAGAGCCAAGTTAATTATGTATATACAAGGCAATGTCTTTCAATTTTGATAATATTATTTATTTTGCTGTGTAGGGTAGAATAACTAATACTTGTTTGATTTATTTCAAATTAATAGGACATGATACAAACGCAAACAGAACACCGCTCGTAGACTAGTGCGATCCCCTTGACCCCAGAGGAGTTGTCAGTCAAGTTGCTTCACCCAAGGCCAGGTTATGTGAAAGGACTCGGTATGAGGCCTTATTCTTCTGTGAATACAACTGTTGCACCTGCTGAAAATAGTGACTATGTTCAACGCCTCGAGCTACAAATAGCACAACAAAATGAACAAATTACAAGGTTCGAAAAGTCAGAGAAGAAACAAAGCAAGAAGATACAAAGTATCATTGAGTGTTTAAGGCAGAAAGGTATCACGGGAAATTTTGAGAATGGCAAAAGTTTAGATTCTGATGGACAAGCTTCTTGGTTAGTATATTATATTTCTATGTTAATTTAGCAAAAATTTCTTCTTCAACTAAGATAGTGAACTATGCATGTAAAAGCCAGAGAAACATCACAAACACTGAAATATGCACATGGCTCCCAATTAGGAAACTACTTTGAAATTTGAACTAATCCAACATGTAGGCATGAAACTAAACTATTCCAACATGTAGGCATGGAACTAGGCAAAAAATCATGCAACAGCCACGAGACGGCCCGGGGAACACCTCAAACACCTCGGGAGGGACCAACGAGAGTTGTGGAAACTTACGGAACTAGCACAGGACTCCCGGTTTGAAAACTAAGTCCAAAAATGCACTTTCTCACACTTAAGCTTGAAAATAAACCACCGGAGGCCAAAATCGTGCAGCAGCCACGAGACGGCCCGGGGAACACCTCAAACACGTCGGGAGGAACCAATGTGAGTTGTGGAAACTTACAGAACTAGCACGGGACTCCCGGTTTGAAAACTAAGTCCAAAAATGCACTTTGTCACACTTAAGCTTGAAAATAGACCACCGGAGGCCAAAATCGTGCAACAACCACGGGATGGCCCGGGGAACACATCAAACACCTCGGGAGAGACCAATGTGAATTGTGGAAATTTACGGAACTAGCACGGCATTCCCGGTTTAAAAACTAAGTCCAAAAATGCACTTTTTCAGACTTAAGCTTGAAAATAGGCCACCGGAGGCCAAAATCATGCAACAGCCATGAGACGGCCTGGGGAAGACATCAAACACCTCGGGAGAGACCAATGTGAGTTGTGGAAACTTACGGAACTAGCACGGGACTCCCGGTTTGAAAACTAAGTCCAAAAATGTACTTTTTCACACTTAAGCTTGAAAATAGGCCACCAGAGGCCACAATCGTACAACAGCCATGAGACGGCCCAGGGAAGACCTTAATCACCTCAGGAGGGACCAATGTGAGTTGTGGACACTTACAGAACTAGCATGGGACTCCCGGTTTGAAAACTAGGCCCAAAAATGCACTTTCTCACACATAAGCCTGAAAATAGACCTTCGGAGGCCAAAATCATGCAACAGCCACGAGACAGCCCGGGGAACACCTCAAACACTTCGGGAGGGACCAACGAGAGTTGTGGAAACTTACGGAACTAGCACAGGACTTCCGGTTTGAAAACTAAGTCCAAAAATGCACTTTTCACACTTAAGCTTGAAAATAAACCACCGGAGGCCAAAATCGTGCAGCAGCCATGAGACGGCCCAGGGAACACTTCAAACACGTCGGGAGGAACCAATGTGAGTTGTGGAAACTTACGGAACTAGCACGGGACTCCAAGTTTGAAAACTAAGTCCAAAAATGCACTTTGTCACACTTAAGCTTGAAAATAGACCACCGGAGGCCAAAATCGTGCAACAACCACGGGATGGCCCGGGGAACACATCAAACACCTCGGGAGAGACCAATGTGAATTGTGGAAATTTACGGAACTAGCACGGCATTCCCGGTTTAAAAACTAAGTCCAAAAATGCACTTTTTCACACTTAAGCTTGAAAATAGGCCACTGGAGGCCAAAATCATGCAACAGCCATGAGACGGCCTGGGGAAGACATCAAACACCTCTGGAGAGACCAATGTGAGTTGTGAAAACTTACGGAACTAGCACGGGACTCCCGGTTTGAAAACTAAGTCTAAAAATGTACTTTTTCACACTTAAGCTTGAAAATAGGCCACCGGAGGCCACAATCGCGCAACAGCCACGAGACGTCCCAGGGAAGACCTTAAACACCTCAGGAGGGACCAATGTGAGTTGTGGACACTTACGGAACTAGCACGGGACTCCCGGTTTGAAAACTAGGCCCAAAAATGCACTTTCTCACACATAAGCCTGAAAATAGCCTTCGGAGGCCAAAATCGGGCAACAACCACGAGACAGCCTGGGGACCACCTCAAACACCTCGGGAGGGACCAATGTGAGTTGTGAAAACTTACGGAACTAGCACGGGACTCCCAGTTTGAAAACTAAGTCCAAAAATGCACTTTCTCACACTTCAGATTGAAAATAGGCCACCGGAGGCCAAAATCGTGCAACAGCCACGAGACGAACCGGGGAACACCTCAAACACGTCGGGAGGGACCAATGTGAGTTGTGGAAACTTACGGAACTAGCACGAGACTCCTGGTTTGAAAACTAAGTCCAAAAAGGTACTTTTTCACACTTAAGCTTGAAAATAGGCCACTAGAGGCCAAAATCGTGCAACAGCCACGAGACGGCCCGGGGAACACCTCAAACACCTCGGGAGGGACCAATGTGAGTTGTGGAAACTTACGGAACTCGCACGGGACTCTCGGTTTGAAAACTAAGTCCAAAAGGGTACTTTTTCACACTTAAGCTTGAAAATAGGCCACCGGAGGCCAAAATCGTCATGCAACAGCCATGAGACGGCCTGGGAACACCTCAAACACGTTGAGAGGGACCAATGTGAGTTGTGGAAACTTACGAAACTAGCACGGGACTCCCGGTTTGAAAACTAAATCCAAAAATGTACTTTCTCACACTTAAGCTTGAAAATAAACCACCGGAGGCCAAAATCGCGTAACAGCCACGGGACGGCCCGGGGAGCACCTCAAACACCTCAGGAGGGACCAATGTGAGTTGTGGAAACTCACAGAACTAGCACGAGACTGCCGGTTTGAAAACTAAGTCAAAAACTGCACTTTTTCACACTTAAGTTTGAAAATAGGCCACCGGAGGCCAAAATCGTGCAACAGCCACGACATGGCCCGGGGAACAGCTCAAAACACGTCGGGAGGGACCAATGTGAATTGAAAACTTATAGAACTAGCACGGGACTCCCGGTTTGAAAACTAAGTCCAAAAATGCACTTTTTCACACTTAAAGCTTTGAAAATATGGCTACCGAGGACCAAAATACGATGCTGAACGGAAAATAGCTACGGAGGCCAAAACGTGCAACAGCAACGAGACGGCCAGGAAACACCTCAAACACGTCGGGAGGGACAATGTGAGTTGTGGAAACTTACGGAACTAGCACGGGACTCCCGGTTTGAAGACTAAGTCCAAAAATGTACTTTTTCACACTTAATCTTGAAAATCGGCCACCAGAGGCCAAAATCTGCAATAGCCACGGGACAGCCCGGGGAACCCCTTAAACACTCGCGAGGGACCAATGTGAGTTATGGAAACTTACGGAACTAGCATGGGACTCCCGGTTTAAAAACTAAGTCCAAAAATGTACTTTTTCGCGCTAAGCTTGAAAATAGGCCACCGGAGGCCAAAATCGTGCAACAGCTATGAGACGGTCCAGGGAACAACTCAAACACCTCGGGAGGGACCAGTGTGAGTTGTGGAAATTGACGGAACTAGCACGGGACTCCCGGTTTGAAAACTAAGTCCAAAAATATACTTTTCACACATAAGCTTGAAAATACACATCGGAGGCCAAAATCGTGCAACAGCCATGAGACGGCCCGGGAAACACCTCAAACACGTCGGGAAGGGACCAATGTGAATTGTGGAAACTTACGGAACTAGCATGAGACTCCTAGTTTGAAGACTAAGTCCAAAAATGTACTTTTTCACACTTAAGCTTGAAAATAGGCCACTGCAGGCCAAAATCTTACAACAGCCACGGGATGGCCCAGGGAATGCCTCAAACACTCGGAGGGACCAATCTGAGTTATGGAAACTTACAAAACTAGCACGGCACTCCCGGTTTAAAACTAAGTCCAAAAATGTAGTTTCACACTTAAGCTTGAAAATAGGCCACCGGAGGCCAAAATCGTGCAACGGCCACGAGACGGCCGGGGAACACCTCAAACACCTCGGGAGGGACCAATGTGAGTTGTGAAAACATATGCAACTAGCACGGGACTCCCGGTTTGAAAACTAAGTCCAAAAAGGCGCTTTTGCACACTTTAGCTTGAAAATAGGCCACCGGAGCCCAAACGTGCAACAGCCATGAGACGGCCCGAGAACACCTCAAACCGTCGGAAGGGACCAATGTGAGTTGTGAAAACTTACAGAACTAGCACGGGACTCTGGGTTTGAAACTAAGTCCAAAAAGACACTTTTCACACTTAAGCTTGAAAATAGGCCACCGGAGGCCAAAATCGTGCAACAGCCATGAGATGGCCCGGAAAACACCTCAAACACCTCGAGAGGGACCAATGTGAGTTGTGGTTACGGAAACTTACGGAACTAGCACGGGACTCCCGGTTGAAAACTAAGTCCAAAAATGCACTTTTTCACACTTAAGCTGAAAATAGACCACCGGACCAAAATCGTGTAACAACCACGGACAGCCCAGGGAACACCTCAAACGCCTCGGGAGGGACCAATGTGAGTTGTGAAACTTACAAATCTAGCACGGGACTCCCGATTTGAAAACTAAGCCCAAAAATGCACTTTTCCGCACTTAAGCATGAAAATAGACCACCGGAGGCCAAAATCGTGCAACGGCGACGAGACAGCCCAGGGAACACCTCAAACACCTCGGGAGGGACCAATGTGAGTTGTGGAAACTGATGGAACTATCACGAGACTCCCGGTCTGAAAACTAAGTCCAAAAAGGCATTTTTTCGCACTTAAACTTGAAAATAGGCAACCGGAGGCCAAAATCGTGCAACAGCCACGAAACGGCCTGGGAAACCTCAAACATGTCGGGAGGGGCTAATATGAGTTGTGGAAATTTACGGAACTACCACAGGACTCCCAGTTTGAAAAGTAAGTCCAAAAATGCACATTTTCACACTTAAGCTTGAAAATAGGCCACCGGAGGGAAAAATCGTGCAACATCCATGAGACGGCCCAGGGAACATCTCAAACACCTTAGGAGGGACCAATATGAGTTGTGGAAAGTTACAAAACTAGCACGGGACTCCCGGTTTGAAAACTAAGTCCAAAAATGCACTTCTTCACACTTAAGCTTGAAAATAGACCTTCGGAGGCCAAAATCGTGCAAAGGCCACGAGACGGCACAGGGAATACCTCAAACACCTCGGGAGGAACCAATGTGATTTGTGGAAACTTACAGAACATACACGGGACTCCCAGTTTGAAAATTAAGTCCAAAAATGCACTTTCTCACACTTAAGCTTGACAATAGACCACCGGAGGCCAAAATCGTGCAATAGCCACGAGACGGCCCAGGAAACACCTTAAACACCTCGGGAGGGACCAATGTGAGTTATGGAAACTTACGGAACAAGCACGGGACTCCTGGTTTGAAAACTAAGTCAAAAAATGCACTTTTTCACACTAAAGCTTGAAAATAGGCCACCGGAGGCCAAAATCGTGCAACAGCCACGAGACAGCCCAGGGAAGACCTTAAACATGTCGGGAGAGACCAATGTGAGTTATGGAAATTTACAGAACGAGCACGTGACTCCCGGTTTGAAAACTAAGTCCAAAAAGGCACTTTTTTACACTTAAGTTTGAAAATAGGCCACCGGAGGCCAAAATCGTACAACAGCCATGAGACGGCCCGGGGAACACCTCAAACACGTTAAGAGGGACCAATGTGAGTTATGAAAACTTACAGAACCAGCACGGGACTCCCGGTTTGAAAACTAAGTCCAAAAATGCACTTTCTCACACTTAAGCTTGAAAATAGACCACCGGAGGCCAAAATCGTGCAACAGCCACGGGACGGCCCGGGGAACACCTTAAACACCTCAAGAGGGACCAATGTGAGTTGTGCAAAACTTAGGGAACTAGCACGGGACACCCAGTTTGGAAACTAAGTCAAAAAATGCACTTTTTCACACTTAAGCTTAAAAATAGGCTACCGGAGGCCAAAATTGTGCAATAGCCACGAGACGGCCCAGGGAACACCTCAACACCTCAGGAGGGACCAATGTGAGTTGTGGAAACTTACGGAACTTGCAAGGGACTCCCGGTTTGAAAACTACATCAAAGAATGTACCTTTTCACACTTAAGCTTGGAAATAGGCCACCGGAGGCGAAAATCGTGCAACAGCCACGAGACGGCCTGGGGAACACCTAAAACACATCGGGAGGAACAAATGTGAGTTGTGGAAACTTACGGAACTAGCACGGGACTCTTGGTTTGAAAACTAAGTTCAAAATGCACTTTCTCACACTTAAGCTTGAAAATAGACCACCGGAGGCCAAAATCGTGCAACAGCCACGGACGGCCCGGGGAACACCTCAAACACCTCGGGAGGGACCAATGTGAGTTGTGGAAACTTAGGCAACTAGCACGGGACTCCCGGTTTGAAAACTAAGTCCAAAAGGGCACTTTTTCACACTTAAGCTTGAAAATAGGCCTCTGGGGGCCAAAATCGTGCAATAGCCACGAGACGGCTCGGGGAACACCTCAGACATCTCGGGAGGGACCAATGTGAGTTGTGAAAACTTACGGAACTTGCACGGGACTCCCGATTTGAAAACTAAGTCAAAAAATTCACTTTTTCAAACTTAACCTTGAAAACTAACCACCGGAGGCCAAAATCGTGCAACAGCCACGAAACGGCCTGGGGAACACCTCAAACACCTCGGGAGAGACCAATGTGAGTTGTGAAAATTTACGAAACTAGCACAGGACTCCCGGTTTGAAAACCAAGTTAAATAGGCACTTTTTCACACTTAAGCTTGAAAATAGGCCATCGGCGGCCAAAAGCGTGCAACAGCCACGAGACGGCCCGAGGAACACCTCAAAGACGTCGGGAGGGACCAATGTGAGTTTCGGAAACTTACGAAACTAGCACGGGACCCCGATTTGAAAACTAAGTCCCAAATGCACTTTTTCACACTTAAGCTTGAAAATAGACCATCGGAGGCCAAAATCGTGCAACAGCCACGCGACGGCTCGTGGAACACCTCAAACACCTCGGGAGGGACCAATGTAAATTGTGGAAACTTACGGAACTAGCACGGAACTCCCGGTTTGAAAACTAAGTCCAAAAATGTACTTTTGCACACTTAAGCTTGAAAATAGGCCATTGGAGGCCAAAATCTTGCAACAGCCACGGGACGGCCCGGGAAACACCTCAAACACTCGGGAGGCACCAATGTGAGTTATGGAAACTTACAGAACTATCACGGGACTCCCGGTTTGAAAATTAATTCCAAAAAGTCACTTTTTCACACTTAAGCTTGAAAATAGGCCACCAGAGGCCAAAATCGTGCAACAGCCACGAGTCGAACCGAGGAACACCTCAAACACGTTAGGAGGGACCAATGTGAGTTGTGGAAACTTACGGAACTAGCACGGGACTCCCAGTTTGAAAACTAAGTCCAAAAAGGTACTTTTTTACACTTAAGCTTGAAAATAGGCCACTGGAGGCCAAAATCGTGCAACAGCCACGAGACGGCCCGGGGAACACCTCAAATACCTCGGATGGGACCAATGTAAGTTGTGGAAACTTACGGAACTAGCACGGGACTCCCGGTTTGAAAACTAAGTCCAAAAAAATACTTTTTCACACTTAAGCTTAAAAATAGACCACCGGAGGCCAAAATCGTGCAACAGCCACGAGACGGCCCGGGGAACACCTCAAACACGTTGAGAGGGACCAATGTGAGTTGTGAAAACTTACGGAACTAGCATGGGACTCCCGATTTGAAATCTAAGTCCAAAAATGCACTTTCTCACACTTAAGCTTAAAAATAGACCACCGGAGGCCAAAATCGCACAATAGCCACAAGACAGCCCGGGGAACACCTCAAACACCTCAAGAGGGACCAATGTGAGTTGTGCAAACTTAGGGAACTAGTATGGGACTCCCAGTTTGGAAACTAAGTTAAAAAATGCACTTTTTCACACTTAAGCTTAAAAATAGGCTATCGAAGGCCAAAATCGTGCAACAGCCACGAGACGGCCCAGGGAACACCTCAACACCTCGGGAGGGCCAATGTGAGTTGTGGAAACTTACAGAACTTGCACGGGACTCCCGGTTTGAAAACTAAGTCAAAGAATGCACTTTTTCACACTTAAGCTTGGAAATAGGCCACCGGAGGCCAAAATCGTGCAACAGCCACGAAACGGCCTGGGGAACACCTCAAACACGTCGGGAGGAACCAATGTGAGTTGTGGAAACTTACGAAACTAGCACGGGACTCCCGGTTTCAAAACTAAGTCCAAAAATGCACTTTCTCACACTTAAGCTTGAAAATAGACCACCGGAGGCCAAAATCATGCAACAGGCATAGGACGGCCTGGGGAACACCTCGAACACCTCGGGAGGGAGCAATGTGAATTTTGAAAACTTAGGAAACTAGCACAGGACTCCCGGTTTGAAAACTAAGTTCAAAAGGGCACTTTTTCACACTTGAGCTTGAAAATAGGCCGCCGGAGGCCAAAATCGTGCAATAGCCACGAGACGGCCTGGGGAACACCTCAAACATCTCGGGAGGGACCAATGTGAGTTGTGGAAACTTACGAAACTTGCACGGGACTCTCGGTTTGAAAACTAAGTCAAAAAATGCACTTTTTCACACTTAAGCTTGAAAATAAGCCATTGGAGGCCAAAATCGTGCAACAGCCACGAGACGGCCCGAGGAACACCTCAAACACCTCGGGAGGGACCAATGTGAGTTGTAGATACTTATGGAACTAGCACAGGACTCCCGGTTTGAAAACCAAGTCAAAAAAGGCACTTTTTCACACTTAAGCTTTAAAATAGGCCACCGACTGCCAAAACCGTGCAACAGCCACGAGACGGCCCGGGGAACACCTTAAAGATGTCGGGAGGGACCAATGTGAGTTTTGGAAACTTACGGAACTGGCACGGGATGCCCAATTTGAAAACTAAGTCCCAAAATGCACTTTTTCACACTTAAGCTTGAAAATAGACCACTGGAGGCCAAAATCGTGCAACAGCCACGCGACGGCTCGTTGAACACCTCAAACACCTCGGGAGGGACCAATGTGAATTGTGGAAACTTACAGAACTTGCACAGGACTCCCGGTTTGAAAACTAAGTTCAAAAATGTACTTTTGCCCACTTAAGCTTGAAAATAGGCCACCGGAGGCCAAAATCTTGCAACAACCACGGGACGGCCCGGGGAACACCTCAAACACTCGGGAGGCACCAATGTGAGTTATGGAAACTTACAGAACTAGCACGGGACTCCCGGTTTGAAAACTAAGTCCAAAAAGTCACTTTTTCACACTTCAGCTTGAAAATTGGCCACCGGAGGCCAAAATCATGCAACAGCCATGAGACGGCCCGGGGAACACCTCAAACACCTCGGGAGGGACTAATGTGAGTTGTTGAAACTTATAGAACTAGCACGGGACTCCCGATCTGAAAACTAAGTCCAAAAATGCACTTTTTCACACTTTAGCTTGAAAATAGGCCACTGGAGGCCAAAATCGTGCAATAGTCACGAGACAGCCCGGGGAACACCTCAAACACCTCGGGAGGGACCAATGTGAGTTGTGGACACTTACGGAACTAGCATGAGACTCCCGGTTTGAAAACTAAGTCCAAAAAGGCACTTTTTCACACTTAAGCTTGAAAATAGGCCACCGGAGGCCAAAATCGTGCAACAGCCACGAGACGGCCCGGGAAATGCCTCAAACACATTGGGAGGGACCAATGTGAGTTGTGAAAACTTACGGAACTGGCACGGGACTCCCGGTTTGAAAACTAAGTCCTAAAATGCACTTTCTCACACTTAAGCTTGAAAATAGACCACCGGAGACCAAAATCGTGCAACAGTCATAGGACGGCCCGGGGAACACCTGAAACACCTCGGGAGGGACCAATGTGAGTTGTGGAAACTTACAGAACTAGCACGGGACTCCCGGTTTGAAAACTGAGTCAAAAAATGCACTTTTTCACACTTAAGCATGAAAATAAGCCACCGGATGCCAAAATCGTGCAACAGCCACGAGATGGCCCGGGGAACACCTCAAACACCTCAGGAGGGACAAATGTGAGTTGTGGAAACTTACAGAACTAGCACGAGACTCCCGGTTTGAAAACTAAGTCCAAAAATGCATGTTAAATTGTATATTTTATGGATAAGATAATAATTGTCTAACTTGCATTTTTTTTTTTTTTTTTTGTGTTTAATTTTTTCAGATTCGTGATTTGATATGGACATGTTTGGTAATTTGGAGGGCAGATGGTAGCTCATTTTGTATTTTTGTTCATATTTCCTTACATGTATTTTGGTTGCGTTGTAAATTTTCTATTTTTGTTGGTATTACAGGGCATGTTGGGTAATTCGCCCTTGATATTTTATTTTTGTTGATGTTAGTAGATATGTTTTTTGTTGGATATTAGGAGATGTGTTTGGTAATCCGCATGTGGTTGATATTATATTTTTGTTGATATTAGTAGACGTTTTTTTGTGGATATTAGGAGACATGTTTATAAGCCGCATGCAGATCATATTGTATTTTTGTGGATAGTGCTGAAATTCAATTGTGATATTTATGAAAATGAATAGATTTCTATATTGATTTGTAATAGATATTTTATTGAACAGGTTATTGAAATGCGCAGGGAATTGTTACTGAAAAGAAAAATTTTTGAAAGAAAATAGTACCCCTATTTTCAAAAATTTTATTTTTTATTAGTGACGAAATAAAAAATGTCGCTATTAGTTTTCAAAAAACACGACGAATAATTTTGTCACTAATGATACAAAACCAAAAAAATAATTTAGTCACACTCGCTGAATATTTCGTCGCTAAATTAAAATATTTGGTGACAAAATATTTTTTGTCATTGAAGAATTTTTTTTTCTACTCATTTTAGTGACGAATTTTTTTGTCACCTTAATTCATATCCTTGGCGGGGAAAACTTTTGTCACTAAAATCTATTTGGTGACGAAATATTTCATCGCTAAAAACAATTAAAATAAAATATTATTTACTTTTGGCAATGAAATTGATGTTATGGAGGATGAAAAATTCAACATTCGGAGACGAAACATTTCGTCGCCAAAAATCAAAAATAGGCGACGAAACTATTTTTCGTCATTAGGTACTTTCAGCGACGACGTATAGGCCACGAACGTGGTGACAAATTTTTTTCATCGCAAATCACTTTTGTCATGACCAGAACCCGTCCCCATGGGTTAAGGATATAACCGGCCAGTAATCAGGAGATTACCTATAGCCTCAAACCAAATCAAACATATATTAATAGAGTTAAGGGGCCAAACGGAAGCATTTCAAACTTTTGTCCATAGAGTTGTGCTTACATGGCACGTTATAGCATTTCGCAAAAGTATTTGTTAATAACTCACATCAAAAGGAAGTCAATATATACATATACTTTACATAACAGGATCATACAAGACTTAGTCAGCCTAACCAAACTTATTTACAATCGTAATCCAAAGTTCTCGCCAACATGACAAAATATAACAATATGGCAAAAGGGCGAGAACAAGTCTCGTGCGTGAGACATATGGGCTGACTTTCCAAAACCTTGACTGTTCCTCACAGATTTCATTGAGGCTGGGTCTGGACCTCCCTTGGCTCACCTACAGACACATGAATGAGCGTGAGTGAAAGCCCAGTGAATAATATCGAATAAAGAAGATACATTAGAACAATATACATCAGACGGCCTTGGGCCCAATTCGTAATTCTATCTAGTATATATATATAGGTCAAGTGACTACGGTTCCAAACACATCAGACGGCCTCGGGCCCAATCCATTCATGTCAAACTAGGCTTTGGCCCATTCATTCTTTCATTCATGTCAGACTGGCCTTTGGCCAATTTATTTTTCATTCATGTCAAACGGCCTTTGGCCCATCCATTCTTTTATTCATGTCAAACTGGC
This sequence comes from Camellia japonica, assembly GCA_030407325.1. Lineage (NCBI taxonomy): Eukaryota > Viridiplantae > Streptophyta > Magnoliopsida > Ericales > Theaceae > Camellia > Camellia japonica. The sequence goes on along the minus strand of JAPPVO010000002.1, from coordinate 194,326,395 downwards.
CTTTGGCCCAACCATTCTTTCATTCATGTCAGACTGGCCTTTGGCCCAACCATTTGGCATAGTAAACATTTGTCCCCAATTCAAATTAACAAACTTATAAGACTCATAGGGAAATAAGCAATTGGACAAATACATACTTCAAAATATTTTTATTAAGATATTACTCACAGTGTTTTGTCGGTGGATTCACCCTTGAGCTTGACCCTACATATTACATAACACACATGGGTCACAAACGATTCAATCCGTTCTTAATTCATACATCCCTCTTAGGCTTCTTTCTTATTCTTTCAATTCATTTATGATGCTCTATGCATGCCTAAGAGTGCTCAGAAATGAAAGAGAACGGAAAATGAAACACATAACACTTTTTCAAATCTTTTGAAACAGGGGTCCCTGCTCGAGCGTGGAATTTCCCGCTCGAGCGGACCCAATAGGTCTGCAAAAGTACTGGTCGCCTCATTTTTACGCTCGAGCGTGAACTCGGACGCTCGAGCTGAAGGTCTCACTACATGGCTCCCCACTCGAGCGTAAACTTCCCCGCTCGAGTGAACATCTATGTCTGCAAAAAGTCTTGGGAGCTCGTATTTCCCGCTCGAGTGGCGCCTTCCCCGCTCGAGCGGACATGCTAAATTCTGGAAAATCCAGAATTGTTCTTCAAGCTCAAACTCGACCTTCAAAGGTCCAAAACTCATAATTTTGGTTTCAAAACATGTAATTACATTATATACCATGAGTATACAAGCAAGATGAGGTCAATTGCTCAAATCATAGTCGCAACCTCAAATTATTCAACACTTCTTTTGTATAATCAAACTCATGCCTTCAAATCTTATATAAGCTCCATATTTCCAATAACCAAACATGCATGTAAATTTTGACTTCATTTCTATTTCAAATGAGGCAAATGGTGTTCATTCTCATGAAACTTAACAAAAACATGCTTGCATGTGTGACCCAACTCTCAATCTTTCATAATTGACATGCTACATGTTAGATTATGCAAATTTATGGCAATTCATAGCAATTCTATGCATGCATGTGCATATCTCATCAAAATCAACACAACTCATGATCTAACTCACCATTTAATCTTCAATTCACAAAATCACAACTCAAACTCATGAGCTAAGGGTTGATTACTCACCTAGGAGCTTTAATCTTCCAAACTTATGCTTAATTCTTGAGTTGGTCTTCAAGTCATTTAAGTTCAAGATCAAAACTTCAATTGTCTCCCTCTCTCTCTCTTTCTCTAGTCGACCCTCACTCTCTTCCCTTAGGCCAATTTTCGGCTTTGAGCTCAAAAAATAGGTGAATAAGTATAATAAAGCTCCTTTTATAGCCTCTCACTAATCACATTTGATTAGAGTTAAATAATAAAGCTTAATTAATCGTTCTGAATCTAATTATTTTGATCCAAATCAATTTTCAATTAAATTTTACCGTAGGCTCTAAAAATTACGCCAATCACAATGGCGTAGTCAATTTCGGTTTCTATGGCCGATAAGGCCTTCAATTTTCAGTTTATAACAGCAAGTTGAACAGATATTCCTACGGTGAACAGATAGAAATTCAAAACCACATATATTCATATAAATGGGGCACAAAATCATATCAAACACATAATCACATTCATAATAAAGATCAATTAGCATAATACGGAACAGGGTTATCACAATTTTAGTGATGAAAATTTGATATTTGGAGACAAAATCAGTCTGTCACCAACGGCCTTTTTTGTTGTAATGAATCTTCCACAATGCACAAAGTGAAACTCCGTTGATTTCTAGGATTTGGTGGATGCGAATTTATGGGTGGAAAGGGGGTTCACCAGCATGGTAATGATTTGAAGCTCATAGTTTAGTTCAAAGAGAGAAGACAAGACCCGTGAAGAATCTTGAGCTTTGATCTTCAGCTTTTATTTTCTTTACACATGAAGCTTTTCAGAAATGACGAAGACTGAAGAGAGAGAAAATATGGACGTTTGGAAGCTTTTCACAGTGGAGATTGAACAGAGAGAGAAATGTGCCAAACAGGAATTCGAATATCATTTTGAACTCTGTGGTAGAATTGTATTTTCAAATCTGTATCCAAACGTCTAGTGCAAATAGGAGGGTGTAAATATAGTTCGCGAGCCTTACCAAACACAACCTTATTATTTTTTATATAATTTTATATTTTAGAAGGCTAAAAATAATTTTTAAAAATTTTTAAAAATTTTTTTGATATTTATTTTATCAAATTATTTAATATTTTTTTTTTAAAAAATATTTAAAAAAAAAAAAAACCAAACATGGCTTTTGTATTTTGTATTATTATTTTGCTTTTATTTATTTATTTATAATTTTTTCAAAACCACGTTTATGAAGAAATTTCGATAAAGTAAAAATTGTAAAGAAATATCAATGAAGGGTAAGATTGGAAAAGAAAATAAATATAATTACAATCCTACATTCATATGTTTTCTTATCTAATGCAAATCAAATAATGGACAAAAAGATAATTTATCCTACTAATCCTATTAGATAGTGAATACCAAGGACATTAGAAAATGTTAACTGAGACTAATAAATTATGGTGTAAATTTCTTCAAGCCAAGTACTTGCAGAGAAACACCTTATATAATTGGCCTATACAGAGGAGAGCCTCACACACTTGGAAAAGTATTTGTAAAACTAGAGACATACTTAGAAAAGGGGTTAACTGGAATGTGGGAAATGGGGAGACCATTTCACTATGGCATGATTGGTGGTGTGGACAAAAACCCTTTGATAAAAAATATACTAATCCACAGGTTAATGATGAAGATAGGGTGAGTCTACTCCTTGATGATGAAGGACATTGGAACCATGAAGTCATTGTTAAAACTGTGACTCAGTAAGACCTCCAAGAGATTATACAGATCCATAGACCCAGCTATGTGACCTACATAGATACCCCTACCTGGATTGGATCCTCTAAGGGAAATTTCTCAACAGTATCTGCTTACAAGATCATTGCAAACCATGAGCTAGATGGGACTGACTGGAAATGGGTATGGAAGATCAAAACTCCTCAAAAACTAAAATACTTTCTCTGGCTTATACTCAAGGATAGGTTGCTAACTAATCAATTAAGGCTCAGAAAAAACATGGCAAACACTGATTTATGTATTCGATGTGGGGAATCCAGTGAAGATATGAACCACTTCCTTAGAGAATATACTACTTCCAAAGAAATCTAGAGTGAAATAAGGAATGCCACATGGTGGGAGGAAGGTTGTAGATTGCCTCTAACTGAATGGGTGTCTTCTAATATGAAAACAAAAACTTTGTTTCTTGGGAAAAAAATGGTATCTTTACTTCATTGTTACCCTTTTGCAGATCTGGAAAGACAGAAATCAAATGGTTTTTGAAAACTCTATTCACCGCATTCAAATTAGACTTAAGAACATTAGAGACTATGTTCTTGAGATTGATTAGGCATTTCAATCCCCTCTCCACCCTAACCAATCTTTAACTGTTCTAATTAATTGGTGTTTCCTAACTGCAAGTAAACTGAAATTAAACACTGATGACTGCTCCAAAGGATATCCTGGACATGCAGGCTATGGAGGGCTTTTGAGGGATGCAGCAGGCACATGGATACGGGGTTATTATGGAAAGCTGGGCCACTATTCCAATGTGGAAGCAGAGCTATGGGCCATCTACAGGGGCCTCACAATTCTACTTCAGAAAGGCACCATGGATGTGGATATTGAAACTAATGCCACTCAAGCCATCAAGTTAATTCAAGATGGACCAAGCCATAACTCTCCTTACAAGTAGAAGATACAAAGTTCTTAATGAAAAGATGTAATTGCACACTGAGTAACACACTAAGGGAAGGAAACAAATGTGCTGATAGATTGGCAAACATAGGAGTGGCACAAGATGAACATGTGGTGATTCTGGAGGACCCCCCAGAAGATGTAACAGCCTTGGTCATAGATGATATGACTGGAGCTCATTTTGAAAGGGATTAGCCCTTTAGACCGATGCTTGTTTAGAGATCTTTCTCAGTTTTATGTTTCAAGTGAATCAAAAAAAAGAATACCACACTAATTTGATGGAATTATTAATAGATTTACTATTAATCTTGTTAATCAAACATGACCTAAAAACACAATTATGACAATTGATATTAAAAAAATATATATTATCAAAGGGTAATTTTGAGAAATTAAAGTACAATAATTATACTATTAAAAAAAGTTAAATCCCTAAAAGATACTATTATTTTGAGACGAAGTGAGTAATGAAATGCGTAAGTCTATACTTTAGACTCATTTTTAAAATTGAGTGATGGGTTAAGACCAATGCAATCTCTTCCCTCCCCTTTTGCCCCCAACTTCTTTGCCTTCCCTCTTTCGGTATCTTCGGTGATTGCCGGAGAACCCATCCTCCATTACCCACACTCTCAGAGTAGCCCCAAAACGGACAAATGGTTATTAAAATGCTCAGAATTTACAGCAATGCTGTTAAATATTATGTAGATTATCTAAACCCCCTATGTTCCATTGTAATTTGCTGTTAGGCTACAGATTAGGCTACTCTTAAAATCTTTCCTGTGTAAATTGAATAACTATAACCAACACACTCCTTTCTGGGTTTTCATGGATGTGGTGGATGTAAAACAATTTCAAATGTATTGATTTTTCATATACTTTAAGATTGTGTTTCATTTATGAATTACGGACGAATTTGAGATGAAAAAAAAAATGTCTATAAAATATAGATTTTACCTAGTACTTTTTTCTATATAAATTTTATCTATATTCATAAACCAAATACAACATCAGGAAAGAAGATTAATGGAGATAAGGCGCTAGTCTGTGGTGACGCATTGGTCTTTAAGGAGAGAGGGTGGATGAGGGATATGGCGGCGGTCGGTGGTAAAGGAGTAGGGCGGTGGTCACTGCAAAAGAGAAAAGTTTAACGGAGGCTGTAGGAAGAGGGATGGGAAGGAAAGAGATCACATTGGGGAGGGTGTATGAATGGAAGTGATGTGATTTTGGTGGGGCTCATAATTTTAGTGAGGTGGCTTCATTTGATTTGTTGTTGGTTAACTCAAAGTAAACGACGGCGCCCTATATATGTCTTGTTCGGTGTACCTGTTAAAACAGATTATAAATTATAATTTAACAGATTATAAATTATGATTTTAATCAGAAATTGTTAATCTGTTTGGTGTACCTGTCGGATTATATATTTAAGTTATTGAATAATATTTATTAAATAAGCTGTGAATTAGTTTTTTCAATTAACTTTTTTTTTTATTATTTACTATTTGTTTACATTTCTCATAAAAAATAATAATAATATTCTATAGTCCATTTAGGTTTTTTTCTATTTTTAAAAAAATAAAAAAATTTAAGAGTATAACCGTGAATTAATATGTCTACAGCAGAAGCTGATAATCAGAAGTAAGGAAGTAAACAGCTTCTCAGAATCAGTTTTTTTTTTACTTAAAATAAGTTGTTAAAATCAGAAACTGTTTGAAATAAATTTAATCAAACAGTTTAAAATAACTTTTTAAAAGTCAGAAGCCATAAGTTGGCTTAAAAAAGTCCCACCAAACACCCCCATAATGTGGGCGTTTGGGAAGTGGGTTTTTTTTATAGGTTTTTTTAGTTGTAGGATATTATTGGAGAATTTTTTTTTTGTGTTTGAGAAGATAGTTAGGTTTTTTTATAGTTGGATGTGATATTTGTGAGAGAAAAAGTGAAATGATTATGGGGTTTGATGTGATATTTTGTTTGGATTTGTTTTTTTTAGTTTTGTAACTAATTTGTCTTTTAGTGAAAAAAAAAAAAAAAACCTAAAAACTAACTTCCCAAACACCCCCAATGTACCAGAGTGATGTTAGAGATCCCAAAATAATTTACTAAATTTTTTTTACTAAACTTCTCATGTAGGTCTGGAATCTACACATATGTGGGTTTGTGTGGGTCTCACACCCATGTGAGAAGTTTGGTAAAAAATTTAGTAGATTATTTTGGGTCTATAACATTTTCCAATGTACCCTTATCAGTTATTTATGAATGGAAAAATTGTAAATCACTAACAACACGGCAAAAAAAAAAAAAAGAAATGAAACGATTTATTTTCAACTGAAATTTTAATTGGACCAAATAATTAAGATTTTTAATCGATAAGAATCATTAGGCGGAAGACTCTAACCGATAAGAGTCTTAAAAGAAAGATTTTTGCCTATAAAATTTTTAAAAAAAATTTAACTAGCCCATATTTTTATAAATTTTTATCGGTAAAAAAACTTTTTGTTTAATGACTCTTATCAATAAAAAAAAATTTTATTTAATGATTTTTATCGGTAAAAAATTTTAACTGTTTGATTCAGTTAAAAGTTCAACCGGAGAGAAGTCAAATTTAAAAAGAAAATTGGTCAAACTTATCAATTGTAATAATTGAAGTAACAATTTTGTTTTTTTAATGATTTTGTAATTTTTTTTTAAAATCTTTCCACTTATTTGTAATTTTTCCTTTATGTAGTGAATGCCAGTAACAGCCATAATGTAATGTTAAAAGTAACTAAACTGAGTTTAGTTTTGGAATCACTTAAAATAATTAAAAATGTATTACGAGAAAATTAACTTTTGTCTTTGTTTTTTTATGTCTTCTGGTAAAAAATTAAAAAAAACCAACTAAAAATATGATTTTTGGTGAAAGGTCATATTATTTTTGGTAAAACATAGGCAGTGTTTGGGAGCGAAGTTTGTAGGCTATTTTAGCCTCTTCAGAAAAAATCCAAAAAGAAGTACGGTTGCTGAGGACTTTCCACGTGACGCACGGCTCTAATGGGCAGAGAGTAAAATGACTCTTTTGCCCTTTAAAGTTTTGAGAAACCCCAACAACGATATACACAGGGACATTTTGGTTATCTACTATCGTCAGATCATTTTAAATACATTTTTTAATACACAAATCTAACAAAAAATCAAACTTATTTTCTCAACTACACAAAACTAAAATAGCCTATTAAGGCAGATTATATTATTTTAATAATTTTTTAAATTTTATAAAAAGATGTATAAAAAAATAAAAAAAATAATATAATAATTTTTTAATTTTTAATTAAAATATATAATTGATAAATAAAATCTAAAATAATAAAAAAAAAATCAAAAAAACTTATAAAGTCACCACCTTCCAAACCAGGCCATCATATCAGGAGCCATTCCACCATTTATTAACGAAAGAACAGACAGAAAGATAAGGTCACGTCGGTTGGTTCCACCTTTTCTTTTTTGTTTGCTTATTTTGTACTCCTGCCGTCCCAAAATATTAATCTCTTATTTTATTTTTTATTATCTCAAAATATTAGTCTTTCTTCAAAAATTAAGTACAAAAATAATATAAATTTCCTATTTTGCCCTTCTTTTAAATTAATAAATAATATAAAAAGTACAATTATGACATTGATATTCTCAAAAAATGTACTATCAAAAGGATAATTTTAGAAATTCAATTTTTTTTAAATGCAATAATTGTACTATCAAAAAAAGTTGAATTCTCCAAAAGGGACCATTATTTTGAGACGGAGGGAGTATATGATTCTATAAAATAATTTTGTACACTTCAATTTTATAATTAAAAAAAAAAAAAAAAAATCTAAACTTCAAGGTTAACAACTTCAAAATTCGAGTGGTTGCTTTGTTTATTGTCAGCGTGTGAGCTTCGATAACTCATATAAAGTGCGATTATTATAGTTAATAGGGCTCAGAATTAGAATCCAACAATAATTACAAATTTCATAGGTACTAATTAGTATATTAATTGGTGTATAATATATATTAAAATATTATTTTGATCTCACTCATTATACAAATTATAAATATTTAAAATTTTTAAAATTATGTCACATCATCTTCGGTTAGTACACTAATTAATATACTAATTAGTGTATATAATATTATTCATACACTAAACCCAAATTTAAAAGAATATTAAAGTTCAATTAATAACTAGAAATTAACAATCACCAAAATCAAATTTAGAATAAATAAATAATTATATACAACCACCTTAATATGTGAAAAATAAACATGACAAATAAAAAATTCATCTTCATAAGAGTAAAACTCGCAACCTCACCAAGCACGAGCCTATCAACCACCACTGGCTAATACATACAACACTCATAATGACGGATAAATAAAAACCACGAAAATCAAACTTCTTTGCATAATAGTTTAACCTGTAAACTCACACTACAAGAACTGTTAATAGACCAAAAATCTTGATTTTTTTTTTTGTACAACTTATCTAAATAATTTATAATTTTTTTATTCTAAGAGTTTATACAAGATTATTTAGTACAATTTTTATTTAAAACTTATTAGACTTATTTTTTATTATTTAAAGCCAGCTTTTTATCAACTTCCCAAATCACTTTCCAAAAAGCTAAAAAGCTTGGTAAAAAGTCAAAGCCAGCTTTTTACCAACTTCCCAAAACAACCCTATGCATGACAATAATAATTTCAGAAAATTACAAAAAATAAAAAAATTATAAATTTGAATTTTGTAACAAAATAAATCTTGTTGTTGCGATCATAACTTCTAATATATAGTTACATCTTTTAAGAAGAGGTCTAATTTTTAAACTTAAATAACACTACTATTTGAATAAATACTGGATATAAAGCGTTATTCAATCAACAACTTTATAGTTTTTTGTTAATCGATGTTATCATGGAAGATGATATTATCGTTACGCTTAATATTTATTCTTAAAATTTTACACCAAAAAAAAAATGCAAGCTCGATTGAGCATATAAGGCAACACATATTCATGTTTATTTGGCGGATTAAATTGGATAAAATTGTTAGTGATGAGATGGTTAGTGAAGAGATTGTTAATGTGAAAATTGTTAGCGAGAGAATTAAGTAAAAGTGTATTTGTTTTGATAATAATAGAAATGATGATTAGTAATGAGATTGTTAAATTTTTTTATATAAACTTAAAAAAATATTTCTATATTAAAAAAATTCTAAAACAAATATGATTTTTTTATTTTTATTTTTATTTTTTACAAATAACACATTGCACTTGAGTAAAAAAATAATAAAAAAATAAAATAGCACCTAATCCCCTCGTGTTTTTTCAATTGCAAACATTCTACAGCTTTGTTCCGATTCATTTGGGAAGTGAATTAGTTTTTTAATTTTTTTGGCTTTTTTGATTATTTTAGTTTTTAAAAAAATCTTATTTGGAAAAGATTTTGAATTTTTTTACTTTTTTATGAAGAAAATAATATAATGATTATAAATTAGATGTGATATTTTATTTTATTAAATTAAAAAATTTATTTTATTTTTTTTGATTAAAATAATTAAAAAAAAAAACCTCAAAATTGACTTCTCAAACGAAGCCTTAGGCCTCGTTTGGGAACAGCTAATTTAGTAACTTTTTGGTTATTTGGCTAAAATATGAGCGAAAAAAAACTAGTATGTTTGAGATGACTTTTTGGCTTTTTACGAAAAGATGTGCAAAAAGTAGAGAGAAAAGAGAATCTTTGACTTTTTAGTATGGGTTATTGACTTTTTGACTAATTTAATAACTTTTTAACTTTTGGACTAAAAGAGAGTGTTCCCAAACGAGGCCTTAATCTGATTGGATAGGGGATTGTCAATCCAACTACCCTAATAAATTCACACATAAATTTTCTCAACCAAATGCTTTCAAGGTCTAACCCCAATATCACTCCAATCCTACCACTTATGGGGGATAACAAACACGGCCTAAGCTCGATCTGAAGAACAGAGAGGTAGTATTGAAATGGCTCACTCAGAAGAAACACCCCCACCACATGTACTTCAGAGAGGTAGTATTGAAATGGATCACTCACAAGAAACCCTCCCACCACATGTACTCATCTTCCCTCTCCCCGCACAAGGACATGTAAACTCCATGCTCAAGTTGGCCGAGCTTCTCTGCCTCGCCGGCCTCCACGTCACATTCCTCGTCTCCGAATACATCCATGATCGCCTCCTCCGTCACATCGACGTTCACAAGCGTTTCGAGCACTATTGTCAATTCCGGTTCCAAACGATTTCTGATTTATTCTCGGTGGAAAGCTCCAGATCCGGTAGTGATTTTCTAACAGAGTTGGTTGATTCTTTAACCGTAGTCAAACCGCTTTTCCGAGACTTGTTTGTTCGCTCTAATCGTCTGAGCTCTAAGTTGGATCGGCCAGTAACGTGCATTATAGCAGATGGAGTATTGAGTTTTGCTATTGATGTTGCTGAAGAGATGGGTATTCCCATAATTTACTTCAGAACAATCAGCGCTTGTGCTTTCTGGGCTTATTTTTGCATCCCTCAACTCATTGAATCTGGCGAGCTTCCCTTCAAAGGTGTGTTTTCCTGATCTGCTTTGCATCACCATTGTACGGGGGCGAAATATTCTTTGCTCTCCGTACGCCTTGAACGTCAAGCTTCTGGTAACGGCGTTTATCTCTGCAACACAAAAACGGTGAGCTGCCCGGCGGTGGTGTGCCGGAAAGCCCCTCCGACGATCAAGTTAGATCACTTGAGGAAGAAGATAATCAGAGAGAGTGTTTTTGGAGGAGTGAGTTCGCATACCTCTAACGTTCGTCTTCTTCCATATTTCTAGGCTGACCATGCAGCCCCAAGATTGTGCGCGCACTACCTCTGCTGTCCTTCCCTGGACAGGTGGCAGTGCTCGCCTCTCGCCACCTTACGCGTGTAAAGGCTTAGTCCTCCCACCAGTACACACAGAGCTGTCCAACGGTATTGAGGCGTGCGTGGAGCAGATGTCCTCTCCCTCACGCCATTGGCCCAGGTGGCACCCTTAACCGGAGTACCACGACCGACCTATCGCTTGTGGAGAATGGTCACCACGAGCGCACAACCGAACAAGGTGTCGCCGGCCTGTACCTAGGCAAAAAGGGTCAAAGGGTGATGCCATGGCCGAGCTATTCGTGGCCGGTCCCTCCTGGCTGACCGACCGTGTAGCACGCTGGACTTCCTCCGTTCTACATTCTTGATCACAAGAAAGTCGCCTATCTCGGCTGATCGGTTAGGCGCATGCCGGCGCTAACCGCGTCTCAAGTCTGGTCTGGGCTGCTCTTAGATCGGTCACCAGACACCGCTGTACGTCAGGCCGCGTCACAGCTCGGCCAGGCATTGGTTCGAGTCTGGTCGGTCGACCTCTCCGGCCGCGCAAGAGGAGGGGTCTGCTCGGCGCCGTGCAGTTCCCCAATTGCCCCTTAATCGCGTTATCGTAGCTCGGCCGTACTACCGCGCAAATCTCCCCATCCCAATTGCCCCTTAATCCCGTCTGCGCTAGCGTGACTGGGATTACATTACAAGGCCGGGCTATACTTTTTGCTCGGTGATCCACTTTGCTCGGTTTAGGAACTCCAAGGCGAGCAAGGTCCGCTCCGTGACTTGCTTCTTGGTGAGCAAGATCAGCTCGGCAAGGAACTCCAAAGAAGGCAAGCAAGGTCCGCTTCGCGACTTCCTTCTTGGCGAGCAACATCAGCTCGGCAAGGAACTCCAAAGAAAGCGAGCAAGGTCCGCTCCGCAACTTTCTTCTTGGCGAGCAAGATCAGCTCGGCAAGGAACTCCAAGGTCAGCGAGCAAGGTCCGCTCCGCAACTTGCGTCTTGGCGAGCAAGATCAGCTCGGCAAGGAACTCCAAGGTCGGCGAGCAAGGTCCGCTCCGCGACTTGCTTCTTGGCGAGCAAGATCAGCTCGGCAAGGAACACCAAGGTCGGTAAGCAAGGTCCGCTCCGCAACTTTCTTCTTAGCGAGCAAGATCAGCTCGGCAAGGAACACCAAGGTCGGCGAGCAAGGTTCGCTTCGCGACTTTCTTCTTGGCGAGCAAGATCAGCTCGGCAAGGAACTCCAAGGTCGGCGAGCCAGGTCTGCTCGGCGACTTGCGTCTTGGCGAGCAAGATCAGCTCGTCAAGGAACACCAAGGTCAGCGAGCAAGGTCCGCTCGGTGACTTGTTTCTTGGCGAGCAAGATCAACTCGGCAAGGAAGTCCAAGGTCGGCGAGCTAGGTCCGCTCGGCGACTTTCTTCTCGGCGAGCAAGATCAGCTCGGCAAGGAAGTCCAAGGTCGGCGAGCTAGGTCCGCTCGGCGACTTTCTTCTCGGCGAGCAAGATCAGCTCGGCAAGGAACTCCAAGGTCGGCGAGCAAGGTCCGCTCGGCGCCTTGCTTCTGGGCGAGCAAGATCTACTCGGCAAGGAAGTCCAAGGTCGGCGAGCTAGGTCCGCTCGGCGACTTGCTTCTCGGCGAGCAAGATCAGCTCGACAAGGAACTCCAAGGTCGGCGAGCTAGGTCCGCTCGGCGCCTTGCTTCTTGGCGAGCAAGATCAACTCGGCAAGGAAGTCCAAGGTCGGCGAGCTAGGTCCGCTCGGCGCCTTGCTTCTTGGCGAGCAAGATCAACTCGGCAAGGAAGTCCAAGGTCGGCGAGCTAGGTCCGCTCGGCGACTTTCTTCTCGGCGAGCAAGATCAGCTCGGCAAGGAACTCCAAGGTCGGCGAGCTAGGTCCGCTCGGCGCCTTGCTTCTTGGCGAGCAAGATCAACTCGGCAAGGAAGTCCAAGGTCGGCGAGCTAGGTCCGCTCGGCGCCTTGCTTCTTGGCGAGCAAGATCAACTCGGCAAGGAAGTCCAAGGTCGGCGAGCTAGGTCCGCTCGGCGACTTTCTTCTCGGCGAGCAAGATCAGCTCGGCAAGGAACTCCAAGGTCGGCGAGCAAGGTTCGCTCGGCGCCTTGCTTCTTGGCGAGCAAGATCAACTCGGCAAGGAAGTCTAAGGTCGGCGAGCTAGGTCCGCTCGGCGACTTGCTTCTCGGCGAGCAAGATCAACTCGATAAGGAACTCCAGGGTCGGCGAGCTAGGTCCGCTCGGCGACTTGCTTCTTGGCGAGCAAGATCAACTCAGCAAGGAAGTCCAAGGTCGGCGAGCTAGGTCCGCTCGGCGACTTGCTTCTCGGCGAGCAAGATCAGCTTGACAAGGAACTCCAAGGTCGGCGAGCTAGGTCCGCTCGGCGACTTGCTTCTTGGCGAGCAAGATCAGCTCGGCAAGGAGCTATAAAGTTGATTAAAACCATCAACAAACCTCTTGCCGAGTAAAATTCATCCGACAAGGAATTTCAAAGTTGATAAAATCATCAACGAACCTCTTGTCGAGCAAAATCCGTCCGGCAAGGAATTTTGATCTTTCCATCAAAATGATTGTTAGTTGCCCCTAGGACCGCACTAAATCCGCTTGTCGAGGCAAAAATACAACAATTCTCAAGAAAATGGTTTACTTGTTTCATTGCGCCAATGGCAAAAAGGGTTACAGAAACAGAACCAAGAACAAAACTTTAGATTGGCAGAGCTTGATGTTCTAGAAATGGATCGGCCATTTACAAACTGTGATTTTTATGCCCCTTTCCTCGGTCTTCTTACAGACGTCTTCCAAAAACCGAACTCCCTATATCTCTTCCATGGTGGTTTGCATGGCCATCATCTTATTCTCTATTACCGGACTTGCTGTCACGGTAGCAGCGGCTGCATCGTTTTCGACTCGGATGTGCTCATTGATCCGCTGCATCAAAGATTCCATAGTAGTAGGTTGGTGCATCGTAAGTGAATCTCGTAGCCTATGTCCGACTGGGAGACCCCGTTTGTACTGAGTGATCGCCAGGTTGGTAGGGCAGTCGAGGATCTCGTTGTAAGTTTCCCAATACTTCGCGTTGTATGCCTTCAACGAACATCCAGACTCCATCTTGACGCCCAGGAGATGGTTGACCTCCTTCGGCGTTCGGGTGTTGGTTTTGAATCTGGTGACGAAGGCTTCCGCTAGCTGCTGCCACTCCTCAATACTCCCCTCCGGGAGTCTTTCAAACCACTTCAAACCCAGCTCTCCCAAGCTTGCTGGGAATATGAGGCACATCAAGGCGTCGTTTCGCCGGTGGCCAGCCATCACTTGCCGGTAATGACTCACATGCATGTACGGATCCGTCTTGCCGTCGTACAAAGTGAACTTTGGCTGGCGGAATCCGGCAAGGAGTGGCGTGCTCTCAATCTCTGGGGACAACGGCGTGGCTGTAAGTCGTGCCAGCTCTTTGTCCTCCAGCGCAGGGGCCATCACTCTGGGAGCTGGCATTACCACTTCTTCACTACAACGAACTGGAGCACTTAACCTCTGCAATGCCGGCACTCTCTGAGCCTCCCGACGGCGCGCCCTCTCCTCCAATACCTCCCTCAAGTCCCTGGAACGTGTGGAGAAAGAGGATCGCGACGTTGGCGTCGGGCGTGAGGGGTGGTAAGTGCTGTCGCGAGAGAGGGACCTGCCTTTTCTTTGGTCGGAATCTCTAACCCCATAGTTCCGGGTGATGGAGATAGAGTGAGTCATCCTCTGGCGGCGACTGCTAGAACGAGGGGAGGGGGTGCGCTCACTAAGGTTTCCCTCTCCAGCAACACCCTTCCCCTTTATCTGGCACTTCAACAGCTCCATCTCCGCCGCCATCTTGCGAATGAGGGCGTCTTGGTCTTTGAGTTTGTGCTCCAGGTGCTGCGTACGGGACTCCCCCCGGCGTCGGCGACCTTCTGGGCTCTGCGAGCGATCTGAACTCCTCCCACGTTTGTCTCGCACTCCTCGCGAAGAAGTTTCCAGGCCTGCCATGGCTGGAACATGCGGGGGGCCTTCTCTCCTTCGGACATACTCTGGAGTGACACCATCGACGATGGACAGCGGAACTTCGTCATTGTTGGCCATGGAAATGGTTGAAGAGGCTTGAAGAACAAGGGTTGAGTATCAAAGAATTCCCACAGACGGCGCCAATTGTACGGGGGCGAAATATTCTTTGCTCTCCGTACGCCTTGAACGTCAAGCTTCTGGTAACGGCGTCTATCTCTGCAACACAAAAACGGTGAGCTGCCCGGCGGTGGTGTGCCGGAAAGCCCTCCGACGATCAAGTTAGATCACTTGAGGAAGAAGATAATCAGAGAGAGTGTTTTTGGAGGAGTGAGTTCGCATACCTCTAACGTTCGTCTTCTTCCATATTTCTAGGCTGACCATGCAGCCCCAAGATTGTGCGCGCACTACCTCTGCTGTCCTTCCCTGGACAGGTGGCAGTGCTCGCCTCTCGCCACCTTACGCGTGTAAAGGCTTAGTCCTCCCACCAGTACACACAGAGCTGTCCAACGGTATTGAGGCGTGCGTGGAGCAGATGTCCTCTCCCTCATGCCATTGGCCCAGGTGGCACCCTTAACTGGAGTACCACGACCGACCTATCGCTTGTGGAGAATGGTCACCACGAGCGCACAACCGAACAAGGTGTCGCCGGCCTGTACCTAGGCAAAAAGGGTCAAAGGGTGATGCCCATGGCCGAGCTATTCGTGGCCGGTCCCTCCTGGTTGACCGACCGTGTAGCACGCTGGACTTCCTCTGTTCTACATTCTTGATCACAAGAAAGTCGCCTATCTCGGCTGATCGGTTAGGCGCATGCCGGCGCTAACCGCGTCTCAAGTCTGGTCTGGGCTGCTCTTAGATCGGTCACCAGACACCGCTATGCGTCAGGCCACGTCACAGCTCGGCCAGGCATTGGTTCGAGTCTGGTCGGTCGACCTCTCCAGCAGCGCAAGAGGAGGGGTCTGCTCGGCACCGTGCAGTTCCCCAATTGCCCCTTAATCCGCGTTATCGTAGCTCGGCCGTACTACCGCGCAAATCTCCCCTCCCAAACATATACATTTTTCAGTTTTTTTTTTTTGGTTTGAAATTAGTGATTTTTGTAGGAAATGATTTGGATGTACCAATACAAAGCATACCGGGCATGGAAGCTTTTCTCCGGCGGCGAGACCTTCCTGGTATTTGTCGTGTTGATGACTCAAGCAACCATGGTTTACAATTTCTATCAATTGAAACGAGGGCAACACCAAGAGCCCGAGCCGTCATACTCAACACATTCGAAGATCTAGAAGGACCCATACTGTCTCACATACGTACTCAGATGCCGAACGTATACACCATTGGACCACTCCACGCGCACCTCAAAACAAAATTGGTAGCGACAGCACCGTTGACGGTGGCGACCTCATCGAACAGTATATGGGAAGAAGACCGGAGTTGCATGACTTGGCTCGACGCACAACCATCACAATCTGTAATCTATGTGAGTTTTGGAAGCCTTACAATCATCACAAGGCCCCAGCTAATGGAGTTCTGGCATGGACTAGTAAACAGTGGGAAGCGATTCTTGTGGGTCATAAGGCCCGACTTGGTCACCGGCGGAGATGGGGAGGGTCAGATCCCAACCGAGCTCTTGGAGACAACCAAGGAAAGGGGCTACATAGTGGGATGGGCTCCACAGGAAGATGTCCTCAATCACGAGGCTATTGGTAGTTTTTTGACTCACAGTGGGTGGAACTCGACTCTGGAGAGTATAATTGCCGGAGTGCCAATGATATGTTGGCCTTACTTTATCGATCAGCAGGTTACTAGTAGGTTTGTTGGGGAGGTGTGGAGGCTAGGGATGGACATCAAGGATACTTGTGATAGAGTCATAGTTGAGAAGATGATCAGGGATCTGATGGAGGTGAGGAAAAGTGAGTTTGTGCATTCGGCCAATCGAATGGCTGAGTTAGCTAGAAAAGCCATTGGTGAAGGTGGGTCATCTTATTGTAATTTGGACCGTCTGATCGAGGACTTGAAATTGATGAGTGTGCAATCACGGACTTAGCTAAAGCTTGGTTGGTTTAACAAATTCTTATGTCAATTATCGAATCAATGTAATAGTTTTCTTAGCGTATTGAGTCTTATAATTGTGAGGATGGCAATGTATTGAAATTGTGAACGATGGCCAAGAAGCAATTACCCTTAAACAAGGAGAAACCCAACAAACAGAAAAAGTTTTCTATTCTATGTAGAAGAACCGACTGCATAATCATGCACATATTTCTGTTTTGTTATCAAATTTGGCCCCCCATGCATTTACTTCTTACATAACAATAATTTTAGTTATATTAGATTTTTGGGACTGTGAATTTAAATTTTTTTATATAAGATCAATAAATTCTGGAAATCGGAGTATATAAGTCTAGGGATTTTGTGTAGTAGAATATTATGAAAATAGTCCAGATTTGATTGAATTAGTTATTTATTCTCTCACTAAAGGGTTGTTTGAGATGTTCTAAATAATTACGTTTTTGACTTTTTATAAAAAGATATGTAAAAAAGTAGAGATGATATATTAATTGATGTGACTTAAAAAAGATAAAAAGTGTAGACTTATTTAGTCTTCTCAAACCAGGCCTACCTGTGAATTTGATTTTCGCCCAAGCACGGTTTGCTATTGGTGGCATTTTTGATATTGTTGCTCGATTACAGAAAAGATTAAAGAGGATGGACCATCAACTATATATCAATTTGCACCCTCAAAGATATTTAAATGTGCAAATGACCCATTAAAAGATCAATTGAAACAATATTTCGTAAATAAATAAAAAAATGTTTAAAAGTACAACTAACACTAAAAGATTAATTGGAACAAATTCTAACATGAATTTTAATTAATTTTGGCAACATCCACCCTAAATATTTAATCTTTCGAGGAATAAATTGTACCTTTAAAAATATTTAGGTAGAGCAAGTTGTGCTCTTGAACATCTTCTTAGGAGGTAGCTTGCTTAAAAGGTTTTTTATTTTATTTTTTTAATCGGCAAGCTTAAAAGGTTTTTTAGGGAACTAATTCTAGGATCATTAAACTAATACAATACAATGATAAATAAAGTATGACAAATAAATATAATTAATGTAGAAAAGAATTACACTGGTATTAGTTTTTTCTTGGCTTTTAACATCACATTGTGGATTGGTTTGGGAAGTGGGTTGGCTTTTTGATTTTTTTGGCTATTTTAGCCTGGGCTAAAAAGCTTGGTTTGGGAAGGACTTTTTGGCTTTTTGACTTTTTTGACTTTTTTTGTGAGAGAAGAGTGTAATGATTATGGGTTGGATGTGATGTTTTGTTTTTTGTGACTAAAATAACCTATTTTGTCTTTTGTGGCTAAAATAGCCAAAAAAGCCCCTAACCCAACTTGCCAAAAAAGCTCCTATTTTGTCTTTTGGGAAGTTGCTATTTTAGTATTTTAGTAGGTTAAAATTTTTGTGTTTGGAAAGATGATTGTATTTTTTTATAGTTTGATGTGATGTTTGTAAGAGAAAAAGTAAAATGATTATAAGTTTGATGTGATATTTTGTCTTATTGGTTATTTTAACCTATTTTGTCTTGTTGTGAATTTTAGCCTAAAATAAGCTAAAATCTTTCTTCCCAAACACCCCCATTGTTATGACTAACAAATTGAAATTCTAGTACAATTTGGGGTAGAACATTTGTACTTTCTAGAATTATTAATGTAGTCATGTTATAAATTCAAAAAAAAATGTTTAGAAATTTATTTAGAATTTAAATTGTATAAATCAAATATATCCGACACATCAAGTTCAATCTCCGAGATCTTTTCTATTATCCTTTGCCACCAAGGTTCATGAGACAATGACATTTCTCTTGCTCACTCTCTATTTCGTATATCTAATTTATTTTTTACACATTAGAGTTCTATAGTCTCAAAAAATATTTTAAAAAAATGTTCAAAAATATATTTAACGGTTGAGATTAAAATGTAATGGTTGGCTACAACTTGTTTAGATGACAATTATGAAAAAATATTGTTTTTAACAACATTTGTCTTTGTTTGGCAACTATTAAAAATAACACATTTGAAACTAGTTTTGACAACTACCAAAAATAACACATTTTTTCTTTACCTTTTTGCTTTTAGTAAATTTTAAATTTTTTGCATTAAATTTCTAATTTTTACTATTTAAATTTTTCTACGAACTTTTTTTTTATAAATAATCTAAAACAATTTCTAAAGATTAAAAAAAAAAACACACACACACACACATCAATTCTAAACTTTCCCAATAAAAAAAAAAAAAAAACTTGGTTTTTGTGCAATAAATTTGTCCTAAAAAACTAAAAAAAATTTGCCAAATCCAACCTTAATTATTTAGCTAGCCTGAGTACATTCCGAACTGTGGCTATAAAAATTTTGAAAAAAGTAATAAAACCAAACAATAACAATCATCCATCACCAATGCTCATCAAATAAGGATTTCTTGAGTACAAGACAATGAAAATCAGAATGATGAGATATGGCTAATTAATCTCTGTAGAGATTCATGTGAAGACCCACCTTGCATCACACAAAGATTCACTTTCTCCTTCAAATGTAGCATTCTCTCTCTTATCTCCTTCCCTTCTTTCTCCACCATCAGTCCTCTAATGGCTCTCTCAATGTCCCCTCTCTCCAACCCATTCTCCAATTGCACACCAACCCTCCAAACATGGCTTACATACCTCGCATTCACAAGTTGATCGGTGAAGCGAGGCATGCAAATCATCGGAACCCCTTCACAAATACTCTCCAACGTTGAATTCCATCCATTATGAGTCCAAAATGCCCCCACAGCAGGATCTGCCAGCACGTCCTGTTGAGGGGCCCAATTGACAATATGTCCCCTTCCGCCCAACATCTCTATGAATCCATTCGGCAACGATTCAAGCCACTCCCGACCACGCACTGACCCGGGCCTAACAACCCACAAGAAAGGTTGCTTGCTATTAGCTAGCCCCCAAGCTGCCTCCAAAAATTCCTTTTCATCCATTGCCGCGATACTACCAATGCTCACGTAAAGGACAGATTTTGGGGCTTGTGTTTTGAGCCAGGGAATGGAGGTTTCGTCGTGTGTTAGTAAGCTACTAGAAGAAGCAGGGAAGTAGCGGTGAAAAGGGCCAATTGGGAAGATTGGGATGTGGAAGTCTTGGCAAAGAGTGGCGAGTGCAGGTTGTTCAAGTTCTTCAAAGGAGTTAAAAATGAGCCCCGAAGAAGCCTTGTTTTGTCTGACCATGTCTGTTAGAAATTGATAATATGAGTTGAAGTTGGATGTCTTGATCACCGGTAGGTCTTTGACTCTGAGGGGAGGCAGCTCTGGAATTGGCTCTTCCAGCCTGGAATCTAAACACACAAATTAAGCAGATTTCAGTCCCCAAAAAATAAAATTGCATAGAAAAAATTGGAAGAATTTAAGTGATTATGTTTATGATTACTTCTTGTTAGATATTATGATATTTTTAATAGTAATTTGTATGATATGTATTTCATCAATGTTGTGATTCACCTCATCCTTTTTTTGTTCTGTTTGAGCATATGGTGTAAAACAATTGAAGAAAGGTATACAATGAGTTTTATTGAAGGAAAGAAAAAATGTCTTCAAGTTTGAAAAACAAGATAAATATTTGGTAGAGAAAAGCAGTTGAATTAGGACAAGCCAAAAGATAAATGCTCCTGCACTAGTTTCTTAGTTTTATCAACCGGAAGGGTTTGAATATCTCAACCTAATTTGTTTGTTCTAAATATTTCATCTATATTGTAATTTTTCAATATTTACTGATGATTTCTTGTAATATTCACCAACACTTGTTAACAATCTTTTCCAAACAAATCAGTGCGAGATTTGGGTTTCGGATTTGGCCTAGATTCTAGCTTGGCCACACCAAGCTATGTTGTTCAACAAAGGGTGTTGTCACCATTTCAGAAACTACACACAAGTTACACTAATGAACAGTTAGTTAATCAAATCATAATCAAAGGCCTTAACCAAAAAAAGAAAAGAAAAGAAAAGAAAAGCATTTCAGCGGAAATTTTTAAAAAATAATATCAATTTGATGAAAAAGCTTATAAATTTATCTTTGAATGTTGCAAAGTTCTCCGCTAATATGCAAATATTTTCCCCAAAATCCACTGAAGCGACATTTTCCCCCCAAAAAAACTATCAACAGTTTAGACATTTTCTTCCACTTATGGTTGAACTCTTCAAGTCAATCCGCTTCATGTTAGTTATCTAAAACAACAAAATCTATATATTATTCACAACCATCTTAGCTAAAAACAGAGCAGATCTAAAAACAGAGCAACAGATCCAGAGAAGAAGAAGAAAAAGAAAAAAAAAGCACACCTTGAACTGGGAAGTAACCCTTTTCGAACAAAGTTGGAAAAGCCGCAAAAGCAACGTACGAAGACACACCGCCGGTCCGCAACACAAGCCTGGACAGTTTGAGGCAGTCAGCTATGGGTCCAGCGAAGTGCAAGATAGCATCGGAGATCAAGCAAGCAACAGGGTCTTCCTCTTCAGCATCGGAAATCAAGCGAACAAGACAATCTCGAAATGGGTTTATGCATCTGAGATTGAGGAGTAGAATGAGAGATAAGAGGTCGGTTGTGGAGGCTTCGGATTGGGACAAGCCGTCGGGGAAGGAGAGGAAGGTGAAGTGAGGGTAGTTGGAAGGGTTGGGAGAGGGAAAGCTGGTGTGGAGGATGATTGTTATGGAGAAGCCATGTGAGTGAAGGATGTTTGCGAGCTGAAGCATAGGGTTTATGTGGCCTTGCAATGGCAGTGGGAGGAGGACTACCCGGTGCCGCTGCCTTATTTGCTGCATTTGTGCTCTCTCTGTTTCTTTGGTAATCCTATCCTATATATTTGATTTTCTGGTTTAGTTATCATATTATTTTATAGCAGTGTGCTATATCTTATTTTGTGTTAAGATATATATATATATATATATATTTTCATTATGATTGAAAGAAAAAAAAAGAAAAAAAAAGAACAAAATATATCATTTTACTCTTTAGTTATAAAATGAATATAATGCACACTCTTAAAGTGTTTTCCTTTCATTAAAGTAATTTTATTATTGTATAAAAAAATAATTTGACATTTTATTTTTTATATTCATTTTGTTAAATAAACAATTTTGATAATAGAATATTTGTAATTTTCAAAATTACAATAAATAATTTATATTTTAAAATTTTTAAAAAATAATTTAATACAACAATAATATCATATAATTAGTATCACTTTTTGTCTTTTACCCCCCCCTCTCTATACACAGGAGCTTTTTTCATAAATCCTACCTTAATTACTTATGTTCCAATTAGTGCAAAAAGTATTCTAATATTCCATTTAGTCATGTCCTTGATAAAAAGACGATATTACCCTTATGTTCATATCATAGATGCCTTTTTTCTTTGAAACACTAACCAAAAACTCTACAATTTTGTTTTTTCCCAAAATCAGAACCCTAACATTGAAGTCCTTCTTCTTCGATCAAAACTCTACGATCGGCAAGTACTGTTCATACAGGCAACAAAAATTGCCAAGAACTGTTAATTCCAACAACATAGATCGCCATGAACAATCCATTTTGGCAACTGAGATCGCCAATAACTGTTCATTCTGGCAACTGAGATCATCATTCCAATCGATATTGATATCCACAATAGTGAACAAAAGTAAGTTGTTTTCTTCAATTTCACACTATTTTCTGAAATTAAATCCACTAGTTCATATTCTTTCATTAAAATCACTAAATTTGAACATTTACATTTCAATGTTTGAGGTTTAATGTTTATTGATTCCACATTTAATCATTGAAATTTACAGATTAGAAATTTCTTCGTTATGAATGCTTTGTTCTTCATGTCACATAGGTATAAGTAGAAGAAAATATTTACATTCCAATTGTAAATATTTATGAATGGTCTATTTTTCAGTTTTAGTGTTCAGGGACTCAACATTTAGGGTTTGTAATTTATGAATTAAAAATTTCTGGTTTTTTGAATCTTCTGATTCATGTTTCAAGAATTAATTTTCTCATTGTGAATTTCTGAATTCTGTTTTCCATATTATATTGATTATGTTGAGTCACATTATTAATATTCCATCGTTGACATTCGTGTTTGAAGTATAATTCTTCTTATTGTGAATGTTTAGAGTTTGTTATCCATGTTATATTGATTATGTTGAGTCACATTATTGATATTCCATTGTTGACATTTGTGTTTCAAGTATGAATCTTCACATTGTAAATGATTATAGTCTATTTTCATTGCTACATCATTTATGTTGAGTCATATTGTTGAGATTCCAATAAACTCAAAACACCATTGTTAGTGTTTGGAATTTGTTTTGACATTTCATTGATTACGTTGACTGAATTGTCACATTGTTGACATTTGTGTTTGAAGTATGAATCTCCTTATTGTGAATATTTGGAGTTTGTTTTCCATGTTACATTGATTATGTTGAGTCACATTGTCAAGGTTTTGTTTTGACATTCATGTTTGAAGTATAAGTCTTCCCATTGTGAATGTTTAGAGTCTAATTTTCATCTTGTATTAAAAATGTTCAATCATATAGTTGATATTCCAATATTCACATTTTTCAGTCAAAATAATGTGCTAATTGTTTTTGAATATGAATTTTCTCATTGTTAGTATTTGGAGTCTATTGTTCACGTTACATTGATTATGTTGAGTGAATGGTCATATTGTCAAGATTCCATTATTGACATTCATGTTTGAAGTATGAATCTTTTCATTGTGAATGTTTAGAGTTTGTTATCCATGTTATATCGATTATGTTGAGTCACATTATCGATATTTCATTGTTGACATTTGTGTTTCAAGTATGAATCTTCATATTGTAAATGATTGGAGTATATTTTTATTGCTACATCGATTATGTTGAGTCATATTGTTGGAATTACAATAGACTCAAAACACCATTGTTAGTGTTTGTAATTTGTTTTAACATTTCATTAATTATGTTGAGTGAATTGTCACATTGCTGACATTTGTATTTGAAGTATGAATTTTCTCATTGTGAATGTTTGGAGTTTGTTTTCCATGTTGCATTGATTATGTTGAGTCATATTGTCAAGGTTTTGTTTTGACATTCATGTTTGAAGTATAAACCTTCATATTATGAATGTTTGGAGTCTAATTTTCATCTTACATTGAAAATGTTCAATCATATAGTTGATATTCCAATATTTACATTTTTCATTCAAAATAATGTGCTAATTGTTTTTTAGTAGGAATTTTCTCATTGTTAATATTTGGAGTCTATTGTTCACGTCACATTGATTATGTTGAGTGAATGGTCACATTGTTGAGATTCTATCATTGACATTCGTGCTTGAAGTATGAATCTTGTTAGAAATTGGGCGCCCATGTGGCATGGCCCTTTGAGCTTTTTGAGCCTGAACCTCTTGAACCTTATCCATGTAAGTTTGAATTTTAATTCAAACTTATTTGGATAACCATTCAGGATATCTATATCTATCATATCAATAGATATGGATAGATAGATAGATAGATATTGGTTATATATCAGATTATATGGTTAATCTAATATATTGAATCAGATACGTATATCAGATACGTTATAGGGTTTTTACCCATAACCTTTTTTCCCAGACTCTCCTCTCTCTCTGACTCTCTCCCAAAAACAACGATCAAAGCCATTTGCACTGTGGTTTGTGTGGGTGATATTCACTATTGTAATATCACCCCATTGCTGGGTTGATTGACCAGATTCAGGAAGCACGTGATTTACCCACGAGGTTCTTCGCTAAAAGGTATGATCTAAACATTTAATCCGCTGCGTTATAATGCTTTATGATTTACAAATCTTCTCATTGTGAATGTTTAGAGTTTGTTATCTATGTTATATTGATTATGTTGAGTCACATTATCGATATTCCATTGTTGACATTTGTGTTTCAAGTATGAATCTTCACATTGTAAATGATTGGAGTCTATTTTCATTGTTACATCGATTATGTTGAGTCATATTATTGAGATTACAATAGACTCAAAACACCATTGTTAGTATTTGGAATTTGTTTTAACATTTCATTGATTATGTTGAGTGAATTGTCACATTGCTGGCGTTTGTGTTTGAAGTATGAATATTCTTATTGTGAATGTTTGAAGTTTGTTTTCCATATTACATTGATTATGTTGAGTCACATTGTCAAGGTTTTGTTTTGACATTCATGATTGAAGTATAAACTTTCCCATTTTGAATATTTGGAGTCTAATTTTCATCTTATATTGAAAATGTTCAATCATATAGTTGACATTCCAATATTCACATTTTTCATTTAAAATAATGTGCTAATTGTTTTTTAGTAGGAATTTTCTCATTGTTAGTATTTGGAGTCTATTTTTCATGTCACATTGATTGTGTTGAGTGAATGGTCACATTATTGAGATTCCATGTTGACATTTGTGTTTGAAGTATGAATCTTTTTATTTTGAATGTTTAGAGTTTGTTATCTATATTATATTAATTATGTAGAGTCACATTATTGATATTCCATCGTTGATATTCGTGTTTTAAGTATGAATCTTCATATTGTAAATGATTGGAGTCTATTTTCATTGTTACATTGATTATGTTGAATTAGCATTCCAAAATTCACATTACTGATTCGAATAATGTCCCTCATTCCAAAAGTCATATCGATTATGTTGAATGAATGGTCACATTGTCAAGATTCCATTGTTGACGTTCATGTTTGAAGTATGAATTTTCTCATTATGAATGTTTGGAGTTTGTTTTACATGTTACATTGATTATATTGAGTTATATTGTTGAGATTTCAATATTCAAGTTCAATAAATGGTCATGAGAAGATTTCAATGTTGCCATTGCCATTTCAAATAATGTTCTAATTGTTCTCAAGTATAAATCTTCCCATTGTCAATATATAAGGTTCCAAACAACAAATTCATATGATTTTTAGATGCTATCATATTCTCTGATTCTTTACATATTATCTATGAGTGCTGTTATGAAATTTGGTGCTCATCAATACTTCATTTTAATAACATGTTAATTACTCATTTCTCTTAATGTCTTGTCTCTATTTTTATTTAACATTTTGTTGACAGATGTTATATCAATACCAAATACAAAAATAAAAAAATGAACAAACACATGAGGAAGAGGCAGCTCCAACTAATGTGAAACCCAATGTCAATATGAACAAAGTGAACTACCGTTCAAACATGACTGGTCTGGTAAAGTTGATGTCAACAACGAAGTTCACTGATGGGCAACTGAAATGTTTGAAGAGAACTTCATTTTGGATGATGTTTGATGCACTGATAAACACAAAAATTGAACTCTTATCATGCATGAAATATGATGATGTGATAGGAAAGATCATAAAGACATACAACCCTACATCAAATTCTATCAAAATTGGCCCCAAATCTCTCAAATTGTCTGCATATGACATCAAATTAATTTTTGGAGTAGATTGCGGATCTGTGCCAATGGAAACTTCATATGGTTCGAACCCAACATTTGGACTTATTGACAAGAAGTGCAAGGACACAAAGAGGCTTACATCCAAAAATATTCAATCCTTGATCGATGAGGCGTTGGTTGGGAGAAAGAAATCAAATGATGAGGAGGTTGCTAGGTTGATAAGTTTGTATGCTTGTTTAAAGCTCTTTTATTCCACAACTGGCGAGACAATTGGATGGGTATACTATCAACACATGGAGCATTTGGACAAGATGAGGCAATATGATTGGGTAGAAACCATCGAGTCCACGTTAATGAATTCAATTGAACTTCATCGACATCCAGAATGAGTGACTGGCTGTGTTATGGCTTTAATGGTATGTAATATTACATTCGCTCACATAAATATTAATGTGTACGTCTGAAACTATACATTCACATTAGTTTATAATCATAAATTTTTTTTGACATGTATATTAACTGATTATGTTGAGTCACATTGTCAAGGTTTTGTTTTGACATTCATGTTTGAAGTATAAACCTTCCCATTGTGAATGTTTGGAGTCTAATTTTTTATCTTACATTGACAATGTTCAATCATATAGTTGATATTCCAGTATTCACATTTTTTATTCAAATAATGTGCTAATTGTTTTTAAGTAGGAATTTTCTCATCGTTAGTATTTTGAGCCTATTTTTCACGTCACATTGATTATGTTGAGTGAATGGTCACATTGTTGAGATTCCATTATTGACATTCATGTTTGAAGTATGAATCTTCACATTGTGAATGCTTAGAGTTTGTTATCCATGTTACATTGATTATTTGAGTCACATTATCGATATTCCATCATTGACATTCATGTTTCAAGTATGAATCTTCACATTGTAAATGATTGGAGTCTATTTTCATTGTTACATCGCTTATGTTGAGCCATATTGTTGAGATTCCAATAGACTCAAAACAACATTATTAATGTTTGAAATTTGTTTTGACATTTCATTGATTACGTTGATTAAATTGTCATATTGCTAACATTTGTGTTTGAAGTATGAATCTTCTCATTGTGAATGTTTGGAGCTTTTTTCCAATGTTACATTGATTATGTTGAGTCACATTGTCAATGTTTTGTTTTGACATTCATGTTTGACGTATAAGTCTTCCCATTGTGAATGTTTGGAGTCTAATTTTCATCTTACATTGAAAATGTTGAATCATATAGTTGACAATTTGGTACATTTTATGTAGTATTGGCTGTGTGAGTGTACCAAAATAGTGGAACCAATATTGGCAAATGCAACACCTCGATTTGTCAAATGGAATCTAACAAAACTTCACAAGAATGTGAAGAATTTGTTTTTGTCGTCAATCAATGATGATGAGGTTACATACCAACATTATCCAATGTGAATAATATTATTTATTGTACTAAAACTAACAGCAATCTCTATTACCAGGTTTATAAAGAGAAATTCATACCGACAGACCATGAGAGCACACTGTTCACGTATATAATAATTTGGGATGAGGAAAATAAAAAAGATGCACCTCAGAGTATTCTTCATCATGAAGTCAAAATTGAGGAAGAAATGGACATGAGTACTGGCATACAAGATGATGATATTGATGAGACATACAATGTAGAGTTGGGCAATAAACTACAATTTCGAACGAGTGTGGATCATCACATTAAATTTGTGGAAGAAATGGACATGAGTGCTAGCATACCAGATGATGAAATTGATGTGACATATGATGGAGAGTTTGGCAATGAAGAGCAGTGCACATGATGAAGCCAATATTAAAGAAGGTGTAGAGACTATTGCATACCTACATGCGCATGGGGTGCATCAAGTCATTGTGTTAAAGGTTGCCCAGGACAACATCATAGAGAAAATGGTTGCTGACCATTAAACAGCATTGGACCTCATCGAAAACTACAAATTGAGAACTAGAATCTGTAGGCAGCAAATGACATGAAAGATAAAATCATCTTGGAGCTGGAAACATTAATATGTAACCATAAGGAGAATCCAACAACTCAGAATGAGTTGTCCTCTATCAAACTTACAATTGATAATAAGAATGTTGAGATAGAAAGACAAAGCAACTCCATAATTGACCTCCAAATTGAGAAGACTATACTACAACTTGAGAAAACTATGCTAGAAGATAAAATTGATGATGATGCAGTACATGTTGTCACACAATAAGTAAACCAGGAGACTATAGACGTGGAACTGAAGCAAAATTTGAAGAAGAAGACCCAAAAAACTCCAACATCTTTGGTGAAGCGCATCAAAATCAAAAAAAAAAAAAAAAAAAGAGAGGAAAGAATTGAAGTTTCTTGAATATCAAGACAAAAAGGGTGACAAACAGAAAAGCAAGTTGGAAAATTTGGAACAAAATGATAGTGAGAAGCAATGTGAAGTTGCAGATCTAGATTTTAAAGCCTATTTGCACAAGCTTCGACACTTTAAGCGTCCTAAGCATAATAAGTTTAGGTTGACCAACAAATATGAAGTTTGGAAGATCATATCTGAACAGGACAAGCAAAAGCTAAGGAATATGCATAAAACTGGAGGTTATGGGTAAGCATATTTCAATCGACTTCTATATCTTTACATACCATCCTTGTCTTATTTTATCTAAATTCTAAATGTAGGTTAACTGTTTGGCGAGGAACCATCAAGGGGACTTATGTTTTCTATGAAGATCTTGAGTCAATAATACAAGACAAGTCCATAACAAACAATGTATGGTGCTTTGTACATTGTGCATTAAAGGTTATATATATTAACATTCACATCATAATCACATTAACATTGAATATATACAAGTCATAGATGCATATGTGGAAATTTTAAGAAGCAACCGGGAATCAATGATGACAAATTCAAAACAATTTGACAAATCATTCTTTTTTAACAGCTTGTGTTTGGTATAATTTGTTATTTTATTATTATTTTTATCCTGAATTAAAAACAAGTTTGATCCCTTATTTATAAATTTCATTACTTACAAAGTGTTGTTAATGTTTACAGAGCATAATTAAACATGAAAACGCAGAATTGCGAACTAAACTCATTGATCCTCACATCAAGCATGCAAATTAGTACAGATATCTGCATTTTCCACTCCACTTTAAGTATCGTTGGACCATAGTAGTGAGCGACATGGATGATAGAGTGTGGAAACACTACAATTCAATGAGGCCTAGAGATGGTTTTGAAGACATGCACCTAGTTCAAGCAAGCATAGTGGTAATTTCAATATTTTATTCTATAATATGCAAAAATGTGCATGTTGAGTTACACATCAATGCAGTTAAAATATTATCTATTCTACACGTCTAATCGTATTCATAATCATAGAAAACATATATCGAATCACATATTTAGAAATTGCTCTCAACATTGGATATGGTAGATACATTAACACCCTCAAACTATGTCAAGCCATTGCAATCAGTTGCTGCATGCCCTCAACAAGATCCAAAATCGTGAATTTTTACAATTAATACTTTCATTGACGTAGCACCTACAACCAATGTGAACATAAGAATGTATTGATTTTTTTTTTTTTTTTCTTTTCCCTGTAGTCTTAATTGTGGAGTTGCACTTTGCTACATAATGAGGCGACATGTGTTGGGTCGGTAGACCCTAATAAGTACTGTTCACTTTTTTGGGTACTTTCGTAATTCCCATGTGCTTCTGTGTAACCCTAATTCTATACTTATAAATAGATGAGGGGCGCCTCTTTTAGGTTAAAAAGAGAGAGTTGTATTTTTTTGATCATAGTGAAAACTGTAGCAGCCGTGGACGTAACCCTAGTCTGAGGTGAACCATGTAAATCCTTGTGTTCTTGTATGTGTGATTTGTTTGATTTGTTTGATTCGTTAATTTCTTTCTTGTTTGTTATTTTGTGTCTCACCGATCTTGGTTAGGAAGGGTCAATTCCTAACAAATAGTATCAGAGCATTGGTTCGAGTGGGAGCGATGGCTACAGACGAAAAGGTTAGAATCGATAAATTCAATGGCACAGATTTTGGATTTTAGAAGATGCAGATTGAAGACTATCTGTATCCGAAAAAACTGTATGAGCCCCTTTCAAGAACGAAACCAAAAAGATGAAGGATGATGAGTGGACTCTTCTTGATCGCCAAGTGCTAGGTGTTATTCGGCTAACATTGTCTCATAACGTTGCATTTAACATAGCGAAGGAGAAGACTATAGCGGGTCTAATGGCGGCACTCTCAAACATGTATGAAAAACCCTTAGCGTCAAATAAAGTTTATTTGATGTGTAGATTGTTTAATCTGAGGATGACAGAAGGTGCTTCGGTGGCTGAGCACCTGAACGAATTCAATATTGTGGTAACACAATTGAGTTCTGTATTTATCAAATTTGATGATGAGGTTAGGGCTTTGATTCTTCTATCTAGTTTGCCAGAAAGTTGGAATGGTACTGTAACAACAGTGAGTAATTCTTCGGGAAAAGAAAAATTGAATTACAATGATATTCGAGATTCAATTCTAAGTGAAGAAATTCACAGGAAGGAATTAGGGGAAACATCAGGTTCTACCTTGAATATAGAAGCCAGAGGAAGATTAGCAGGAAAAAACCCAAACTGCAATAGATCAAAATCCAAACACAGAAGCAAGTCAAGAACTGGAGAGGGACGGAGTTGCTGGAACTGTGGAAAAAAAGGACATCTAAAAAGAGATTGTCTGACATTGAATAAGAACAAGGGTGACCAAAATCAGAAGTCTGCTAATGTTGCAATGGAGGAGATTTATGATGCTTTGATCTTGAGTATTGGCAACCCTCTTGAATCTTGGATTTTAGATTCTAGGGCATCATTCCATTCTACTTCACGGAGGGAAATCATGGACAATTACATTGGTGGTGATTTCAGGAAGGTTTATTTGGCTAATAATGAACCTTTGAAGATTGTGGGTAAAGGGGATGTAACAATCAAGTTGCCAAACGAATCTGTTTGGAAGATACAGAATGTCAAACTTGTGCCTAGTTTGAAAAGAAACTTGATTTCTGTTGGACTACTTGATGATGAAGGTCATGTTGTAACCTTCATGGGTGGTTTGTGGAAAATCATCAAAGGAGCTATGGTTGTTGCTCATGGTAAAAAAGAAGGCACCCTTTACTTGACTACGAACAATAGGGATGCAGTAGCAGTTGCTGGTAAGAAGGAAGACTCAAATCTGTGGCACCAAAGGCTTGGGCATATGAGTCAAAAAGGGATGAAGGTACTTGCATCTAAGGGAAAACTGTCAGATTTGAAATCGGTGGACATTGACTTTTGTGAGGATTGCATCTTCGGCAAACAAAAGAGGGTTAGTTTTTCAAATGACGGCAGGAAATCGAAGTCAAAAAAATTGGAGTTGGTTCATATAGATGTGTGGGGACCTGCACCAGTTTCATCTCTTGGAGGATCATCATACTATGTTACCTTTATTGATGACTCAATGAGAAAGGTATGGATTTATTTTCTGAAACATAAATCTGAAGTTTTTACTACTTTTAAGAAGTGGAAAGCCTTAGCGGAGACTAAAACAGGTCTGAAAATTAAGTGCTTGAGATCAGATAATGGAGGGAAATATGAGGACAATGAGTTCAAGAAATATTGTGTAGAAAGTGGAATTAGAATGGAGAAGACTGTTCGAAAGACACCTCAACAGAATGGCATTGCAGAACGCATGAATAGAACTCTGAATGAACGTGCTAGAAGTATGAGGATACATGCCAGATTACCAAAGATGTTTTGGGCAGATGCAGTTAACACTGCAATATATCTGATTAATCGTGGTCCATATGTTTCATTGGATGGAGAGTTACCAGAAGAAGCTTGGAGCGGTAAAGAGGTAAATCTTTCGTTTTTGAAAATATTTGGCTGTGTTTCATATGTGCATATAGATTCCACTGATAGAAGTAAACTTGATCCGAAATCTATTAAATGTACTTTTATTGGGTATGGCATTGATCAATTTGGTTATCAGTTTTGGGATGATAAAAATTGAAAAATAATCAAAAGTAGAGATGTCATATTTAATGAGAAAGTAATGTATAAAGATAGGGATAAGTCTACATGTGAATTTGAATTTGTTACTTGTCATGAGCATGTTGAGGTAGAGGAGATTATTGAGAGTGATTTGAATAGTAGGATTCAGAATAATCCTAAAAAACTTATTCCACAAACTGAGCCACATACTCATACTCCTAAGTTGAGATGGTAAGAAAGAGAGTCTAAACCTACACAATGTTGGTCTCCATCTTTACAGTATTTGTCGTTGTTTGATGGGGGTGAACCTGAAAGTTATGATGAGGCTTTATAGGTTGATGATTTAATTAAGTGGGAGTCAGCTAAGTAGGATGAAATGGATTCACTCATGGCAAACCAGACATGGGAGTTAACTGAATTACCAGTGGGTAAGAAAGCTTTGCACAACAAGTGGGTTTATAGGGTCAAACAAGAACATGATGGGAGTAAATGCTACAAGGCCAGATTGGTTACAAAGGGATTTCAGCAAAAAAAAATGGTTGACTGCACTGAAATTTTCTCTCCAGTTGTGAAGTTGACCACTATCAGATTGGTGCTGGGAATTGTGGCTATTGAAGATTTGTATCTTGAGCAAATGGATGTGAAGATGGCTTTTCTCCATGGTGATTTGGAGGAGGAAATTTAAATGAAGCAACCACAAGGTTTCTTGGCACATGGCAAAAAGGAGTATGTATGCAAACTTCGAAAAAGCTTGTATGGTTTGAAATAGGCCCCAAGGTAGCGGTACAAGAAGTTTGATGGGTTTATGTGTAGTAACGGTTTTACAAGATGTCAAGCAGATCATTGCTGTTATTTCAAGAGGTTTGACAAAAGTTATACTATTTTGCTCTTATATGTTGATGATATTCTTATCGCAGGATCTAGCATTGAAGAGATAAAAAGATTGAAGAAACTTTTGTCCAACCAATTTGAGATGAAGGATCTTGGAGTTGCAAACAAAATCCTTGGTATGAAGATTCACAGGCTGAGTATGTCAAGAAAGTGTTCAAGAGGTTAACATGGATGGTGCAAAACCAGTGAGCACTCCATTGGCTAGCCACTTCAGACTTACCAAAGAGTAGTCTCCAAAGACCGAAGAAAGCAGGCTTACATGGAACATGTTCCATATACTTCAGCTATTGGTAGCGTAATGTATGCTATGGTTTGTACTAGACCAGACATTGCACTGTAGCTCGACTTTTCGTGCCCCCATTTGGAAGACAAATAAGCCCTACAGTTTGGACTCTACTTGTGGTTCTGAATCTGATTTCACAAGTGCCATGTGAAATAGTGAAAACACAAAAAGAGTCTAAATCCGGCAATTCTTTTTGGAAAATCGATGTTTTGAACAAAATGCCAAAAATGGACTGCTTTTTCAGATTTCAGAGTCACCACCTAAATATTTTTGGAAAATTTAGGAAACCCAAGACTCGTGCTAAAGGCTAGTAGTCCATTGTCACCAAAGTTGTCTCGGTTCGGGAACTTAGGTACAAGAGGGGAAGGTCATGAATTGAGTACCCTTCTCGCCCGATCAAAGATCGGCCTCTACTAATCTTGATATGATTTTTATTTACATTATATGCTTTTGTTCCGGATTATTAGACTAACTTACTATGTGTTGTACACAAGTATAGACTAATTTGTAAAAATTGGAACACTTGATTCATGTTTGTTTTGAAAATTCTTTAGAATATGTACCATTGAAAAAGTGATCGTATATGAACATTACCCAAATTATTCCAATTTAAGCAATTAGCCTTCATCTACAGGTATTCAAACAGTTTATCATTTAAGCACTTAGCTGCTTTGACATGGCAACACTAACATACAAATGCAATATGCTAAAGCAAAAATTCTCACCTAGTACTCGAAACCAAAGAAAGATAAAGGAGTTAAAACAATGCATAATCCTAACTTATGCAATATTACTAATGCAACACATGCGATATACAATTGCTAAGCTCAGCTACTTAACATGGCGTGTGAATCAATTTGATAGCATGCGGTCTAAGTAGGTATTCAAAGAAGTATTTAACTAACAATGTATGAACCGAGCCTTGGTGCATGCAATACAAGTGGATGCAAACATGGAGAATGCTAAAAAAAATATGATGCCCTAATCTAACCATCATAAGTAAGTAAATAAAAGGGAGAAAGACGTGAGGTTGGAAGGCATACACATTATTACAACATTGCGCTCTCACACAGAAGGGTCCAAATGAATAAACTAGCTAACTAAGTAAAGCTAAGCTAATTAATTAACTATTACAAACCCAAATGAATAATTTAGCTAACTACTTAACTAATTATTATAAACCGAATAAAATAATTAGTTAACTACTCCAGCTAATTAAATAATTACAAGACAAAATTAAATAACTACAACTAATGAATTACAACATGAAGTAACTAAATTAACTATTCTAATCACTCTCCTTGGGAAACGGGGAATGCTCATTCATGCGCATACTTTTCACCCGAAAAAGCCACTGTTTATGCTGCCAAATGCCTCTGTTGCACAGTAGAACACTTGCACTGTTTTTCACCTCAGAACCAACTCTGTTTTGCTTCAAAAGTACACTGCTGGATTTTGCACAGGTGGCTGACAGGTTCGAAGTGGTGGCCTATCGTCCACAAATGGTGGCCTGTCGGCCATTGATGACTGGACTTTCCTACTGCAACAGAGAGCAAACAAAGCAGGAACATGATATTCTCAAGGGTTGTTTGCATAACTCACCCCTCCTTATCATTTGAACAGCTCAAAGGAGTAGTAAACTTGGTTCACAAACTATCAATGGATGCAATTTTATTGCATGATGGCCTATGAACCAAGAGTGTGCAAGTTCAATGAATGCAACAAAACATGACTCTCAAAACCACCTCCCTATCATGAATGATCAAGGAAAGTAGTTGACAATGAATTTTGAGTCATTTGCATCACTTATGAGTATGAAATGATCCAAGACTCAAGGGTTCAATTAGCGTCCAATTGAACCCAAACCAAATTATTATCTTGCCTTCTTTTTTAGTCATCAATTTGATTACTCAATTTTAGTTACCTTTCAATTCTTTAATCAATTAAGTCCAAAAGTGAGTTTAAGTCCTCTAATGGAAAGAAGCATCAAACCAAGTGTTTGTTTTAGGCATGAGAGAAGTGTCATGCTGTTGGTAATGAACCCCCGAAGGGATAAAACTATTAAGCATAAGATCTCAATCTCATGCTTTAACAAGCAACTGGTTTGAATCAACTTTCAAAGCAAAGCAAAAACCAAGAAATGAGAGAGGTTGCAGAGATAATTAGGGGTGAAAACAAGTATAGAAAGTATAAAATAAATGCTATCAACTCCAATAGGATGATGGCTAAGGCCTAGACCACCAAGCCTATGAGGACAATTGCACTACAAGCATGCAATACAAAGCATAAATGACACAACCAGCCCAAAACAGTCCTAAATAAGTCCTAAAACATGCTGAAATTAAGACAAAAATAGCTAGAATAATAAGTTAAACACATAGAGCTATGAAAGCTAGTAAACAAAGCATAAGAAGGGGAGGCTAACCCCTCCAATTTTGGACTTTAAAACATATTTTTAGCCACTGAAATAACTCTGAAAATCAGTGTTTAAAAGCTTAAAAAAAGATAGTGTAAAGGTGGAAAAAACAAGGGTAAAGGCTAGAGAAACAAGATGGAAAGAGAGGTGAACCACCCCTCCATCCTTTAAAGCCTTAAACCACAAGTTGCACCCCAAAATTACAGAGTTTACAGAACCCAAAAATAGTAAAAAAATAGTAGAAAAATAATAGCAAAATAGCAAGTAAAACCAAAGAAAACAAGCTAAACCTTATACCTCTTGAAGAGGAGAGCATTTCCAAGAAACAACACAACACAAACACACCCTCAAGAGCTCAAGTATGGCTCAAAAGTACCTTAGCTCAAAGATGGTAAGGTTTGGTTAATAGTGTGTAGGCAAAAGCGCAAGAAATTTCAAGAGAGAGAGAGAGAGAGAGAGAGAGAGAGAGAGAGAGAATTGTAGAGAGAGAATTAATTTTGCTCTAATTTTTCTAACCCTCAAAAATAGGAGAGGAGGTCCTATATTTATAGAAAAATAGGCCACTCCCTCAGGAACATTTGTCCATACACGTGGGAGTAGATGCAAGTATCTGTGCAAACAGCTAGCAGAAAATATCTGCAAAATATACTTGTGGCCGGCAGCCAAAAGGGTTGGCCAATATCCCACAAAAATAAGCCTGCAGGTCCCAAGTTCTTCAGGTTTGAATGGCTGAGGCTTTGGTGCAAAGACAAGGCACAAGGTTTGTAGGGTTCTGAGGCTCAGAATTGTGGCATTCCTCTGAGGACTTCCAAGCACTTGACAAGTATATACATTCATCATTGGGTGTGCAAGTGATGGTGCCTAAGTTGTAAGGGCGGTCAAAAATGGGGTGTCTACAGTTGCCCCTCTTTGGTTGAACTCGAACCCATGAAATGACGTGAGTGAATGTCAAAGCCCGAAGACGACCTATTTTGACAAGGCCATAAGACTTGGGCAAAACAAACAAGACATAAAGTAAATGGTTGGCTCGCAAGCTGCCTACGTATCCCTTTGCAAGGAATCAAACCAACGTAGTTCAGGGGTAAGAAGCAAAACACATGCAGGAAAACAATAACTTATGATTATGCAATGAAGCAAAGCAATGCAACATAAATTAAAACAAAACAAATCAAGCCGTGTCTCACACGGAAAGACGCGAACAAATCAACACGTCTCATGTGATTGAGACAACAAAAGCGCAAACCAAACTACGTCACATGTAGAAAGGATGTAAAAAAATATAAGTCAAGCAACATCTTAAAGAGGGAGAACGAAAAAGGTTCCAAACCCAAATTGCACCTCGCGCAGAGAGGGTGAAAAGATGGTATTCTAGGTGTACCGGAAAGAAACAATCCCAAAACGTTTCACACGAAAGGAGGAAAGGTGGTGTGAACACCGGGCACATTCGATGTTTTTAACCGATTTGCAATCCTAACGTGTT
This sequence comes from Camellia japonica, assembly GCA_030407325.1. Taxonomy (NCBI): domain Eukaryota; kingdom Viridiplantae; phylum Streptophyta; class Magnoliopsida; order Ericales; family Theaceae; genus Camellia; species Camellia japonica. The sequence continues at coordinate 194,289,085 of JAPPVO010000002.1, read as the reverse complement.
GCACACGAGCGGAGGAAAGGTGGTGTGAACACCAGGCGCACCCGATGTTTTTAATCGATTTTGTGGGAGACAGAAAAAAAAAATATATATCAGCTTATTGGGCTAACCCAAATAAGGCCTGCCAAGGGACTAACTATTGGGCTTATTCGGCCCACCCACCATCTATAAAAGGAAGGCATCTCATGACATATAGGGAGGATCTCTCTCTGCTCCACAGAGCACACAAACACTCTTTACATTTCTTGATTCTTCATTCATGGATTCTAACTTCATCAGTGTCCCCGGCCGGAAACCCCGGTTGGGTGGCATCAACCATATTTATTTCTTGCAGGTTCATGGAACTATCTTCATTGAATCTCATCAACAATCCATGTGAGAGGATATTTCATGGTCTCACAATTGGCGCCGTCTGTGGGAATTGTCTGAAAGAGGTCAACGAAGGAAATAACAAACATGGTACTGTAAATAAAAATTTAACAACACCGTGATGGTGATCTATTCTCTCTGATTAAATGGGTTCTTGAATTGTATATACGTACGTGTCTGCGTACAAACTTATGTTGATGAAAAAGTTTTAAAACAGAATAGAATTCATGGGTCTACTTTTACATCTCCATTTTCTCTCTCTAAAAATGGGTTTCACACTGTTCTTGGTGCAAACATCTTTTCGGCAATTCAATAAAGTTACTCAGCTAAATCCATACATGGGTCTGTCCATTTATTTATTTATTCTTTGTTTCTCAAAACTTAGTTTAAAGTTGATTCTTGACATGTATGCACGTATACCCATGCTAAAACTTTATGTAGAATCCAAGGCTGGGTCTTCAATTTTTTCTCTCTCTAGAATGGACCATGAGTTATGATAAAAAACAAATTATTATTCTTATTTAATTAATTGTAGTAGTCGGCTGGCCATATATATATATATATATCTATGCATATAAATTCAAACAGTCTGATCTAGAGACAACTTCAATTGTCATGAATGGCTCATGTTGATGCCGATCAAAATCTAGACAAAACCATTTAGCACCCATAACAAGCTAGCCTCTTCTCAACGCCGATCACAAATGCAAACATTTTCACCAAAGCTTGACTAGTTGTCGAGAAGCACGCCGATTCTTTGCGTGATCAGCAAATAAAGACCCAGCTCTGACTTCATTATGCCAAGCTCCGAACAAGCTGCGGCCGACAAAATGATTAGATGGTTGACACCGTTACATGGACAAAGCCGATCATGAACGCTGTGAATTTTCCAATTACAATATTGCTCGGCTTTTAGGCCTTTTTGGCATAAAAAATTCGGCATTTAACACGGAGTATTTTGATTACAGCTAAACGTCATCAACCAACCCATAACCATCTTCATTTTGAGCATTCTAGGCAACTTGGTGCTAAAGATCAAATTGTGATTATCGCAGAGCAAGTAACAATCACAACGGCTGTGACCAAAAAAGGGAGAATTCCTTATATTTCTCATTTTTTATATGCACACCCATGAATTATTTAAATGAATTACAAATAAATAAATATCAGAATTCAATAATTGAATTGTTGCTCGTAAGCCCATGGTTGGGTCTCAACTCTCTCTCTAAAACTGTTGGTCGGAAAAGTACCACTCAAAAGCAACCATTCCCAAAATATATGTATATGTTTTCTTTATGCCTTGCATGTATATGTAAACTCATTAAATATCTTGTTAATATTTGGACTTGCTTTTGAAGATGTGTTGCTCCATAATTAATTATTTTCTTTCTGTAAAGAACTGAGATTCACCAATTGTACCACCAAAACTGGGGCAACAAAGTGTGACTGATTCGGCAACAAAGTGCGTTCACCGACATTAAAGTAGCTCGTTCACTACTTCGAGTCACCGCCGATTTTCCAAACTCACCAAGAGGACTCGTGACAATCTCTCGGCAAGAGGTGCAAGCCATTCGGTGTCAATGAAAGGCCGAGAAAAAGTTTCGCCGAGCACGCATAAAATCGAAGCTCATTCTGAACGCACCAAGGTTCTTCGGCGAGCTCACCTATTTCACTCAGCCATGTCATCATGCAAGAACTATTTCTTGCAATGGCTTTGGCCACCTTGGTCAAAGCTCGACAATGGAAGATTGGACCGCAACACTTCCATTCGTGGCAATCACCACCCGCTTAAATCATTAACCGCAGTGAGTTTGCCAAGTTACTCACATTGTGTAACCATGCTCACCACTACTCCACAACATTGCTTATTAACTCTACAAGTCGGCTTTTCATTCGGCATATTATCCACTGCATATTAACATTGTAAACTCTGGATATTATCAACTCGGCTTTGGCAACCTTATTTGGTCACATTATTTTTGAAAATTTCAGAGTATAAAAACATCAAAAGTTTACTCGGCACCAAACATCAAATGCCGATTTCTTGGGCCAGGTAGTTTTCGGCAGTAGAGTAACATTATTCGGCTAACATTTTTGGCAACAATATCTGACTAATATTGGTTACTCGGCAAGACTACTCGGCCACTGTAGACACCCTATTTTTGACCATCCTCAAGACTTGGACGTCATCATTTGAACACTCGATAATCATCCATGCTCGTGTTCGTTTTGAGTTTCTAAAGGTCTCGGCTATGCGCCTTGCCTTGGAGCCTCTCAACTTGTTTGTTTTGTGCTTGGTTGTGGACCAAGAGCTTGTGGTTTTGTTTCTGAGGGAAGGGGGTGGCTTATTGGCCAGTCCTACAACCCATCGGCTAGGCCCCTTGCCCATCGGCTATGACTTCTTTCCATCGGCCATCAGTGGTGGCTGGTCGGCACCACTGATGGCTGGTTAGCACCTTTAATGGCCGGTCGGCCATACTTTTTGGCTGAGACCTTTTTTTTTGCTTTTGCAGATATTTCTTTGCCAACTGTGACAGCTGGTGAGCATAGAACTCATCCTCCATACACGTGTATGGAGGGATTGAACCAAGTCTCTAGCTTGTTCAACAAGCTTGAGACTTGGATTTCTATAAGAGGAAAGGTCCCTCTCACTTTCCAGAGGTTCTGAAAATTTGAGATATAAAAACATATCTCTCTCTCTACATTTCTCCCTCTCTCTCTATATTTGCACTTGTTTGTGCCCTAAAGTGATTTTTGTTCACACTTTTGCACTAAAGCACCTAGTGAAACACCTTCACTCTTGAGCTGAGGTTCTTAGAGGTTCTATTTGGGTGGTTTAAGCTTGGTTTTGCCTCAGAAGTTGTTGGAGTTGTTGCCTTGTTCTTGGTCTTCAAGGCAAAAGGAGAAATTGCAGGAAGCAGTGGCCGACCGGCCATCAAAGTTGTCGACTGGCCACCAAGTTTGCCGATCGGCTATCAAAAGTGGCCGATGGCCATACCTCTTGGCCGACCATCCCTCAGCATGTTCCTAAGGTGGGTCAGAAACATTATGGAAGTTGGCATAATTTTCAGAAGTACAGAAGGTGTGCAAACAGAGGCATCATGAGGCACGATAGTAGATTTTCGGGAGGACACGATCGAGCATGCATCTCTCCCTCACCCTCGAGGCCATTTAACTGTTTTACTTAGTTGATTCATTTGTCAGTTTTGTAATTAATTAGTTAATGTGTTAGCTAATTTAATTCATTATTATAATTTCTTAATTAGCTTAGCATAGCTAGTTTTCAATTTGGTTTGTAATTAATTAGCTTAGCATAGTTAATTAATTGGTTTGTAATAAGTAGTTTAGCTTAACGTAGCTAGTTAGCGCTTATTCATTCGGACCCTCCGTCGCGAGGGCACAAATGTTGTAATAAGCGTGCGTGTGTGTGATGCATGTCTTCCAACCCCATTTCTTTATCCCTTTTATTTACCAACTTTTGATGGTTAGTTTTAGGGCATGTTTCGATTCGCATACTTATGCTCTGCATGCGTGTATCATTCATCTGTCTTGCATGCATCGGGCTCGGCGCATCATTCAAACTGCATTGTATTTCAATACCAATTTGAATACATGTTATCAAGTTGCATTCACATGACATCGTAGAATAGCCGAGCCTATCTTAGTTGCATTTTGCATGTGTTGCGTTAGGCATTCTTGACATAGCTAGGGTCATGCATTGATTTCTAACATAGCTTTTGTTTTGGCTCGGAGTACTAGGTAAGCTTTTATGCTTTAGCATACTACATGTATGCAAGTGACTGCCATGATAGCATGCTTGCCAGGAAGCTAACTGCTTAAGTGTTTAACTGCATGAATGCCTGTGGATGAAGGCTTCTGTCACGACCCGAACCCGCCCCCATGGGTTAAGGACATAACCGGCCAGTAATCCTGAGATTACCTACGACCTCAAATCAAATCAGACATAACTCATCAGAGTAAAGGGGCCAAACGGAAGTAAAATTTAAAACTTTGTCCATAGAGCTGTGCTTACATGGCACATCATAACAAACCATACATATGCATATTAATAACTCACATCAGGAAATACAGTAGCATAAAGTTTTGTACAGGCAGGATCATTTAAGTCTAAGTCAACCCATGAAAACTATATACAAACGTATTCAAAGTCTTCGCCAATATGACAAAATAAAACAGGATAACAAAAGGGTGAAGACGAGTCTCGTGCGTGAGACGCAAGGGCTGACTCTTCAAAACCTTGGTTGTTCCACACAGACTTCACTGAGGCTGGGTTTGGACCTCTCTTGGCTCACCTACAAACACATGAATAAGCGTGAGTGAAAGCCCAGTGAATAATATCGAGTAAAGTAAGTACACCAAACGGTATTTAGAACAACGTGCTTCAAACGGCCTTGGGCCCAATTCATATTTCTATCTAGCATATACATATAAATATAAGTCGAGTAACTGCAGTTCCAAACACATCATACGGCCTCGGGCCCAACCCATTCGTGTCAAACTGGCCTTTGGCCCATCCATACTTTCAATCGTGTTGAACTGGCCCTTTGGCCCATTCATACTGTCATTCGTGTCAAACTGGCCTTTGGCCCATTCATACTTTCATGTCAAACTGGCCTTTGGCCCATTCATTCATTCATGTCAAACTGGCCTTTAGCCCATTCATACTTTCATGTCAAACTGGCCTTTGGTCCATTCATTCATTCATGTCAAACTAGCCTTTGGCCCATTCATACTTTCATGTCAAACTGGCCTTTGGCCCATTCATTCGTTCAAATTAACAAACTTATGTAACTTACATAGAAGTAAGCAATTGGACAAACAGCATAGTTTAGATATCTTTATTGAGATATTACTCACAGTGACTGGGTGGTTGATTTGCCCTGGAGCTCAACCCTACACATCACATAATACATATGGGTCACAATCGATTCAATCCGTTCCTTAATTCACACATTCCTCTTTAGGCTTCCTTCTTATCCTTTTAACTCATTTATAATGCTTAATGCATGCCCAAGAATACTCAGAAGTGAAAGAGAACGGAAAATGAAACACATAATGCATTTTCAAAATTTCAGAAGTAGGGGTCCCTGCTCAAGCGTGGACTTCCCCGCTCAAGTGGACCCATGAGGCCTGCAAAAGTACTGGTTATGTCAAATTTACGCTTGACCGTGAAGTCGGGCGCTCGAGCTGAAGGCCTCACTACATGGCTCCCCGCTCGAGCGTGAACTTCTCCGCTCGAGCGGACATCATGTCTGCAAAAAAAATAAAATACTGGGAGCTCGTATTTTACGCTCGAGCGACGGTTCCCCCGCTCGAGCGGACATCAAAATTTCTGGATTTTCCAGAACTTGTTCTTGAGCTTCAACTTGACATTCAAAGGCTCTAAACACATGATTTTGGCTCAAATTTCACATATACATGTACTAACATGGTACCAACACCAAATCACAACATTATGAAGCTCAATTCCATGAATTACTTATATGCATGACTCAAATTAACCCAAACTCATCACCAACTCATTAAATTCAAACATTCAAAACTCACACCTCCATGATTTGCACATGCTTGTCAGAGATACTCATTATTCCCAACTCAATTGATGAAGAGATGATCAAATACATGGACTTCAACCAAAATTCAACATGGATTACACACTTTATGCCCAAACATGGAAATTTATAGCAATTTCTTACATGCATGTGTTCCATGACTTCCAATTCTTCAAGACCAACTCATTTTCATCATGATCAATTCATTTTATGTTCTTTATCATCGTTCAACTTTGAATTCACGAAGTTACAAGCTAATATTCATAAATTCACTCACCTAGGAGCTTCAAACACCCAAGTACTAGCCAATTCTTGAGTTTAATCTTCAAGATTTTCACAAACTTGAGCCAAACACAATTCTCCTCCTTTCTCCCTCTCTAGCCGACCCTCTCTCTTTTTCTTAGAGTAAAAAATCAGCCAAATTGAATTAAAGAGAGAATTTGAGTGAAAGTGGCCCACTAAATAAGCTCCTTTAATCAAAATTCTTAATATTTAAATAATTGAGCACTAACTCATTAATTTAATCTAATTAATTTGATCCGTATCAATTTCCAATTAAATTTCACCATAGGCTCTAAAAATTATGCCAATCACAATGGCGTAATCAATTTCGGGTTCTGTGGCCGATACGGCCTTCAATTTAAATTCCAAAGCAGATAATCAAATAGATATTCCTACGGTGAACAGATAGAAATTCAAAACCACATATTTTCACATAATGACATACAAAATCATATCAAACACATAATCACACTCATAATAAGGACCAATTAGCATAATAAGGAACAAAGTTATCACAGCTTCATTGCTTGAATTGGAACAATTCATCAAAATGTGCGTTTTAAGCCCACTTGAAGTGGCAAAATCATGTTGTTTTCTAAGCCCACTCGAGGGTGGCAAATCCGCGTCTTAGCCTACTGGCGAGTAGCACTTTCAAACCATTTTCGAAAAACAAACATGAGATGTTTTGTTCCAAATTGAGTGATTTAGTCTATACTTGTATGCTGTGCGCATTACATAGTAAGCTAGGTAATAAACCGGAATAAGAACACATGTGTTTTCAAAAACAACATATCATGTTAGTAGAGGTCGATCTTTGATCGGGCGAGCGGGGGTGCTCATTTCAGGACCTTCCCCTCTCGTACCCAAGTTCCTGAGCCGAGGCAACTTTGGTGATGACAGACACGTGGCCTTAGGCACGAGTCAGGGTTTCTTAAATTTTTCAAAAAAAACAAAATATTTAGGTGGCGACTCTGAAATCTGGCAAAGCAGTCCATGTTTGGCGCTTTTTGATTAAAATCGATTTTCCAAAATGATTTGCCGGATTTGGACTCTTTGGTGATTTATCAGTCTTACATTGCACTTTGTGAGATTAGATTCAGAACTATGACAGGAGTCCGAACTGTAGTAGCCAAGAACTACAATTCATACCCTCGCACGCGGAGCGGAGTTTCGGGCGGTCTATAGTTTCTGGCGACTCTGCTGGGGACTTAGAGAACTTGACTCGAACTCATGATATGTTGTTTTGTCTACACTTATGTGTTTCTTTGTATTGCATTTGTATTGGTGCGCCTAGGACACCGTGTTTGTCATCTGCTATTCCTGAACGGTTTGCCGGAGGCTTTGCTTGGAAAAGCATGCCATAAGGCTGACCAGTTGTGGGCTCTACCGCGATGGGAACACAAACCTCGATTTTTGCCGAGGCACCCTTTTTGACTATTCGACCTAGTGCATATCGGAATCCATAGTGACCATTCCAAACTAGGACAGGTTGCTTACCCAATTGGAGGTTGTTTGAAACCGCTGCGTACGTAGTGAAACCCTAGCTCCTGACAAGATAGGACAGGGAAACCCTACCCCTCCATAGGGGTGTTTTGGCTCTTACTTGCTTGATATGTGCTGTCAGAGTGTGTCTCTACAGGTTGTATGTATCAGTTTGCAAGTCTGGGTATCAGGCCTGCGGGCATCAGTATTTGGGGAATCAGTTTTACCTGAGGGTATCAGATTTAAGGCAGTGATTTGGAAACAGTGATTAGTGTTTGAGAACAGTTCTTTCAGCTTGTGATTGTCAACTATGTGTTGTCTTTATTTAAGCCGAAGTGCTGTCCGTTTTTTTGGTTGTTTGTTTCCTTATTATGCTTTATTTATCTTTTTGCAAGGTAGTTTAGCATCATTGCTTCCAACCAGGCAGATATTCCCCAAGCACTTTGGATCAGAGGTCTATAGACATGCCCGAACGTCCCGGCCCCGTGCGTGAGATGGCGCAAAATCCGTTTTGTTCATTAGCATACTACAGTTCGGACTTAAATGTCACGGTTCTGAATCTAATCCCGCAAAGTGCAATGCGAGACCGATAGATCACCAAAGAGTCCAAATCTGGCAAATCGTTTTGGAAAACTGATTTTTGTAAAGAAGTGCCAAACATGGATTGCTTTGCCAGATACAGAGTCGTCACCTAAATGTTTTATTTTGGAAAATTTAGGAAACCTTGACTTGTGCCTAAGGCCACGTGTCCGTCATCACCAAAGTTGCCTCGGCTCCGGAACTTGGGTACGAGAGGGGAATGTCATACAATGAGCACCCCCACTCGCCCGATCAAAGATCGGCCTTTACTAACACAATATTTTGTTTTTGAAAACACATGTGTTCTTATTCCGGTTATTAGCTAGCTTTACTATGTGATGCGCACAACACACAAGTATAGATTAGATCGCCTAAGTTGGAACAAAACATCTCATGTTTGTTTGTTTGAAAATGGTTTGAAGGTGCTACTCGCAAGTAGGCTAAGACGTGGATTTGCCACCCTCAAGTGGGCTTAGAAAACATGATTTTGCCACCCTCAAGTGGGCTTAAAACTCGCATTTCGATGAATTGTTTCAATTCAAGTAATCCAACCTTCACCAACAGGCATTCAGGCAGTTAAACACTTAAGCAGTTAGCCTCATGGCAAGCATGCTATCATGGCAACACTCACACTCATGCAAGATGCTAAAGCATAAAAAGCTTACCTAGTACTCCAAGCCAAAACAACAACTAGTTAGTAATCATGCATGATCCTAGTTATGCTAAGATGGCTAATGCAACGCATGCAAAAATGCAACTAGAAATAGGCTCAGCTATTCTAAGATGTCATATGAAATGCAACTTGATAATCATGTATTCAAATTGGAATTGAAATACAATGTAGTTAGTATGATGCGCGGAGCCCGGTGCATGCAAGATAGATGAATGAATGCAAACATGCGAGTATAAGAATGCTAATTGAAACCTGCCCTAAAACTAACCATCGTAAGCGGTTAAATAAAAGGGAGAAAGACGTGGGGTTGGAAGACATTCACACACTCACGCACACTTATTACAAAATTCACCCTCTCGACGGAGGGTCTGAATAAATAATACAGGCCAATTAATTAACTAACTATCCTAGCTAATTAATTATTACAAAACCTTAACTAATTAAGCAAATTAATTAAGTTACAAGATAGACTAAGTATGAAACTAAAGAGGCTACCACAGCTTCGCCTCGGAATGATTGAATGATGCATGCTTGATCGCTTAGCTCGGAAACCCATTGCCATGCCTTATGTTGCCTCTGTTTGCACTATTCTGCACCTCTGAAGACTATGAAAATTCCTGTGATGCTTTTGAAACACTTTATGGACATGCTGAGAGGCCATCGGCCAAAATATAAGGCCATCGGCCAAGGGAAATGGGTCATCGACCACTTGTGAGTCCATCAGCCAAAGATTGTTAGCCGATCGGCACTGAAGATAGCCGATCGGCTATCCTTTCCTGCAGACTGCTCCTTTTGCTGCAACAGAGGACAAGCAAGGGCATGGTAACACATTTGCAAGAAAATGTTGTGCAACTACACCCCTTATCATGTTTGAGACTCAAAGGAGTGTAGTGTTCGACTCTCGAGCCATCAATCACGTATTTCGATGCATGATGGCCAAAGAAGCTGAATTACACAAATCAATATAGAATGAATGCACAAAAACACATGAATGCCTCACACCCTATCATGTTGGATCAAGAGTGTCGGCGAGCAAGGATTGAGGCACGTTTCGTCATTTCAAGTACGAAACGTCCCTCGGTCCTTGTGTTTGGTTTGACACTCCAAACCAAACACAATGCAATACATGCAACATGGAAAAGCTATGCAATACAACATAAGCATGCCAAATGCAATATGACTCAAACATACACACTAGGCTAAGGTAACAAGCATGCTAAATGCAATGCAACCTAAACAAGTATGTGACAAAATGCAAACTAGCAAGCATGCAAAATGCAACATGTCAAGCATGCAACAACATGCAAAGATGGACAAGCATGCAAATGTCATGCAACTCAAGCATGCAAATATGACGTAAAGTAGCAACTTTGAACGACATGGTAAATGGACTTATAATAAAGATGGACAGACCTCAGTCATGCCCAAAATCAGTGGCCAAATGCTAAGAAAATGATGGAATGAAATGCAAAACAAGCATGCACGCCAATTGGCCTATCACTTAGGCATAAGGACACAATTCTTAAGCATGAGCAAGGAGTGACAAACATGATAATGTGGCAATGCAATAAGCTTTGAAATCATGTGAGGAATGATGCCAAATCGTGCACACAAGTCAAGCATAGCATGCAAGAAAGCTCAAGGCTTAAGGCTAGTCGAGGAGCTTGTACCAAGGCTATACAAAGCAAGCCCCAAGGGGCCAAGGGCAATCAAAATAGTCCTAAGGTAGGTCAAGATGAGGCCAGAAACAAGCTTGAACTTAGCCCACACAAGCTAGAACAAGGGTCCAAAGGCATGAAGCATGCAAGGCTAACAAAGAGGTGTTACACTACACCTATTACAACCAAACATGGCATGTCCTAACCAATAAAAATCAGAGTTATGGCATGTCAAAATAAACCCAAAAACCCACTTAGATGGCATCCCAAATGCCTAAGCATGGTGGCATACACAATGATGCGCTCTTGAGACATAAAACACCAAACCTTCAAAGCATAGAAAAGGTGACAAATGCAAGTATATGGCTACACCACATGGACTGAAATCACATATGAAATGATTCCAAATCATGAAAATGGTCTAAGCAATGCATGCTAATGACTTGGACACTCAAAGCTAACAAGCTAGATTGAACCATGGTTATACAAAACAGTGCAAGCATGACCAAAACAATGCAAATCAGAGCTAGAGCATGGTAAAACAAGGCTAAAATCTTTTTTGAGTTGAGCCAAAACATGCAAGAATGGTAGTCTAAATGCATGATGCATGTTAAGGCAAATGAGAGGATTACACTACAAGTGCATGATGCAAGTAAGAGGCTATCAAACCAACTTAAAATAGAGGTAAAGCATGGCAAAATAACATCAAATACTTGCTGAAATGGAGCCAAAACATGCTAAGCAAACATGCTGCTATTGTGAGCCATTAACACTAGCAAACAAAACACAAGGAGAGGGGGGGTGTCCCTCTCCTATTCAAGACTCCAAAACCACTTCTCTACCATTGAAAATCCTCTGGATTTCAGTGGTGAGAAGGTCAAAACAAGAAGGTTCCAAAGCTCAAAAGGGAAGGCACAAAACAAGGCCAAACAAGGCCTAAGAGGGGGTAGACTACCCCCAACCAAAAAATGACCTTAAACAAACTTCACGATCATGAAAAATTAGAACTTTTTGTAGTTTAGAGTTAAGCTTAAAACCATATGCAAATAGGTCTAAAAGCTTAAGCAAGAATGTGGGATTAAAAGGTAGGTTACTCACCCTTGAAGAACACCTTCAAGAACACCCCTCTAGCAACTTTTCTGAGTTCAAACCAACCCAAGAACACCAAAACCAACTCCCTAGTACCTCAGCAACAAAAGGATGGTGTATTGCTAGGTGTTTGTGTGCAATAGTATGAAGATTCTACACTTTCGAGCACAAACAAAGGTAAAACAAGAGAGAGAGGTCAAATATATATAGAGAGAGATATAAAACTTCTATATGCAATTTTCAAAACCTCTGGAAAGGGAGGGGAGGCTCCCTTCTTATAGAATTTCAATTCTCAAGCTTGTTGAACAAGCTTGAGTCTTGAAACAAATCCCTCCATGTGTATGGAGGATGAGAATTGTGCATACCAGCTGTCACAGCTAGCACAAGATATCTGCAAAAAGTAGATGGAAAGGTCTCGGCTAAAAAATATGGTCGATCGACTAAATGGAGTGCCAATCGACCAAAAAGAGTGCTGATCGGCCACCACTTTTGGCCGATGGGATGGAAACAAGGCCGATGGCATCATGCCTTAGCCGATGGGTTGAGGGGATGGCCAGAAAGCCATCCTCTTCCCTCAGAAGCAAAACCACAAGTCCTTGGTCCACAACCAAGCACAAAACAGACAAGTTGAGAGATCCTAAGGCAAGGCACGCAGCCGAGACCTTCGGGAACTCAAAACGAACACGAGCATGGATGATCACCGAGTGTTCAAACGATGACGTCCAAGTCTTGAGGACGGTAAAAAATGGGGTGTCTACAAGGTCGAAGAATTCATCGATCCGAGGATTTGATAGACGGACAACCAGTGTTCCTTTCCTTTCCTTACCCCCAGTTACTAGACGGAGGTCAGTTAGGCGCAGTTCATTAGTACAGTGGTTACCAGATCAGTGGTCTTTATCTACCCCACCAGTGAGTAGTCGGGCTGAGGTTTCCATTTCTACCGCAGAGAGAGATACACCTGTTGTTTAGTTAGATCAGCACCTTATGGCAAGTATGGAGGACATGATGCGTTAGCTCCAAGAGACTATGCAAGCCATGCAGCGGGATGCTGCCCACCAGGGAGAGTTTGCCGCGCGCCAGGCAGAGGTTGTGGCTTAACAGACAGAGCTGATTGCTAGACTTCAGCAACAACAACAACCACAACAAGCCGGAGCATCTGCTTCGTATCCACCCCCACCCCCACCCCCACCCCCACCCCCACCTAGAGTTCCAACACTCAGGGAGACTGCAAATGTCCAGGAAAATACGGACGTCCAATGGGGCTGGTTCCACCCCCAATCCTACCTCAGTTGTCCAAAGCACCGACTAATCTAGTGGATACACCGTTTGAATTTGAGGTGGATCCAACAGCGCTGAAAGTGAGCAAGCTAGAAAAGCTATTCAAGAAGGCTCAAGGCATTAATTCCATATCGGACATAGAGGATGGATACACCGACTCGGCGGTGACTTTGCCGGACCGGTTCAAGATGCCGCATATAGACCGTTTTGATGGTTCTGGGGATCCCATGGTACACCTACGGCTGTTCTCAGATATCCTAAGGCCAATGGGCCTCTCCAGACTGCAAAAGCTTTCCCTCTTTCGCCGGACCCTATCGGGTATTGCGGCTATTTGGTACGCAAAGCTGGAGGACTCTATCAAGAGAAGTTGGGAGGAGATGGCTGAGGCCTTTATAGCTCAATACTCCTACAACACGTAGATCGAGATCACAACTCGTGATCTCGAGACAACCAAACAGGAGCCGAAAGAGGGCTTCTCTGACTTTGTAGCCCGTTAGAGAGCCAAAGCTTCTATGATGACTATCAGGCCGCTCGACAAGGATCAGATACGGATGGTTGTGCACAACCTCCAACCCGAGCTGATGAAAAAGATGATCGTCTTACCCCTTCCCACCTTTGCAGATTTACACGAGATTGGGGTACAAATTGAGGACGCCATTAAGCAGGGTCTGATTGACCATGAGAGAGAGCAGCCCAAGAGGGCATTTACTCGCAGTTCGAATGTAGGCACGAGTAGTGCTGCAGCTACTAGAACTTCCAATGTGGGCATGGTCACTACCACCACTTCAAAAATCGCCAATCCCTTTGCTGGTACTTCCACTTCAAACCCCCAAACTCTGAATTACCCACCTCAAGGCAAGAGGGTATTCGCCCCGCTGTATATGCCTTTGTCCAAAGCTTTGGGAGTCCTACTCAAGAAAGGACATCTAAAACCGTTAGAACAATGGCCTCTACCCGATCCTCTCCCTTGAAAGCATGACTCGACTAAATACTGTGCCTTCCATCAACAGCACGGTCACGACACCGACCAGTGCTTCAGACTGCGTCATGAGATTCAAGATCTCATCGACAACAAGGTGATCGTGCCTCCAGAGAAGCCGAATGTCACCACCAACCCACTCCCACCATATAACCAAGCTCCACCTCCCAAACGCATCAACCTGATCCAAACCGCGGCCATTCCATATGACCCGAACATATACATCACACCCTCTCACCTACCCAAGCCTGAGGTGTTCATCCCAGACAGCACAGACTTGTGCATGTTGAGCATCTTCCAAACCCAACCCGAACCGGCGGTGGTGACTGTCGAAGACAGAACTGGGGTGACTTTGGGGGCAGATGTGAATGATGATTCAGAGCCTGAGGGGTTTGGGAGCTTTGCGTACAACCCGAGTGGTTATATCACATCAATAAACCAGGCTAAGCCGAGGGTAGAGTTGCTGGTTGGGGCAGAGATCAGTGTGGTTCGAGAAGATGGACCTAGTCAGGGCCTAGATGACCTAGCAGAGCTGGAAGAGGACATTACAAATCTGCAGTTCTTTGAAGAGCAAGACTCAAGGGATGTGAACATCAACTGGTTCGACTTGGATGGGTCAGCAGAGAATACGGGGTGGCTCAGTGACCAGCCAGATGTTGTTGAGCAGCCTCAGCCAGAACAGAGGCAATCAGGAGCTAGGATATCAACAGTGGCCGGAATGGCTGAGGATCAGGAGGAATCGCCAGAGAGCACCGGTGCTAAGAATTTTGCTCGGGATCCGGGCAGTTTGGGTACAATAGATATTGAACAGGAGGCTGCACTGAAGTAGTTTGAGCAGGAAAAGATCGAGGATCTTGACAGGGCTAGAAAGGCCAAAGCCCTTGCAGGGACGGAAAGTGCTGTGAGCACAGGAACAGTTGCAACGGAACCGGACAGCTGTCTGTCGGTTGCCAACGGGATGTAGTGGGAAGACGACGACTTACGTCTTGCCCATACTGACGAAGATTAGGGGCAGAACCAACTGGATGACACCTGGTATGTTGAGGAGGTTGACCATATGACCAGGAGTGGGCGGTACTTCAAGCCCCCACACTTGGATCAACCAGAGGCATCCGGAAAGGACAAAGAAGCGGAGAGGCAGAAAGAAAAACTGCTCGAGGAGGAGGCTGTACTGAAACAGCTTAAGAAAATCCAAGTAGACATCTCCATCTGGGGACTGCTTATAGCCTCAAGAGTCCACAGACAAGCTGTCCTTTCTACAATGGACAGGGCTAAACTTTCAATCGTTACAACTCCTGAGCAGTTGGTAGGGTTGGCTTTCCCGGGAGGAGCTTCCCCGACCCTGACCTTTATTGACAAGGAACTGCCGCCTGAGGGCTCAAACCATAACAAACGACTCTACATCTCTGTGGAGTGTAGAGAGAAATGGATACCGGTGGTCCTTGTTGATATAGGATCTGCTATCAATGTGTGTCCGTCGAGAACGACATATGCTATCGGGTTGAAGCTCGCGGATTTTGTGCCTACTGCCCAGGTGATACGAGCCTATGATAATGCTAGCCGAGAGCTGATGGGGACTGTACAGATTCGAACTCAGGTTGGTCCAGGGCAACAAGATATTGATTTTCATGTCTTGGATGTTCCCGCCACCTTCAATCTACTCCTAGGGCGGCCATGGTTGCACCAGGTGAAGGCTGTCTCTTCCACCCTGCACCAAATGCTGAAGTATCCCCACGGGAAGGGGGTGGCAATCGTTTTTGGAAATTCTTCAATACATCCGCCGCCAGAGGTTTCTATACCAGTTCTGGAGATTGAGCATGGCGCGGAGGATGTATTTTTGTCAGGGTATACCCTAGCTGAGGCCCGGGGTTGTACAAAATATTCTAGTTATTGATGAGGGGCTATACATCAACGCACAGTCTATCTACCTTATGAACAAGCTTCAGCACATCCTCGGGATGAGATTAGGGCGAAGTGGCCGGAAAGGCATTGTAGCATCGGCCGAAGTGCCGCACAACCCATATACCTTAGGCCTAGGTTATCTACCTACCAAAAAGGATTGGGCGAGGAAAGGAAGAGAGATGGCTGGAAGAGCCAGAGCCAAACAAGCCGGGAAGCATTATGAGTTGGTGCACCGGCCTATCCAAGGGACCTTGAACGGACGCTTTGTCCAGGAGGGGGAAGACTTCCCGTTCTGCGGCTTCCTAGAGCCATGGCTAAATGCAGAGAGGCGGCGCTTGCCGGGGTTTGAGATTTTCTTTGACTTGCAATTGTCCGGGGATGACGTTGCCGAAGAGAAGATAGACCCACCAGCTGAGGCTGAGCAGTGCAAGGAGGAGGATGCTGAGAGCACAGAAATTGAGATGGGAGTAGCGTTGGCTTGTCTACTCTCAGATCCTCAGATCGTACCGGGGTGCTTGGGGGATAACTTCTCAATTTCCATGATCAGGAATGAAGCGGCTGTGGGTCCATTTTCAGGCATTCTCGATGCATCCATCGCACCCTCCCTCATCTGGCAATATGAGGAGGGCTTTTTATCGAGCAGCACCAGGTTAGGTAGTGAGCCAAAATCTGATTCCATTGAGTCTGTGGAGTTGGAATCAGGTTCCAGCTCGTCTGAGTCTGAGTCCGGTATTCTTGGGGGTGATAACCCAGATGCCACTGTCCTGTCCAGGTCATCTTTTTCTTTTCCTTTGAGTCTGTTGTAACAGAGGAATTAGGCGGACTGGATGTTATTAATGAGAATGGTACGGCTGTGGCTTTCAAGTACTTTTCTGTGCCTTTAATTTATTACATTAATCAGGATTTTCAAAATTTTGATGAAAACGACGAGGAAGAAATTCCTTCGATTTTGCAATATTTGCTTGATCAAGAGCATGAGAGGTTTGTAAAACCCTTGGTTGATGAAATCACCAAAATTAATGTTGGTATTGAGAAGAACCCGCGGCTGGTCCAGATTGGGTCCACGTTGTCTTCTAAGGAGCGCGAGCGCTTAGTCGCTTTATTAAAAGATTTCAAAGATGTTTTCGCATGGTCCTACGAAGACATGTCTGGAATCGATCCTGAGATAGTACAGCACCGGATCCCTCTTGACCCAAAGGCTCGACCTGTTAAGCAGAAGCTCCGAAGAATCCACCCGGACTGGGCTTTGAAGATCAAAGAAGAGGTCACCAAGCAGATTGACGCAGGGTTCCTGTTGGTATTTGAATACCCTACTTGGTTGGCCAATATAGTTTCGGTGCCGAAAAAGGATGGCAGAATTCAGGTATGTGTGGACTTCAGGGATTTGAACAAAGCCAGTCCGATGATGACTTTCCTCTGCTGCATATTGACGAATTAGTGGACTTTACTGCTGGGCATGCGTTGCTCTCGTTCATGGATGGGTTTTCAGGCTACAATCAGATTTTGATGGCACCTGAAGACAGGGAGAAGACTGCTTTCACTACCTCGTGGGGAACCTATTGTTATAGGGTGATGCCGTTTGGGCTGAAGAATGCTGGGGCTACGTATCAACGGGCTGCGACCACAATTTTGCACAATATGATCCATAAAGAGGTTGAGGTGTACGTGGACGACATGATTGTCAAGTCCACGGAAAGAGAGGGCTACTACACCGCCTTGCAGGAATTCTTTTGACGGATCAGAGAGTATTGGTTGCAGTTGAATCCTCAGAAATGTACATTTGGTATTACAGCAGGGAAAATGCTAGGGTTCTTCATCACACAAAGGGGCATCGAAGTCGACCCTTCCAAAATCAAGGCCATCTTAGAGAGGCCACTACCAATGACTGAAAAGGAGGTGCGAGGCTTTCTGGGTAAAGTGAAATTCATAAGACGATTTATTACAAAATTAACCTTGACTTGTGAACCACTGTTTGGTCTCCTGAAGAAAGGAAAGAAGTTCCAATGGGACGCCCGATGCCAAGTTGCTTTCGAGCAGATCAAGCAATATTTACAGAACCCACCTATGTTGTCACCGCTTGAGCCGGGGAAACCGTTGATTCTGTACTTATCAGTGACTGAAACTAAAATGGGCTGCATGCTTGCACAGGAGTCTGAGGACAAAGTGGAGAAGC
This sequence comes from Camellia japonica, assembly GCA_030407325.1. Lineage (NCBI taxonomy): Eukaryota > Viridiplantae > Streptophyta > Magnoliopsida > Ericales > Theaceae > Camellia > Camellia japonica. The sequence continues at coordinate 194,271,051 of JAPPVO010000002.1, read as the reverse complement.
CTATCTACTACCTGAGCAAGAAAATGCTGGATTATGAGGCCCGCTACACTCTGCTGGAGAAGGCTTGTCTGGCCTTGGTATGGGCTACCAGGAAGCTGAGGCACTACCTGTTAGCTCACTCTGTAATATTGGTTTCAAGATTAGATCCCATCAAATATCTCTTCAAGAAACCGACACTTACGGGTAGGCTAGCCTGTTGGTTGCTTCTGCTTTTCAAATTCGATCTGAAGTACATGACGCGCAAGTTAGTGAAAGGGAGAGCGGTAGCAGAGTTCATAGCCGATCACCCAGTTGAAGGGGATGAAGCAGTTGAATATCTGTTCCAAGACGAGGCCATTTTGCATGTCGAAGAAAAGACCTGGAGGATGTAATTTTTCGGAGCGTCAAACCAATACGGGTATGGGATAGGGGTATTGCTGATAGCACCTGACAATTCCCGTATACCTCTAGCATTCAAACTCCGGTTCAAAGTATCGAACAATGAGGCAGAGTATGAGGCATGCATTGCTGGATTAGAAGCCGCCCTAGAACTAGGGGCAAAACGGTTGGATGTCATCGGGGACTCGAACCATGTTGTATCTCAAGCTAAAGGAGATTGGAAAGTTAAAGAAGAAAAGATGAGAATCTATCACCAGACCTTGGACATTCTGATTCCTTGGTTTGAAAAACTAAACTTCGCTCATCTGTTAAGAGAGAACAACAGGTTCGCTGATTCATTAGCAACTCTATCTTCTATGATAGACATTCCTTTCGGAGTCCAGATGTGTCCGATCATCATTGAACAGAAGTTTGTGCCAACCTACGAGCTGATTGCTGCCATAGATGAGGTACAAGATTAGAAGAACCCCTGGTATTACAACATCTGGAACTTCTTGAAAAAAGACGTATCCACCAGGGGCAAATGCCAAAGATAAGAGGGCAATTCGAAGAATGGCTGCTCAGTTCATCGTCTGCGGGGGTAAACTGTACAAGAGGGGTCATCTCGGGATGCACAAACTGTGTGTTGATGCTGAAGAATCCAAGCGCTTAATGGAGACCATCCATGGAGGAGAGTGCGGAGCGCACATGAGTGGGGTGATGCTAGCCCGGAAGATCCTTAGACAGGGTTATTATTGGTCAACCATGGAGGAGGATTGTATTGGCTTTGTCCAGCGATGCCACAAATGTCAGATCCATGCAAACCGCATGAACATTCCGCCGTCGAAGCTGTACAACATGACTTCGCCATGGCCGTTTTCAGTCTGGGGGATTGATGTAATTGGGGCTGTCACTCCGAAGGGGTCCAACGGGCATGAGTATATTCTGGTAGCGATCGACTACTTCACGTAGTGGGTTGAGGCCCAATCTTACGCGGTGTTGAAGGCATCGCATGTTGCTAAGTTCATTAGGAACAACATCATCTGTCGCTACGGTGTCCCGAATGAGATTATTTCGGATAATGGTTCCCACTTCAAAAAGGAGGTGATCGACTTGTTGGAAAAGTACAATGTGGCTTTTCATAAGTCATCTACATATCGGCCGCAAACCAACGGAGCTGTTGAGGCCGCCAACAAGAACATCAAGCACATTCTGCAGAAGATGGTGGAAACCTACAGGGACTAGCAAATAAGCTGCCATTTGCTCTTTGGGGCTACCGAACTTCAATTTGAACTTCTACTAGGGCAACTCCATATTGCTTGGTTTATGGGATGAAGGCTGTTCTGCCTATCGAAGTTGAGGTTCCGTCATTACGGGTAGTGGCTGAGTGTCAGATAGCTGAGGCAGATTGGCAGCAAAGCAGGTTTGAATAACTCATGCTCTTTGATGAAAGAAGGCTGAAAGCACTGTATCACGTCCAGGGTTATCAACGAAGAATTGCCAGGGCTTTCAATAAGAAGGTTAAGTCCAGGAATTTGAAAGAGGGGGATCTAGTGCTCAAAGACAACCGAGCTCCCATCCACGACCCTAGGGGCAAGTTTAGACCCAATTGGACTGGTCCTTACATCATCAAGTCTATCTGGTCGGGCGGAGCTATCGTTCTGATGGACCTAGATGGCCTAGAGTTCTCCCAGCCGATCAACATGGACAAGTTGAAGAAATACTATTCCTGAGTGGCTCGCTAGGTCAAAAACCCAAAAGGGTGACCTAGGCAAAAGTTAGAGCACAAAAAATTTGAAATAATAAAAACTGAGCTCGCAAGGTTGAAAACCCAGAAAGGGCTGCTTTGGCAAAAGTTAGAGCGCAAAAGGAGAGTGTTAATACCCGAGTGTATCTAAACCGAACTACGTAAGGCTTGATTCCCATCTTTGGGATACGTAGGCAACTTCATTCTGAAGTCCAGCCATAAACACTTCCAAATCAACTTTGTCCATGTGATCATGTTGGTCATCTTTGTCTATTATGTATTCAAGAGCTAGGTTATGATCTCCAGTGCAGTGCTATTCAGACTAGGGGCAACTTTCCAGTTGTTGGATCTGGGGTTGTGCATCTCAGTGATAGATCTCAGGTGTGTCTAGTTTTGATCCATATCGAAAATGGTTTTGAAAAGTTTTAATAAAAGTTGATTTTGCTCAAATTAATCTTTTTACGACTTAGACCATTTTTGGACCAAACGGAAAATTTTCAGTACCCACAACCTTCAATTACATTGATTTTAGTACAGAGTTCTCCTACTCTTGAATACAAATTGAAGTTGCTTTTTATTACATTCATAAAGAAAACTTGAAAGTACTAATTAAAGCAAATAAACTCGAGGCATAGTCAAGTGTTCCTGTGTCCTCTTCCAGAGCTTGTGGAAGCCTCTGATGCCAAAGTAGGCCCAACTTGCACCTCTTCATCAAGCCAAGCTATGTATTCATCAGAGAGGGTGCAACTGAAAGTGGAAGCGGAGGCCAGAAGCTCTCTCATCCTCCATGCTGTGACATACCGAGCTAGCTGTGCTCCTTGGACTGGAAATGCGGCAGGGTACTCTATCTCTTCTTTCGGACAAGTCTGATCATGCCCAAATTAGCGCCAGAATCGAAATGGGAAGTAAAAGGCATAGTGTGTCAGGCCGATCAACTGAATCCCGGGCTGGCGAGTCATGCTGTAGCTCATCGCCGATAAATTGAGCCATGGCCAGCGCCAAGTAATGTTGGCAGCAGACAGACTGCACATCCATTCCACCACCATTCCTTATCAGGGGCATCGACTAGACGTCGCTGGAAGAAATAGCTGCGAGCTGAATATGCTAGGCATGAGTCCACAACCTTCAACTTATCCATCAACCATATCTGGGGAGGGATGAAAAATGAGAGATTAAAGAATAGAGAGGTGTATGTGGAGAGAAAAGGGTTTTGAGAGAAAAACTGAGCCTGAGGCCTGAGTGATGTGAGAAATATATGTGAGATAGGGTGGGAAACATTACCTGTAGCAGTAGTGGACTCTCCACGAATCTAGTCGTCTCTCGGCGATGGAAGGCATCCAAACCCATCAACGTCTCAGCTAGTGTCATGGTGATGCAGGTCTTGCCCTCTTTCAAGCCCTCGACAACCTCAATCAAACGGACGCCAGATCCTCTGGAGCCTGGGGCGAGCAAGAAATGAGACAACATGCACAAGCAGAGGGCATGTCACCAAAAACTCTGCCAGTGATGATCGCCGCGGTCACGGGCATCAGAAAAATGACGAATCAAGCTCGGAATGTCCAGTTCTCTGTCGCAGATCAAAGACCGAGCGTCCTGCAAAGTGAGTCCGCACATCCGTACTAAGGCTTGGACGTGGCTAAAACGGAATTGGGGCAAGATCTCTTCCTCACGCTCGGACTCTATCAAAGCTTGGAAGTCTTCGAAAGTGGGACATATCTCTTGTCCGCTAAAGCTAAAAACATGCGTAACCGGATTCTAACACCTTGCCGCGGCATGAAGGAACGGAAAACGCAGCGGGGTGCAGCTCAACGTGAATAGTGCATTTATTCTGAAGCCCCGAAAATTCATCTTTTCTGAGCCATCCAAGTTAGCAATCCAATTTGTGAGATTTTGGACAAGAAATGCCTCCATTTGGTGCAAAAACTGAGGTGAAATGGAGAAACTACGAAGCTGGGGCTTTTGTAGAAGATAAGGTGTTGACTGGAAGACAGGTGTCAACAATCTGGGCACTTTCTGCATTAATGGCCGACCGGCCAATTTGATGGCCGACCGACCATCTTTTTTAGCCGATCGGCTAGTATTGGTGGCCGATGGCCTCCCACATTGGCCGATGGCCCCTTCTTTTGCTCTCCGAGCTGTCCATGTCTTGGAAGTGTTGAGAACTTGTGTCTTGTTCCACTTCAAATGCCTTTCGGTGACAATTTTGCGAAGTCACGCCTGTGTTACTTCAATTTGTTTATTGAGTTGTTGTATTTTTGTTTATCGAGTTGTATATTGCATTGATTGTTAAGTTCTTATCTTGCTTATCGAGTTGTATTTACATTTGGTTAGCATGTCAAGTCCTGTTTTTGCTTATCGAGTTGTTTTGTTCTTTCAGTCGTCAGTTGGTTCACTACCTGATTAAGGCAATGCAATTCAAGTATGCAATTTTCAAACAAAGTTCAATCTCATTTACATTGTTATGCGATGCGATGCGATGCTTAGAATGTACAAATGTAACACTTTTTTAATAAAAAAGTTGTTTTCATTCCATCATGTTTTCTTTTGCAAAAGAGTACAAAGTTTTAAAGAAAATAAACCTGCCTGAGGCAGTACAATGTGCAAAAACTACAAGTAAAAAGAAAAATAAAGCAAAAAACAAAACATCTAAATCGGCGCTAGTCTCCTCAAGCCCTCCTCGTCCTTTTCCTCGACGAAGGCCTAGAACTACCACCGTCAGCTCCGCTGCCAGAGTCTGAACCCGAGCCGTCTCCAGCCTCATCTCCATCTTGAGACGACTCTGACTATGGACTCAATGCCTCCTCGTTGTACTCATCGTCATCTGGGGCAGGTGCCCGCGAATTACTCTCGGTATGAGCATGCCTAGCTCTGCTCCGGCTGTGCGCTGGAGTCCCGCGTCCCGCTCCCCCTGCTGCTCGGGGAGGCACCGAAGGTCCCGCTGAGGCACCCGCTGTGGCTGGTATTTGGAATGGGGCCTGAAAAGAACAAATTGGCAAATGCATCAGTTATGCTATGCGAAGCTGAGTATGGCATCAAATGCAGTATATGATTACAGTGTGTGAATGCTCTGAGCAGTATATGAACGCCGTGAGCAGTGTATGATTACAATGTGTGAATGCTGTGAGCAGTATATGAACGCCGTGAGTGGTGAATGATTACATTATGTGAATGCTGTGAGCAGCATATGAACGCCGTGAGCGGTGAATGATTGTAGTGTGTGAATGCTGTGAGCAGTGTATGAATACCGTGAGCGATGAATGATTGCAGTGTATGAGGGCCGTGGCCAGTATATGAGATATAGTGTATTAGTGCCGTGAGTGGTATATGAGTGTGGTGTATCAAATGCAATATTGATAATGTGATGCATCAGATCAATATGGAGCAGATTACAGAGGGTTTTGGGAAGGAAGTTGAAAGAATTTACCGGAATACCGTAAATGCTGAGCAGGTCCATGCTCCTCTGCAGCATCCCCATCACCGAAGCCGACAGCTCCAGAGCCTGCCCAGTATACTCTATGGAAGCCTACAAAAGTGTTGAGGTAATTAGTAATCTGCGAGATATCAACTGAAATGAAATGAATGAACAGAATGTAAAGTATAGCATATACCGGGGTCGAGCCTCGAACTCCGACGAGCTCATGATCAGCCGGGGAAGGATTGATGGGTATCTGATAAGTCTCTCCAGTCCGTCCTCGGCATGTCATGGTAGTGGGCAGGTTTGGCCACTCTGCCCTCTATCCCCTCTGGGAACCCCTCCTGCCATGGGCCTGGGTCGCCCTCAATGCTCCCACTCCTCCTGCTGGGGCTATAGGTCTCTCTCTCTACCTTGGCGAACACTGGCCAGAGGCGGCATGAGATATGTCTCGATAAAGGCGGTGTAGTCGCTATCGAGTCGGAAGTAGTCGGCGTTCCAATCGATCCTGAAATCGGTCATCTCCTGGGAGGTGTACGTCGCTGTATGCCTCATGTGTGAAGGAGGCGACATCGGAACCACCAGCGCGGGTAAACCGAGGCTCTGTCACAGGAAGCGCTCACCTATGTACCACGCTCGGCAGACCGGACTCTCAAGCAAAACCCGGAATCGGGAAGTCTCCTGAGCGCCCATAAACTGGTCTCTAACTGCGTCAGGCAGCACTGCCTAGGGCTGCCAGGTGATCTGCAAATGATGGATATACAGGTTGTTATCTGTTATCAAAAGTGCAATATAAAGCAAAACTCAGATGAACTGTAAGGTTTGAAATACCTCCGATGCGGCTACAGTGTCAAAGTATCGGCGGAAGAATGAGAAAGACTCTCGCGGCCTCCGCTCGCATCTCCCATCGTACCGATGTGAATATGGAACCATGGGGGGCATCTCCACCTCCGGCTCTGGGGCAAGCCTCGGGAAGTAGGCATATACCCACAACTACAGAATGTAAAAGGGCAATAATGAGTATGTTTATCAGTAAAGCAGTATACAGATAAAGCAGAAATCAGAGAGTGATGTGCAGTGTCTGGTGCAGTGTACAGCCAGTGTAAAATAGATTGCGTGTATGTAGTGTGCGTGGTGTACAGATAATGTAAAATAGGACTGTAAAGCAGAAGGGAAAGATGTACCTCCCAGGCTCGCCAGTAGCCTCCTAGCAGGTGCCCACTCCAGTGAGATGAGGAACGCATATATCCATACAGTGTGGCCAGGCCTGCGCCGCCCCAGTCATAGCACCGGATGCGAGTCACGTCCACCAGTGCACTCAAGAGGTAGAGGCCAATGGTGTTCGCCCAGTCGGCGAATAGAGTAGTGCCCAGCATGAACATGAGGAACCCTCGGGCGTAGTGCTTGACCTCTTCGCGGGTCGTCGGCGTCGGTCCCCTGAACTGGTCAGCGAACCATGAATATCTCACGAACCCTGGTTGGGAGAGAGGTGGGCGAATCCTTAGCAGAAAGATCTAGGCAGCATCTCACTCGCCCATGTCGGTGTCGAAAGGGATCGGATCACCCCCTACTTCGATGCCGGTGAGCATGGAAAAGTCGAAGGGAGTCATCGTCATCTCCCCTGCTGTAGAAAGGTGGAAGGAATCGGTGGTGTCCCACCACCTCTTCACTAGAGCGCCTAGAAGAGGCCGACTCGTAGTGAGGTGCGAGAGTCTCATGCAGAATATAGCGAAACCGGCTTGATCGACGATGTGGCGTACATCATCGGGTAACTCCATGTAGCAATCTCGTGCAATGGTGTTCCCATACCCCCAGAAGGCATGAGAATCTCCCTGTGTTCAAGACAAACAAATGTGAAGCAGTGTCAGGAATACAGTGTATGCATGTGTTCAGAATTGATAGAAATGCAGTGTGTACATATGTTCGAGTTGACAGAAGTATCATGTATGAATGTGTTCAGAATGAACTAGGCACGTGATATACAAGTGTGTTTGGGTTAATCAGATGAAGGGTGATGTTGGCTATCCAAGACATGTGATCTACATTGCAGAAAGTAAAGAGGAAGAGTATACGTCAGCGGCGTCGTAGGATAAGTGCGGCTCCGGCTCGCGTAGCAGGAGGTCCTCTGGAGCACCTCGCGCGAAGCTCCTGAACTGGCAAATACTGTCGGGAGGCAACATGTGTATGTCAGGGTGATAAGACGCTGGATCAAAGGGTCGAATGCCCAGCGGCAAAAGCTCAAACTCGGGATCCATCTTCATCCCTGGAGGAGCCCCACCCTGTGGAATATCGTCCGCCATCTCGAGAGGAATGAGAAAATGGTCGAAGGTATGGAAAATGGGCAAGAATGCCAAAAGTCAACAAAAAGTCAACCCCGAGGGGTGGGAAATGGAAGAAAATGTCAAGGCTCGGAAGAGGGCACGGAAACCAAGGGTAACTCGGGGGAAACAAACCCCAAGTGATGGAAATCAAGAAAGGAACACCGAAATCACTTTTCAATCGGTTCAAAGTGTTTGAAACAACGAGGGTTTTGCGAATCGAAAGTTGCGGGAGGTTTGAAAACTTGTGTAAAGCTCGAATCGAAGGAAGGAAAGTGATCTAGAGAGAGAGGGGAATGTTTTTCGGCAAGGGAGAAGTGAAAAAATAGGGTTTGGAACCCTATACTTAAAGACCCGAGGCAAATGTCAAAACTGCCTCGAATCTGCCATTTTTGGCTGATCGACCAAATTGTTGGCCGGTCGGCCAAATTGTTGGCCGATTAGCTTGTTTGGTGGCCGATGGCTCCCTTTTGTGGCCGATGGACCTCCAATGCCCTTGTTTGGGGTTTTTCTATTGATTTGTACCCTCATATGTCAAGAAAGTGCAGGAAAGAGCACACTTTTGAAACATGAGTGACTTCCGTGGCAACCCGAACTGTGTTTTTTAGTGTGTGGTGCTCAATATGCACAAAATGTATCCTTTTCGTATCCTTTTGTATATCGCAAGATTCAAAAATTACTTTTGAGAATGTTACATTCCAATGTCCTTGTCACATTTGCAAGGTTGGCATTTGTTATATACTTTTCATTCTCGTATTGAATGCGCATCAACTCGTTTTGAGGTTGTATCTTGATATTGCGGTAAACATGCCTTTACCATGCCTGTATTGAATATGTGCATCTCTATGTCGTTGCGTGGAACACGTATTTTGCATCATCGCATGGAACGTGCATCATCGCGCTTACATAGCATGTGCATTTTTGTATTGAATATGTATTCATGATTATATTGCGTAAAGTACGCATGCCGCGTTGAACATGCATTTTTGTTGTTTCGCATAGAATATGCATCGCCCACTTTTGCATAGAATATGCCTCTTGATATGGCATGGAACATGCATTCGCCACGTTTGCATAGAATTTGCATTTCTCACACTTGCATAGAATATGCACCCCTTATATTCGCATGGAACGTGCATTTGGAAGTTAGCATAGGGCATGCTGATTGATCTTGCAAAGAACATGCATTGTATTACATTGCATCTGTTAAGTTTCTTTCTTTTGTAGGCACGATATTGTATGTACGGTTCATTCAAAGAAGTTTCGTTTAAGATTGCTCACTTTTGTGTATCTATCACACGTTCGCTTTGTGTATCTATCACACTTTGCTCACTTTTGTGTATCTATCACACTATTGCTCACTTTGTGTATCTATCACACTTTGCTCACTTTTGTGTATCTATCACACTTCACTCACTTAAGTATATCTATCACACTATTGCTCATTTTGTGTATCTATCACACTATTGCTCACTTTGTGTATCTATCACACATGTTCACTTAGTGTATCTATCACACTTCGTTCACCTTGTTGTATCTATCACACATGTTCACTTTTGTGTATCTATCACACTATCGCTCACTTTGTGTATCTATCACACACGTTCGCTTTGTGTATCTATCACACTATTGCTCACTTTGTGTATCTATCACACATGTTCACTTAGTGTATCTATCACACTTTGCTCACTTTGTGTATCTATCACACATGCTCACTTTTGTGTATCTATCACACTTTGCTCACTTTAGTGTATCTATCACACTATCACTCACTTTGTGTATCTATCACACACGTTCGCTTTGTGTATCTATCACACATGCTCACTTTTGTGTATCTATCACCCTATCGCTCACTTTGTGTATCTATCACATACGTTCGCTTTGTGTATCTATCACACACATTCGCTTTGTGTATCTATCACACTATTGCTCACTTTGTGTATCTATCACACATGTTCACTTAGTGTATCTATCACACTTTGCTCACTTTGTGTATCTATCACACATGCTCACTTTTGTGTATCTATCACACTTTGCTCACTTTTGTGTATCTATCACACTATCGTTCACTTTGTGTATCTATCACACACGTTCGCTTTGTGTATCTATCACACTATTGCTCACTTTGTGTATCTATCACACATGTTCACTTAGTGTATCTATTACACTTTGCTCACTTTGTGTATCTATCACACATGCTCACTTTTGTGTATCTATCACACTTTGCTCACTTTTGTGTTTCTATCACACTATCGCTCACTTTGTGTATCTATCACACACGTTCGCTTTGTGTATCTATCACACTATTGCTCACTTTGTGTATCTATCACACATGTTCACTTAGTGTATCTATCACACTTTGCTCACTTTGTGTATCTATCACACATGCTCACTTTTGTGTATCTATCACACTTTGCTCACTTTTGTGTATCTATCACACTATCGCTCACTTTGTGTATCTATCACACACGTTCGCTTTGTGTATCTATCACACTATTGCTCACTTTGTGTATCTATCACACATGTTCACTTAGTGTATCTATCACATTTCGTTCACCTTTGTGTATCTATCACACATGTTCACTTAGTGTATCTATCATACATGCTCACTTTGTGTATCTATCACACATTCGCTTTGTGTATCTATCACACTTCGTTCACTTAGTGTATCTATCACACTTCGTTCACCTTTGTGTATCTATCACATATGTTCACTTAGGGTATCTATCACACTTTTCTCACTTAGTGTATCTATCACACTTCGCTCACCTTTGTGTATCTATCACACATGTTCACTTAGTGTATCTATCACACTTTGCTCACCTTTGTGTATCTATCACACATGTTCACTTAGTGTATCTATCACACATGCTCACTTTGTGTATCTATCACACGTTCACTTTGTGTATCTATCACACTTCGTTCGTTTAGTGTATCTATCACACTTCGTTCATTTAGTGTATCTATCACACTTCGTTCACCTTTGTGTATCTATCACACATGTTCACTTAGTGTATCTATCACACTTTGCTCACTTAGTGTATCTATCACACTTCGCTCACCTTTGTTTATCTATCACACATGTTCACTTAGTGTATCTATCACACTTTGCTTGCTTTGTGTATCTATCACACATGCTCACTTTGTGTATCTATGACGCTTCGTTCGCCTTGTGTATCTATCACACTTTGTTCATATAGTGTATCTATCACACTATCTTCGCTTTGTGTATCTATCACACTTTGTTTATCTTGTGTATCTATCACACATGTTCACTTAGTGTATCTATCACATTTCGTTCACTTTGTGTATCTATCACACTTTGCTCACTTTGTGTATCTATCACACGTTCGCTTTGTGTATCTATCACACTTCCGCTTTGTGTATCTATCACACATGTTTGTTAAGATTGCATAATTTTCTTACATCCTTTCTGCATGAAATGTAGTTCGGTCTGTAATTCCCACGCATGGCGTGTTTACTTATTTGCTTGTGTACGAGTTTGCTTTAGCATTTCTTTGCATAACATTTGCGTAAGTGCTTCATTACAGCTCTCTTTGTATGATCATAAGTTATGTTCGGCATTGTGCATGTCATTTGCATCTTGCCCCTGCCTGCGGGCGCATCTCTTTGTTATCTTGCCTGTTTGTCTAAGTCTTCGGCCATGTCAAAAATGGGTCGTCTCTGGGCTTTGACATTCACTCCCGTCATTTCTTGACTTCCGAGTTCTGTCAAAGAGGGGCAACTGTAGACACCCCATTTTTGACCGTCCTCAAGACTTGGAAGTCATCGTTTGAACACTTGATGATCATCCATGCTCGTGTTCGTTTTGAGTTTCTGAAGGTCTCGGCTGTGCGCCTTGCCTTGGAGCCTCTCAACTTATCTGTTTTGTGCTTGGTTGTGGACCAAGAGCTTGTGGTTTTGTTTCTGAGGGAAGGGGGTGACTTGTTGGCCAGTCTTACAACCCATCGGCTAGGCCCCCTGCCCATCGGCCATGACTTCTTTCCATTGGCCTTCAGTGGTGGCCGGTCGGCACCACTGATGGCCGGTCGGCCATACTTTTTGGCCGAGGCCTTTTTATTTGCTTTTGCAGATATTTCTTTGCCAGCTGTGACAGCTAGTGAGCATAGAACTCATCCTCCATACACGTGTATGGAGGGATTGAACCAAGCCTTTAGCTTGTTCAATAAGCTTGAGACTTGGATTTCTATAAGAGGAGAGGTCTCTCTCCCTTTCCAGAGGTTCTGAAAATTTGAGATACAAAAACATATCTCTCTCTCTCTACATTTCTCCCTCTCTCTCTATATTTGCACCTGTTTGTGCCTTATAGTGATTTTTCTTCACACTTTTGCACTAAAGCACCTAGTGAAACACCTTCACTCTTGAGCTGAGGTTCTTGGAGGTTGTATTTGTGTGGTTTAAGCTTGGTTTTGCCTCAAAAGTTGCTGGAGTTGTTGCCTTGTTCTTGGTCTTCAAGGCAAAAGGAGAAATTGCAGGAAGACCGGCCACCAAGTCTACCGATCAGCTATCAAAAGTGGCCGATGGCCATCAACTTTGGCCGATGGCCATACCTCTTGGCCGACCATCCCTCAGCATGTTCCTAAGGTGGGTCAGAAACATTTTGGAAGTTGGCATAATTTTTAGAAGTACAGAAGGTGTGCAAACAGAGGCATCATGAGGCACGATAGTGGATTTCCGGGAGGACGCGATCGAGCATGCATCTCTCCCTCGCCCTTGAGGCCATTTAACTGCTTTACTTAGTTGATTCATTTGTCGGTTTTGTAATTAATTTGTTAATGTGTTAGCTAATTTAATTCATTATTGTAATTTCTTAATTAGCTTAGCATAGCTAGTTTTCAGTTTGGTTTGTAATTAATTAGCTTAGCATAGTTAATTAATTGGTTTGTAACAAGTAGTTTACCTTAACGTAGCTAGTTAGCGCTTATTCATTCGGACCCTCCGTTGCGAGGGCACAAATGTTGTAATAAGCGTGCGTTTGTGTGATACATGTCTTCCAACCCCATTTCTTTCTCCCTTTTATTTACCAGCTTTTGATGGTTAGTTTTAGGGCATGTTTCGATTAGCATACTTATGCTTTGCATGCGTGCACCATTCATCTGTCTTGCATGCACCGGGCTCGGCGCATCTTTCAAACTGCATTGTATTTCAATACCAATTTGAATACATGTTATCAAGTTGCATTCACATGACCTCATAGAATAGCCGAGCCTATCTTAGTTGCATTTTGCATATGTTGCATTAGGCATTCTTGACATAGCTAGGGTCACGCATTGATTTCTAACATAGTTTTTGTTTTAGCTTGGAGTACTAGGTAAGCTTTTACGCTTTAGCATACTGCATGTATGTAAGTGACTACCATGATAGCATACTTGCCATAAGGCTAACTGCTTAAGTGTTTAACTACATGAATGCTTGTGGATGAAGGCTTCATTACTTGAATTGGAACAATTCATCAAAATGTGCGTTTTAAGTCCACTTGAAGTGGCAAAATCATGTTGTTTTCTAAGCCCACTCGAGGGTGGCAAATCCGCGTCTTAGCCTACTGGCGAGTAGCACTTTCAAACCATTTTCGAAAAACAAACATGAGATGTTTTGTTCCAAATCGAGTGATTTAGTCTATACTTGTATGCTGTGCGCATTACATAGTAAGCTAGCTAATAAACCAGAATAAGAACACATGTGTTTTCAAAAACAACATATCATGTTAGTAGAGGCCGATCTTTGATCGGGCGAGCGGGGGTGCTCATTTCAGGACCTTCCCCTCTCGTACCCAAGTTCCCAAGCCGAGGCAACTTTGGTGATGACGGACATGTGGCCTTAGGCACGAGTCAGGGTTTCCTAAATTTTCCAAAAAAAACAAAATATTTAGGTGGCAACTCTGAAATCTGGCAAAGCAGTCTATGTTTGGCGCTTTTTGATTAAAATCGATTTTCCAAAACGATTTGCCGGATTTGGACTCTTTGGTGATTTATCAGTCTTACATTGCACTTTGTAAGATTAGATTTAGAACCGTGACAGGAGTCCGAACTGTAGTAGCCAAGAACTACAATTCGCACCCTCGCGCGCGGAGCGGAGTTTCGGGCGGTCTACAGCCACACCTACATTAACAGCAGCGGACATTCTCGGAACAATTACAATTATTACTTTAACTACTTATTCGGCAAAAATCTCATGATTTTTTGGAATTACAATATTGCTCGGTGCTACTATCTTGGCATAGAACTAGCATCTCGGCTTGCCAAAATCAACTTCTGAATATACTAGAGGATTCGTGTCAACTCAAAGAGTCCAAACCTACCAACCCCTGAAGCCAAAAAGTAACCGACGCTCGCTAGTATTAGCAAAACATACCAAAGTTTCAGCAAACTAAAATTTTCAACATTATCGAAATCAAGTTGTGACCATACGAGTGTGAAGTACTCATTGAGACGAGTCCAATGCACCAAATCGTGTCGAAATCGGAGCACAGACAAAGCCGTACGGGCCGTTGCGATTTACCGAGCAATTTTAGTTCTTCGTTGGAGAAGACGACCATAAGTTGGCAGCCAAATAAAGTCTTACGTGTGTTATGGCTATGCTCCACTTGGCTGAAGAACAATCAAGTTCAAATATATTTCTTGCCAAATACAAACAATAAGATCTAGTGTGGCAAAGTGGTTAAGTCCTACTCCTTCTCTGTATAGGCATGAGTTCAAGTCTTGTTGGCAACTTCCTTTTATTTTTTGACAAGCCTTCTAGTGTGTCAGGGAAATTATCCAGTGCTTCGCAGAGCCTAATTCTCCACCGATCTGAGCCGTTGGATCCATTTCGGCTAAAATTACACCATCCAGAATCTGATTCCAACGATCCAATAGTCGTTTCCAACTATTTTGAGCCTTCTGAACACATCCGTATGGTTTGATTTTGCAAATTCTATACCACAAATTTATAGATTTTTATATGCAGTGTTACATATCGCAGCTAAAACAACATTTTTGCCCCCAAGCCTGGAGTTTGCTCAATGTTGAATTCACCAACTACATCTTATTTGGCGACTTTTTGCTTATCTCCCAGCCTGACTCATTCGTCACCAAATGATGAATTCCTTTCGAATAACAACTGTCATTCAGCAGCACTGGGGCACGGAATCTATTTTAACAATTTGTTCTTGGCTTACTCCTCGGCACTTTTGGCCAGCGTCAAATCTGCATTTCTTCCGAATAACTAATGTCATTCGCAAGAAACGGGGCAATGGTGATCCGATGTTACATGTTCACAACAATGGAAGCAATTCTACCACCAATTCGGCAACTTGGCAGTTCAATCTCTGTTTAGCTGCGTCAAAACCTACTGCGCAAAAACCTATGCGTCATTCATACACCTGCAACTGGGTCACTACTGTTCCTGGTAACTCCTGAGTACTCAACATATTTCCCACTTCCCCCAATAATCCAGTCGGTCGAGTATCAACAACAAATCCGAAATCACCTTGAAGTCCAATTCTACAAATTTCGTGCCTCTCATGCCTAATATTGAGATCAACAACCTGGAACGTTCGGATGTTACAAGATTGCTTAATGGTTATATCATATCTAATCGATATGCAATTTCAGTAGTAGGATCTTGGGGCTAGGAAATAATCCCCCGTCTTCTCCGATTGTTCATTTCGCTACCTTGGCCATTTATTGCCCACTGGGACATCTTAGCCAATTTTTCGCTTTCCAATTGGGGCATATCAGCCAATCATCATCTCGGACCTCTGCTATGCATGCATACTCGGCCGACTTGATACAAGCATTACACACAACGACAATTACTTGAGTTCCAAACTCTCGCTCCTTTTCACACAGTTTTGGGGCAACACACAATTATACTACACATTCGGCTACACACTCAGCATTTGGTACAGACAATCATTGACACGGGGTATTATCCTCTTGCAATGCCTGCAATTGATCGCCGCCTGACACCAACAACCACCTCCATATTTTGGAGCTTTTCGTACTTGGCACATAGAAATATTTCTAGCTCGGCACAAAAGTCCATATTCTGAAGCAATTTTTGCATTGGTCTATACACTACATTATCACCCGAGGGTCCTAATACCTCGGCCTACACTCGCGCCCAGGGATCATAATACCGCGGCATACACCCTCGCTCGGGGGTCCTAATACTGCGGCCTACACTATCGCCTGGGGGTCATAACACCGCGGCCTATACTCTCGCCTGGGGGTTATAATACCATGGCCTACACTCTCGCCCGGGGGTCCTAATACCACGGCCTACACTCTTGCCCGGGGGTCACAATACTGCGGCCTACACTCTCGCCCGGGGGTTCTAATACTACAGCCTACACTCTCGCCTGGGGGTTATAATACTGCAGCCTACACCCTCGCCGAAGGGTTATAATACCGCGGCCAACACCCTCGCTCGGGGGCTATAATACCATGGCCTATCGTTGAAGCGATATCGGATGTTGACCTAAAGGGTCCCTATATTAGACCTATATGGTCCCATTGTGCATTATTGATGTACCACATATATTTGTACATACATTCATACATACATACATTCATCCAGTCATTCATTCATTCATTCATGTTATTTATTTATCAACTATATTCTTTGTTAAGAGACCTAACATCTGTTTGAACAGCATAACTCGGCAATAAAAACTCTCATTCCTTCTATTGAAGACAATGAAAGTTTTAGGGCAATTATGGGAGCCAGAAAAAATATATATCAGCTTATTGGGCTAACCCAAATAAGGCCTGCCAAGGGACCAACTATTGGGCTTATTCGGCCCACCCACCATCTATAAAAGGAAGACATCTCATGACATATAGGGAGGATCTCTCTCTACTCCACAGAGGACACAAACACTCTTTACAATTCTTGATTCTTCATTCATGGATTCTAACTTCATCATCGGAGTGTCCCCGGCTGGAAACCCCAGTTGGGTGGCATCAACCATATTTATCTCTTGTAGGTTCATGGAACTATCTTCGTTGAACCTCACCAACAATCCATGTGAGAGGATATTTCATGGTCTCACAGATTTGCAATCCTAACTTGTCACACGCGAGAGGAGGAAGGGTGGTGTGAACACCGAGCACACTCGATGTTTTTAACCAATTTGCAATCCTAACGCATCGCATGCGAGAGGAGGAAGGGTGGTGTGAACACTGGGTGCACTCGATGTTTTTAATCGATTTGCAATCCTAACGCGTCGCACGCGAGAGGAGGAAAGGTGGTGTGAACACCAAGCGCACCAGATGTTTTTAACCAATTTGCAATCCTAACGCGTCGCACGTGAGAGAAGGAAGGATGGTGTGAACACCAGGAGCACCCGGTGTTTTTAATCGATTTGCAATCCTAACGCGTCGCACGCGAGAGGAGGAAAGGTGGTTGTAGACTGCCCGAACTCGCTCTGCGCGCCCCCCTTTTTGGAGAGGGCACGAATTGGGTTCTAGCTACTACAGTTCGGACTCCTGTCATGGTTTTGAATCTAATCTCACAAAGTGCAATGTAAGATTGATAAATCACCAAAGAGTCCAAATCCGGCAATTGGTTTTGAAAAATCAATTTTGAATCAAAAAGCGCCAAACATGGACTGCTTTGCCAGATTTCAGAGTCGCCACCTAAATATTTTGTTTTGGGAAATTTAAGAAACCCTGACTCGTGCCAAAGGCCACATGTCCGTCATCACCAAAGTTGCCTCAGCTCAGGAACTTGGGTACGAGAGGGGAAGGTCTTGAAATGAGCACCCCCGCTCGCCCGATCAAAGATCAGCCTCTACTAACATGATATGTTGTTTTTGTAAACACATGTGTTCTTATTCTGGTTTATTAGCTAACTTACTACGTGATGCGCACAGCATACAAGTATAGACTAGATCGCCTAAATTGGAACAAAACATCTCATGTTTGTTTTCGAAAATGGTTTGAATTTGCCACCCTCAAGTGGGCTTAGAAATGCGGATTTGCCACTAAACAAGGTGGGCTTAAAACATGATGATTTGCCACTTCAAGTGGGCTTAAAACTCATATTTTGATGAATTGTTCCAATTCAAGCAATCCAACCTTTATTCACAGGCATTCATACAGTTAAGCACTTAAGCAGATAACCTCATGGTAGGCATGCTAACATGGCAATCACTTACAAACATGCAAGGATGCTAAAGCATAAACACTTACAGTGTACTCCGAGCCAAAACAGAAAACTAGTTAGAAATATGCATGATCCTAACTATGTTAGAGATGCCTAATGCAACACATGCAAAAATGCAACTAATAGGCTCGGCTATCTAAGATGACATATGAATGCGACAATTCGATACATGTATTCAAATAGGAATATTAATACAATGCAGTTTGTATGATGCGCCGAGCCCGGTGCATGCAAGACAAATGAATGATGCACGCATGCAAAGCATAAGGTATGCTAATTGAAATATGTCCTAAACTAACCATCAAAAGCGGGTAAATAAAAGGGAGAAAGACGTGAGGTTGGAAGACATTCACACACACACGTACACTTATTACAACACTTGCCCTCTCGATGGAGGGTCCGAATAAATAAGCTAACTAGCTACACTAAGCTAAGCTACTTATTACAAACCAGCTAATTATTTATTCTAGCTAATTAATTATTACAACACAATTTGAATAACTAGCTAATCTAAGCTAATTAGAATATTACAAAGCACTAAGCTAAATTAATTACAGCACATGTAATTAACTACAACTAGCTAACAAAGCGATAAATGGCCTCGCGGGCGAGGGAGATATGCATGCTCGGTTGCGTCCTCCCGGAAATCCACCGCCTTGCCTCAAGACGCCTCTGTTTGCACTCTTTTAAACCTTTGAAAATTGTGCCAAGTTCCATATTGCTTCTTTCTGATCTCAAGAATACTCTGAAGGGCCATCGGCCAGTACTTCCCTGTAATTCCTCTTTTTTGCTGCAACAGAGCACAGACAGAGGCAAGACAGTGTATTTGCAAGGAAATGTATGCACTTCCACACTCCTTATCATATCTCAAGCTCAAAGGAGTATGGCACTTGATTCTCGAGCCACCAACCAAGCATTTTCAATGCATGGTGGCCAAAGAATCAAGCTTGTGCAAAACTCAATGAATGCACACATATAGACTCGAAAGGCCTCCACCCTATCATGCATGATCAGGGGGGGTTGGCGACCAAGAAGTGAGGCACGTTTCATCACTTTAAGTATGAAACGTCTTTCATTTCTTGTGTTTGGATTAACGTCCGATCCAAACACATGCAATGCAACTCAAACATGTTATCTTGCATGTTTTACTTGGTTCAATTTTGCTTACTCTTTTTAGATTACCGATAAGTACAGAGCTACAACAGGCCAAAACAGCAGCTAAAATGAACCGAGAAGATAGCATGAAAAGCAAGAAAATGATGTTCATGCATTGGCTCATAAACGAGGCATAAGGCTCAACTTTCAAACACAATTAGAGAGCGATATATATGAGTGTATGATGGAAATATATGCTCTAAAATTTACATGCCAAATGATGCCATATCATACAAACAACACATATACAACATGTTAAAGGCCCCAAAACTCAAGGCTAGTCAAGGCCCTTTATACTACAACCATACTAAGCGATGCTCAAATGACCTTAACCATTCAAAATAGACCTAAGGCAGGTCAAAATAGTAGTAAAAGCATGCTAGACTCGCAGCATAGATGGCAAGAAAGATAAGCTCCAGTATTGGCTCACAAATAAGGCATGATGCTCAACTTTTCAAAAGCATTGAAAGAGCGATTTAAGTGGAAGCATGGCAAAGATATAAGCTCTGAAATTTCATACCAAATGATGCCATATCATGCACACATCATAAATATAAGCATGTTAAGGGCCTCAAAACTCAAGACTAGTGAAGCCATTTACACTATAGCTATACAAAGCAAGCCCCAAAAGGCCAAGAACACTCAAAACAGTCCTAAAGCATGTCAAAATAATGCCAAAAACATGCATGGAGTATAGCCAAGACAAGCTAGAATGAAAGGCCAAAACACCAAGTACACTAGGCTAATGGGCAAGATTGCACTACAAGTGCAAAAACCAAGCAAGAGGTGACCCCACCAACCAAAATCACAGTTAAAGCATGTTAAATAATGGCCAAAAACATGCTGGGGTGGAGCCAATACATGCTAGAATTATAGGCTAAGACATGAAGCATGTTAGGCTTGCAAGTAGGATTACACTACAAGTGTATGAAGCATGCAAGAGATGACCAAACCAGCCAAAAACAGAGTTAAATCAGGTCCAAGAAGTCAGAAAAACATGCTTGAACAAAGTCACAAAGAAGTAGAAACACATGCTCATTTGGTAGGCCATCACCACATGCAAACAAGATACAAAAGGGGGTGTGATAACCCTGGTCCGTATTATGCTAATTAATCTTAATTATGATTGTGCTTATGTGTTTGATATGACTTTGAGTTCCATTTATATGAATATATGTGGTTTTAAATTTCTATCTGTTCACCGTAGGAAAATATGTTTGACTTTTTGCTTTAAGCTTAAATTGAAGGCCTTATCGGCCACAGAAACCAAAATTGTCTACGCCATTATGATTGGCGTAATTTTTAGAGCCTACAGTGAAATTTAATTGAAAACTGATTCGGATCAAAATAATTAGATTTAGAACGATTAATTAAGTGCCATTAATTAGCCATAATCAAATTTGATTAGGCATATATATATATATATATATATATAAGGGCCTTATTACACTCAATTCCTCCTCTTATAAGTCATTTGGCTAAGATCAACTCCCTAGAGAAAGAGAGAATCGACTTTGAGAGAGAGAGAAGGCATCTTTGTGCATTTTGGCTCAAGATTTGTGGATTGGGAAGGCTAGGTTCAAGATTTAACCACAATTGTGAGAATTAAAGCTCCTAGGTGAGTAATCAATCCTTAACTCATGGGTTTGAGTTTGTAATTAAGTAAATTCAAAGAGAATACGTGATCAAGAACAACAATTATGTTGTAATTGATGAGTTTGAAGTCATGGAATGCATGCATGTGTATAATTGCCATGAATTTGTATAGTTGAGCATGAGAAGTATGATCCATGTAGAATTTTGGTTAAAGTTCATGTTTGTGATCACCATTTGCACCGTGTAAGTTGAAAATGGGAGTTATATCTCATATGCATGTGCAATTCATGAGAGTATGAGCTTTGAATGCATGAATTTGTTATGTGGAAAGGAGTTTGGTGTAATTTGTAGCATGCATGTATTTGATTCATGGGATTTGAGCTTCTCAATGTTGTAATTTGGTGTTTATATCATGTTGGTATATGTATATGAGAAATATGGGCTGTAAAATGCAAGAAATACCAACTTGAATGCGTGTTTGAAGCTCAAGAACAGTTCTAGAAAACCTAGAATTCATGAAGTCCGCTCGAGCGAGGGAACCGCCGCTCGAGCGGGAAATACGAGCTCCCAGAAGTTTTGCAAACATGGGTGTCCGCTCGAGCGGGGATATTCACGCTCGAGCGGGGAGCCATGTAGTGAGACTTTCAGCTCAAGCACCCGACTTCACGCTCGAGCGTAAAAATGAGGCAACCAGTACTTTTGCAGACCTAATGGGTCCGCTCGAGCGGGAAAGTCCACGCTCGAGCGGGGTCCCCTATTTCTGAAATTTTGTAAAAGTGTTCTGTGTTTCATTTTTCGTTCTCTTTTATTTCTAAGCACTCTTAGGCACGCATTGAGCATTATGAATGAATTAAAAGGTTAAAAAAGAAGCCTAAGAGGAACGTATGGATTAAGAACGGATTGAATTGTTTGTGACCCATATGTGTTATGTAATGTGTAGGGTCGAGCTCAAGGGTGAATTCACCGGCAGAACACTGTGAGTAATATCTTAATAAAGATAACTGAAGTATGTTATTTGTTCAATTGCTTACCTCTATGTAAGTCTCATAAATTCGTTAATTTGAATGGTGGACAAATGTTTGCTATGCCAAATGGTTGGGCCAAAGGCCAGTTTGACACGAATGAAAGAATGGTTGGGCCAAAAGCCAGTCTGACACGAATGAAAGAATGGTTGGGCCAAAGGCCAGTCTGAGATGAATGAAGGAATGGTTGGGCCAAAGGTCAGTCTGAAACGAATGAAAGAATGGTTGGGCCAAAGGTCAGTCTGATATGAATGAAGGAATGGTTGGGCCAAAGGCCAGTCTGACATGAATGAAAGAATGGTTGGCCCAAAGGCCAGTCTGACATGAATGAAAGAGTGGATGGGCCAAAGGCCGTTTGACATGAATGGATTGGGCCCGAGGCCATCTGATGTGTTTGGAACTGCAGTTACTTGACCTATATATATATATACTAGATAGAAATATGAATTGGGCCCACGGCCGTTTGGTGCGTGTCGTTCTAAATACTGTTCGTGTATCTTCTTTATTCGATATTATTTACTTGGCTTTCGCTCATGCTCATTCATGTGTCTGTAGGTGAGCCAAGGGAGGTCCAAACCCAGCCTCAATGAAGATGGTGTGAAACAATCAAGGATTTGAAGGGTCAGCCCATATGTCTCACGCACGAGACTTGTTTTTGCCCTTTTGCTATATTTTGTCATGTTGGCGAGAACTTTGGATTACAGTTGTATATAGTTTCGATTGGCTAACTTAGACTTGAATGATCTTGCATGTACAGAACTTTGTGTTATTGCATATTTTGATGTGAGTTATTAACATGTATATGTATGGATTGTTATGATGTGCCATGTAAGCACAGTTCTATGGATAAAAGTTTGAAATTGCTTCCGTTTGGCCCCCCCTCAACTTTGTTAAAACATATCTTATTTGGTTTAAGGCCGTAGGTAATCTCATGATTACTGGCCGGTTATGTCCTTAACCTATGGGGGCGGGTTTGGGCCATGACAGAGTGGTATCAGAGCACGAGTTAATAACTCGCACACTTGTCCAAAAGAGCAATAAGCGTCTAGAAAAGATCTAGGATGCATTCATGTGATAAGTATGAATCTAAAAGCATCTAGAATACGCTTAAATGTTTTAATTTGAACGATTATGTGTTATATGTTTATGAACTACTTGCATTATAAATTATGTGAATATGTATGCTCTTTAGTATATGCATACTTGTGAATCTTTTGTATAAAAGTATGATGCAAGTCTAATCAAATGGTGAGAACGAGAGGTGATGAAATAGAGGAGTCTTCTACTACCAGAATGGATAGACTGGAAAGACTGATTCAGGAAATGGCAGAGACATTGAGGCAACAACAGCAGTGGCAACAACAGTGGCAACAACCACACCCTCCGCCTCCTTCTCCAGTGCCACCTGTGCAAGATAATCAGAATAATGACCGAATAATAGCTCTCACCAAAGAGTTTAAGAAAATGAAACCACCACAGTTCCATGGCGGATTAGATCCGTTGAAAGCCGAAGCATGGGTCCTCGACATCAAAAACCTATTTGAAGTGTTCCCGTGTTCGGAGACACAGAAAGTACTTTTAACCACCTTTATGCTAGAAGATGAGGCAAGAAGATGGTGGATGTTAATGTGTGAAAATCATAAGGATGTTGACTGGACCAAATTTCTGGAAATTTTCTATGATAAGTACTTCCCACAATGTGCCCGGGACAGGAAAGTATCAGAGTTCATGGAACTTAAATAGGACAGTATGACTATAGCTGAGTATGAGGCCAAATTCACTGAGTTGGCTAGGTTTGCACCACATGTAATTGATACTGACTATAAGAAAGCGAGGCATTTTGAAGGTGGGCTTCGAAGCGACATTTTAGAAAGGGTGAATGTCTTGAAGCTGGAAACCTATATTGGGGTGCTAGATCGGGCCGTAATATCAGAAGCTAACATAGCTAGACAGACTAAATCAACAGCAGATTGGAAAGATAATAAGGGACAAGGCTTCTTTTCGAAGAAGAAATTTTTGAAGAAACAGAATACGGGTTCCTTGAGTACTTCTAATTCTTCCCGAGATACGTCCCTAATGTGTAACATTTGTAGTAAAAGGCATCGTGGGGTTTGTTACCGTGTATCAGGAGCCTGTTTTAAATGTGGTAAACAAGGGCATATGGCCAGAGATTGTAATCAAAACAGTGGAAAGCTAGCTGTTAGCTCAACTGCATCGATCCCGAAGCCAAGAAATACTATGAGATCTACTGCCACCGGAGATACTGTGAGACAAGGGAGAGTTTTCGCGCTTGTTCCGGGCGATACACGGAATGCCAACACAATTGTCTCAGGTACTATTTCTATATGTAATCAGGATGCTTTTGTGTTAATTGACTCCGGATCAACACACTCTTTCGTAACATGTGCATTTGCATCTAGACTAAGTAGACCTCTAGAACTATTGCCATATCTGCTATGTGCATCTGCTCCATTCGGGGAATCTGTACTATGTGAATCTATATATCGATTTTGCGACATGCGTATTGAGGATGCCATCCTATACGTAGATTTGTTGCCCTTGAACTTTAGACATTTCGACGTGATTTTGGGCATGGATTGGTTAACCAAATATTGTGCCACCATTGATTGTGTAACAAAATAGGTGGTATTCAAACCACCAGAACATAAAGAAATTGTGTTTGTGGGTAACGGGGTAGTACCTCCACCTTATTTAATATCTGCAATGAAGGTTTGTAAATTAATCAGGAAAGGGTGCCAGGGTTATTTGTGTTATGTGTTGTCTGAACAATCTATGAATCTTGAACTGAGTAGTATCCCTATTATTAGAGAATTTCCAGATGTGTTTCCAAGTGAATTACCAGGGGAATTGGTAGACAGGGAGATATAGTTTACAATTGAGATCATGCTAGGCACCCAACTATTTCTAAAACTCCCTACAGAATGGCTGCTACTGAAATGAAAGAACTGAAAGAACAGTTGCAAGACCTGCTTGACAAAGGGTTTATCCGACTTAGCACTTCACCTTGGGGTGCACCAGTGTTGTTTGTGAAAAAGAGGGATGGAACCTTATGTTTGTGTATCGACTACCAAGAATTGAACAAGGTAACAATAAAGAATAAATATCCCCTACCTCGTATTGATGACCTGTTTGACCAGTTGCAGGGATCACAAGTGTTTTCCAAAATTGATTTGAGATCCGGGTATCATCAGTTGAAGGTGAAAGCAGAAGATGTTGAGAAAATCGCGTTTTGAACAAGGTATGTCTATTATGAATTTCTTGTTATCCCATTTGGGGTAACCAATGCTCCGGCAGCATTTATGGACTTAATGAATCGAATTTTTAAAACCTACCTTGATGAATTTATTGTGGTTTTTATTGATGACATTTTGATATACTCTAAGAATAGACTCGAACATGAACATCATTTGAGGACTATCCTGCAAACACTTAGAGAAAAGAAATTATTTGCTAAACTAAAGAAATGTGAATTTTGGTTGGATGAAGTTATCTTTTTAGGGCATGTGATCAACAAGGAAGGGATTTCAGTGGACCCACAGAAAATAGAGGCAATTGTGAATTGGCCTACACCGACTAATGTGACAGAAGTCCGCAGTTTCATGGGCTTAGCTGGGTACTACAGGAGATTTGTGAGGGATTTCTCAAAAATAGCCGTACCTCTTACCCAATTGACACGCAAGGGGCAACCATTTGAATGGAATGACGAAAGAGAATCTTCCTTTCATGAACTGAAAACAAGATTGACCATTGCACCAGTTTTGACACTACCATCAGGTACGGAAGATTTTGTAATTTTCAGTGATGCATCTTATAAAGGTTTGGGTTGTGTATTAATGCAGAATGGAAGGGTAATTGCCTATGCCTCCCGACAGTTGAGGCCACATGAGAAGAACTACCCAACACATGATTTAGAATTGGCCGCAGTTGTTTTTGCTTTGAAAATCTGGCGGCATTATTTGAATGGGGTAAAGTGTGAAGTCTATACGGATTACAAAAGTCTGAAATACTTCTTTACGCAGAAGGAGTTGAACATGAGACAGAGGAGATGGCTTGAATTGATAAAAGATTACGATCTTGAAATTCAGTACCACCCCGGGAAAGCCAATACAGTTGCTGATGCCTTGAGCAGAAAATCATTGGGGAGTATGGCTTGTTTGCTTACTAAACAGAAAGAGATCTTGCAGGATTTCAAGAATTTCAAAATTTAAGTGGTATTGTGTGAACAGGGCGGATTGATAGCCGCTATTTCAGCCGAGCCGGCGATCATTGATGAGATTAAACAGAAACAAAAAGAGGATGAATTCCTCAAGAAAGTGATTAATGAATTCGAGACAAGTCCGAAAGCAGAGTTTAGCATTGAAAATGAAGTGTTGAGATTTCAGAGCCAAATGTGTGTCCCAGATATTTCGAAATTAAAGAAAAGAGTTTTAGATGAAGCCCATAAATCAGTGTTTGCTATGCATCCGGGTAACAATAAAATCTATCGGGATTTGAAGCAAAGTTATTGGTGGCCTAAAATGAAGAAAGAAATTGCAGAATATGTGTCCAAGTGCCTTCAATGTCAACAAGTTAAAGCTGAACATTAGAAACCAGGCGGTCTACTTCAACCCCTCCCTATTCCTGAATAGAAGTGGGAACATGTGACTATGGATTTTGTTGTTGGTCTACCTCGTACACCTCGAGGTATGGATTCTATTTGGGTTGTAGTTGATAGACTGACTAAGTCAGCACATTTTCTACCAATTAGAACTACATTTAATGCTTATAGACTGGCTACAATATATGTTGATGAGATTGTCCGTTTACACGGAGTTCCGGTATCTATTGTGTCGGATAGAGATCCGAAATTTGTATCTAGATTGTGGAAGAGTTTGCAGGAAGCTATGGGAACAGAACTTAGATTTAGCATTGCATTCCATCCATAGACAGATGGGCAATCAGAACGGATCATATATACATTAGAAGATATGCTGAGAATGTGTGCCTTAGATTTTCAGGGGAGTTGGGAAGACTATTTGCCACTAGTAGAGTTTGCATACAATAACAGCTTCCACTCCAGCATCGGTATGGCACCATACGAGGCTTTGTATGGTAGAAGGTGTAGATCACCAATTTGTTGGACAGAAGTCGGGGATAGAGCTTTGCTTGGACCCGAAATTGTGCAAGACACTTCTGAGAAGATCAAAATTATTCAACAAAGGCTCAAAACAGCTCAAGACCGACAAAAGAATTATGCAGATGTTCGAAGGAGACCTCTCGAGTATGAGGTTGGTGACCATGTGTTTATTCGTGTGACTCCAATGAAAGGCCAAGTTAGGTTTGGAAAGAAGGGTAAGTTGTCGCCCCGTTACATTAGGCCGTTTCAAATTCAAGAAAGGCTTGGTCCAGTTGCTTATAGAGTTGCTTTGCCGTCGGGATTTGAGCAAATCCATAATGTGTTCCATGTGTCGATGTTGAGGAGTTATCTTCGAGATCCGTTTCATGTGATTGATTATCACCGAGTAGCTCTTGATGAAAACATGGAGTACGCTGAGTGGCCGAAACGAATCACTGACCGGCAAGTGAAACAATTGAGAAGCAAGTCCATCCCAATGGTGAAAGTGGAATGGAAAGAACACTATGGGATGGATGCCACAAGGGAAAAAGAGGATGAAATGCGACTGCGTTATCCATATTTGTTTCCCGACGAAGGTAAAATAAGTTTGAAGGACCAAATTTCCTAAAGGGGGGAAGACTGTGATAACCCTGGTCCGTATTATGCTAATTAATCTTAATTATGATTGTGCTTATGTGTTTGATATGACTTTGAGTGCCATTTATATGAATATATGTAGTTTTGAATTTCTATCTGTTCACCGTAGGAAAATCTGTTTGACTTTCTGCTTTGAAGCTTAAATTGAAGGCCTTATCAGCCACAGAAACCAAAATTGACTACGCCATTGTGATTGGTGTAATTTTTAGAGCCTACGGTGAAATTTAATTGAAAACTGATTCGGATCAAAATAATTAGATTCAGAACGATCAATTAAGTGCCATTAATTAGCCATAATCAAATTTGATTAGGCATATATATATATATATATATAAGGGCCTTATTACAATTAATTCCTCCTCTTGTAAGTCATTTTGCTGAGATCAACTCTCTAGAGAAAGAGAGAACCGACTTTGAGAGAGAGAGAAGGCATCTTTATGCATTTTGGCTCAAGATTTGTGGATTGGGAAGGCTAGGTTCAAGATTTAACCACAATTGTGAGAATTAAAGCTCCTAGATGAGTAATCAACCCTTAACTCATGGGTTTGAGTTTGTAATTAAGTAAATTCAAAGAGAATAAGTGATCAAGAACAAGAATTATGTTGTAATTGATGAGTTTGAAGTCATGGAATGCATCCATGTGTATAATTGCCATGAATTTGTATAGTTGAGCATGAGAAGTATGATCCATGTAGAATTTTGGTTAAAGTTCATGTTTGTGATCACCATTTGCACCGTGTAAGTTGAAAATGGAAGTTATATCTCACATGCATGTACAATTCATGAGAGTATGAGCTTTGAATGCATGAATTTGTTATGTGGAAAGGAGTTTGGTGTAATTTGGAGCATGCATGTATTTGATTCATGGGATTTGAGCTTCTCAATGTTGTAATTTGGTGTTTTTTTTTTTTTTTTTTTTTTGGGTAAGTAAGTCATAAAATAAAGACAATGAAATATACATGTTTACAAGGGGCATACCCCAGGTACGCCCAACAACAAATAAATAAAAGATTACATAACCAACATAAACTACTAAAGCACCCCCATAAGATGGGGGGAGAGACACAAGAACAACAGAAAACATAATAGCCCAACTTTGCCCATATATCCTTTTGACCCCAAGTGCCCTACCATCAGAGATAATAGATGGAAACTTGGGGTGGATATATGGGCAAAGATACAAATAAACACCACAAAGCTATTTAAACATAACAAACAAACACACAAAGCTGCAACCCACAAGCCCGATCCAAAAGGATAGCCACCCCCACAAGCCGCCAGTCTCTACCGAAGATGAGCACATGGAATCAAATAAGCCTTCCACTCCTCACAGCCGTGACATCCTAGCCACTTAACCAAAGCCATGACAGAGGAAAAAATCTACCCCACGACATATCCCCAACAGAGTCACATGAAGCTAGCACGAGCAGTAACCATAATCAACGGTCTTAGGAGTTGTAGCGACAAAACAATAGCCCCACAGCAGCAGCCCAATATATAGTCAAAAATCGCATAAGATCAAACATCACATCCCCCAGTCCCTTCCTTGGTAGATCACAAGCCTCAAACCCCACGGCAGTGTGTCCTTCACTCCATGTCAGGCGTGCCAATATAATCAATTAGAAAGGGTCACATGAAGACAAGAAGCAACCGTAAACCGGTAGCTATCCTCCCGCTCATCTCCCAGTCTCTAACTCAGCAAGTCATCGAACCACTATTCCCCATAGCAGTGACCCCTCAATCACTCTTGGCGGAGATGGCTCAAAACTCACCTCGTAACGAGTCACATGAGGATCACACGATCAATCAAAATGAAAAAATCAACTATAAGTGGTAAACCGCTGCAATGTTACTAAACAAAATAAGTGAGCACAAAAAACCCACTAGATCAAACCCAATAACACATAGCCCAATCTGCTAAGAATAATAAACATATCGGCCACTCATAAGACACTAAAAAAAGACAGCCCAAGAATAAGCCCACTTTCCTCACCAATGAACCAGCCCATGGATAGCCTCACGTGGGTCAAAACAAGCACCATATTTTGATAATAAAAACACCTGGATATTTCACCACCTCAAAGCACAAACCGCTATTGGTATAGAGAAACCCGTGGGCCCTACAAAACCGGCGGTAATGAAACAAGACAAGCACTAGCAGTCAAATATATATAAATATATATATAATATCAACCAGCTAGTGACAACCCATACCTCTGCACAATTTACGTCCCACTTACACAATACACGGTCACCGATAACACGGCCCCCACTTGAGCCCCCACAGTACACGTTCACTTGAGCCCCCCAAAAAACCACATGAGAAAGTTGATCCACACACGCAAAGCCTTCCCCATGTAACAATCTGCTAGTAGACTACAGCTAGCCCAAAAAGCGACGGGCCCCACTTGTAGACAAAAACATGCAACCATGAACCCACAAAGTTATATATATAAAATATATACAAAACTTCAACTTTTTGAAGATCAAATCAAAATCCCACCAGCCCACACGCATGGGCGGGAAAACACACTGCCCGATGTGCGCAACAACCCACACGGGACCATATTCTAGCACACTGTAACAACGCGCCAAAGCAGGTAGCCACCATG
The DNA here is from genome assembly GCA_030407325.1 of Camellia japonica. Lineage (NCBI taxonomy): Eukaryota > Viridiplantae > Streptophyta > Magnoliopsida > Ericales > Theaceae > Camellia > Camellia japonica. The sequence goes on along the minus strand of JAPPVO010000002.1, from coordinate 194,240,889 downwards.
GCCACCGTTGAAACAGTAGTTCACCAGCAAACCAGACCGCCGGTGAAGTCAAACACACCACCATGGCCAGCAACCTTCCTATCCGGCATTAAAACCGAGAGATAAGCCACATAGTCCCCAGTTCTATCGTCACAGCAGCACGCCGGCAACCAGTGAAACTCAGACCAGCGCCGGAAGTAATCCCCACGGAACAACATATTCATGGTGTCACCAGAAGAAAACCCCAACGATAATCCAGCATAGCACCAGAAAACCAAACTACGTGAAGCCCTCCTCATGAGACAGACCCCACACCACCACAGTGCCGAGACACTGCCATGGATGGACTCCAACAAGCACACACACCGGCAAAGTAGAAGACCGGTTTCAAGCACCTTCACAACATGATCAGAACTTCCCATCTCGAAGAATCCAAGCTGGAAAGAACAAACATGAATATAATAACACACCAGCCAATGTTTGACAACATATGGCCGTAACAAATGATGTAAAAGAACAGCACCATAGCCCAAACTCACAAAAGCCACTCCCCAGATAACAAACCAGCCGAAAAGATCGAACTGGTAACTAGCATAGTACACATTCTCCCGCAAGGGGTGAGAAGAATAACCAGACAGTGCACCATTTTACTCCGGGGGGAGCTTTCTCTCTCTAGATTCTAGAGAGAGAGGCTCTACTTTCTTCCCCTTTACTTTCTTTAGCTATTGTAATTTGGTGTTTATATCATGTTGGTATATGTATGTGAGAAATATGGGCTGTAAAATGCAAGAAATACCAATTTGAATGCGTGTTTGAAGCTCAAGAATAGTTCTGGAAAACCCAGAATTCATGAAGTCCACTCGAGCAGGGGAACCGCCGCTCGAGCAGGAAATACGAGCTCCCAGAAGTTTTGCAGACATGGGTGTCCGCTCGAGCGGGGATATTCACGCTCAAGCGGGGAGCCATGTAGTGAGACTTTCAGCTCGAGCGCCCGACTTCACACTCGAGCGTAAAAACGAGGCAACCAGTACTTTTGTAGACCTAATGGGTTCTCTCGAGCGGGAAAGTCCACGCTCGAGTGGGGACCCCTGTTAATGAAATTTTGTAAAAGTGTTTTGTGTTTCATTTTTCGTTCTCTTTCATTTTTAAGCACTCTTAGGTATGCATTGAGCATTATGAATGAATTAAAAGGTTAAGAAAGAAGCCTAAGAGGAACGTATGGATTAAGAACGGATTGAATTGTTTGTGACCCATATGTGTTATGTAATGTGTAGGGTCGAGCTCAAGGGTGAATCCATCGACAGAACACTGTGAGTAATATCCTAATAAAGATATCTGAAGTATGTTATTTGTTCAATTGCTTACCTGTATGTAAGTCTCATAAGTTCGTTAATTTGAATGGTGGACAAATGGTTGCTATGCCAAATGGTTGGGCCAAAGGCCAGTCTGACACGAATGAAAGAATGGTTGGGCCAAAGGCCAGTCTGACACTAATGAAAGAATGGTTGGGCCAAAGGCCAGTCTGACATGAATGAAGAAATGGTTGGGCCAAAGGCCAATCTGGCACGAATGAAAGAATGGTTGGGCCAAAGGCCAGTCTGACACGAATGAAAGAATGGTTGGGCCAAAGGCCAGTCTGACATTAATGAAGGAATGGTTGGGCCAAAGGCCAATCTGACATGAATGTTATTTTATTTTTTTACTTTATTTTATTTTAGATCGGCTTCTTAATAAATCTGCCCTTGCCTTGGCCAGGGCGCAAGCTTGGGAAGCCGAATGGGCCTAACTCGCGGGCTGGCCAAGGCACGGACTGGTTGGCCGTTTGGGCTTGAAAACTCGGCCGATAAGATTAATAAATCTGCCCTTGCCTTGGCCAGGGCGCGAGCTTGGGAAGCCGAATGGGCCTAACTCGCGAGCTGGCGAAGGCACCGACTGGTCGGCCATTTGCAGTCGAAAATTCGGCCGATAAGATTAATAAATCTGCCCTTGCCTTGGCCAGGGCGCGAGCTTGGGAAGCCGAATGGGCCTAACTCGCGAGCTGGCGAAGGCACCGACTGGTCGGCCATTTGCAGTCGAAAATTCGGCCGATAAGATTAATAAATCTGCCCTTGCCTTGGCCAGGGCGCGAGCTTGGGAAGCCGAATGGGCCTAACTCGCGGGCTGGCCAAGGCACAGACTGGTCGGCCGTTTGCACTTGAAAAGTCGGCCGATAAGATTAATAGATCTGCCCTTGCCTTGGCCAGGGCGCGAGCTTGGGAAGCCGAATGGGCCTAACTCGCGGGCTGGCCAAGGCACGGACTGGTCGGCCATTTACACTTGAAAAGTCGGCCGATAAGTTTAATAGATCTGCCCTTGCCTTGGCCAGGGCGCGAGCTTGGGAAGCCGAATGGGCCTAACTCGCGGGCTGGCCAAGGCACAGACTGGTCGGCCGCTTACGCTTGAAAACTCGGCCGATAAGCCTAATAAATCTGCCCTTGCCTTGGCCAGGGCGCGAGCCTGGGAAGCCGAATGGGCCTAACTTGCGGGCTGGCGAAGGCACCGACTGGTCGGCCGTTTGCAGTTAGAAATTCGGCCGATAAGATTAATAAATCTGCCCTTGCCTTGGCCAGGGCGCGAGCTTGGGAAGCCGAATGGGCCTAACTCGCGGGCTGGCGAAGGCACAGACTGGTCGGCCGTTTGCACTTGAAAAGTCGGCCGATAAGATTAATAGATCTGCCCTTGCCTTGGCCAGGGCGCGAGCTTGGGAAGCCGAATGGGCCTAACTCGCGGGCTGGCCAAGGCACAGACTGGTCGGCCGTTTGCACTTGAAAAGGTGGCCGATAAGATTAATAGATCTGCCCTTGCCTTGGCCAGGGCGCGAGCTTGGGAAGCCGAATGGGCCTAACTCGCGGGCTGGCCAAGGCACGGACTGGTCGGCCGTTTGCGCTTGAAAATTCGGCCGATAAGATTAATAGATCTGCCCTTGCCTTGGCCAGGGCGCGAGCTTGGGAAGCCGAATGGGCCTAACTCACGGGCTAGCCAAGGCATAGACTGGTCGGCCATTTGCACTTGAAAAGTCGGCTGATAAGATTAATAAATCTGCCCTTGCCTTGGCCAGGGCGCGAGCTTGGGAAGCCGAATGGGCCTAACTCGCGGGCTGGCCAAGGCACAGACTGGTCGGTCGTTTGCACTTGAAAAGTCGGCCGATAAGATTAATAAATCTGCCCTTGCCTTGGCCAGGGCGCGAGCTTGGGAAGCCGAATGGGCCTAACTCGCGGGCTGGCCAAGGCACAGACTGGTCGGCCGTTTGCACTTGAAAATTCGGCCGATAAGATTAATAAATCTGCCCTTGCCTTGGCCAGGGCGCGAGCTTTGGAAGCCGAATGGGCCTAACTCGTGGGCTGGCCAAGGCACAGACTGGTCGGCCGTTTGCACTTGAAAAGTCGGCCTAACTCGCGGGCTGGCCAAGGCACAGACTGGTCGGCCATTTGCACTAGAAAAGTCGGCCGATAAGATTAATAGATCTGCCCTTGCCTTGGCCACGGCGCGAGCTTGGGAAGCCGAATGGGCCTAACTCGCGGGCTGGACAGTTGGCATCCGACTGTTGACATTTGGGATTGCTGACGTTGCCTCGAGAAGGCTGCAAATATTGAAGGATAAATGGAGCGGGTGCACGCCAGAGGCCCTACTTTTTATTCAGGAAACTGGGGAGGGACGAAGATTGACTGAATCAGACGTCGCAATGAGTCGCAAAAGTGAGCCTACGCGTTCAGGAAGAAGAACGTCCAAGGATCGGGTAACACAGCAGCCCCTTAGTCATCGAAGCAGATCGCCCTGAAAGGATAGGCAACCGAGAATCGAGCCTGAAGCGACGCCACGGCCGTTAATTTTTGCGGTTTCTGTGAGGAATACACCAATGACGGAGGCGGACTCTATCATCAAAGACCCATATGTGGCAGTTGAGTTCGCTCGACAGATATTTCCGCCGGAAGTCCAACAATCGATGGTCGGACGTCGAGATTTCGAAGTATTTCGAGACGACATCCACGGGGCCGTGAAAGGACTATATACTGCCTACGAAGTCGGCATGCGTCTGCGAGAAGCGCGACGTGAGAGCGAGAAAAAGGATGAAAGGAATCGCAATTTGGAGGTTCGCGCGGAAAAGGCTGAGCGTGAGCTTCGGGAACTGAAGAATGTTTGAGCGAGCACGTCGGTTGCGACCGATCAATCTAAATTGGTTGGTGCGGGGAGAGGGACCCAACAGACCTTGGGTTATGAAAGGGGTTTCAGGATGGCCTGAAGTTCGGGATAGAGAAGACCAAACAAGACCTTGCCGAGGAGGTCTGTCGATGTGAAAATCGTGGATTCAAGCACGGCTGGATCAAGGCCATTCAAAGCGAGGAGTCCCTCGAAGCCGCGTGAATTGATTCGGCCTTGCCCTTGTATCATCGCCATCATTTTCCTTATCCCGATTTTGAAATTGAGAAGAGCAACGATGAGGGTGCCGATTGAATAGACATTGCGCTGAATAAATAGAATTTCTTTTCTTTTCAACGTTTGTATTTGGTCTTGACATGTTATGTGTTTAATTAATTGTATTACTTCGTCTTTCTGGCAAGTTTTGTGTTGTATGGCATAAATGTTGGACACGTATTGGCCGGTCTGAATTGCCAATGATTCTTATTGAATATTTATTCGGCCAATCAAGTGGTCCGAATACAAACCTCAGAAAGGCCAATCGGGATATGCACGAAGGGCGCTCCGAATCCGGAGTCTGTTTTGGCCAATCGTGATATCCACGAAGGGCGCTCCGAATCCGGAGTCTTTATTTTGGCCGATCGTGATATCCACGAAGGGCGCTCCGAATCTGGAGTCTTTATTTTGGCCAATCGTGATATCCACGAAGGGCGCTCCGAATTCGGAGTCTTTATTTTGGCCGATCGTGATATCCACGAAAGGTGCTCTGAATCTTGAGTCTTTATTTTGGCCGATCGTGATATCCACGAAGGGCGCTCCGAATCCGGAGTCTTTATTTTGGCCAATCGTGATATCCACGAAGGGCGCTCCGAATCCGGAGTCTTTATTTTGGCCGATCGTGATATCCACGAAGGGCGCTCCGAATCCGGAGTCTTTATTTTGGCCGATCGTGATATCCACGAAGGGCGCTCCGAATCTGGAGTCTTTATTTTGGCCTTGGAAGGCTTAATCGGACCTTATTAATCAAGGCTTGGGAGCGAACTTGGGAAAACGAGAAACTTTGTATTACAAAGATGGATCACGTACAAGTATCAAGCCCACAAGTCGGGTCAATGATAGAATTTACGCAAGTGTGTAGAATTCCAAGGCCGTGGCAGGCTTCTTCCTGTCATGTCTGAGAGCCGATATGCCCCTGTTCCTGCGATGGATTCAATTTGATAGGGGCCGTCCCAGTTTGGACCCAGTTTTCCATCGGCCGGTCTTCGGTCGGCTGAAAGTACCTTCTTTAGGACAAGCTCTCCTGGTGTGTATCGGCGCAACTGAACTCGCTGATTGTACGACTTGGCGAGCTGCTGCTGGTAGCGTGCCATGGATGCCAGGGCGCGGTCTCTTCGTTCTTCAATTAGAATCAGATCTAGGGAAAGCATCATGTCGTTTTGGCCCGTGTCAAAAACTTGCGATTTCAGGGTTGGGAGTTCGATTTCCAGGGGTAAGATTGCTTGGGTTCCGAAGCATCGAGCACACGGCGTTTCTCCGGTGGATCTCCTTGGCGTAGTCCGATGAGCCCACAATACACTCGGCAATTCTTCTACCCATTTGCCTTTAGCTTTTTCCAGTCTCTTTTTGATGCCGTCCAAGATGGATTTGTTAGAGGCTTCGTCCTGACCATTGCTTTGTGGGTAGGCCGGTGTCGAGAAGTAAGGCCGAATACCATATTTGCTGCATAACTCTTGGTACACGCCACAATCAAACTGGGTGCCATTGTCTGAGATCAGAGCTCTCGGAATGCCGAATCGCGTTATGATGTTTCTCCATACAAAGTGTTTAATGTCGGCATCTCGTATATGTGTTAGAGCCTCCGCTTCGACCCATTTTATGAAGTAGTCTGTCGCGACGATTAAGAATCGTTTGTTCCCTGGGGCCCTGGGCAATGGTCCTACGATATCAAGTCCCCATTGAGCAAACGGCCAGGGGCTGGTGATAGAGTTCAACTCTTCGGCAGGCAGATGGGTTAATGGGGAGAACTTTTGGCACTGTTCGCACTTTTTTACATAACTCTCCGCGTCAGCCCTCATTGTCAGCCAATAATACCCCTGCGTTATAGCTCGATGGGCCAGGGAGCGTCCGCCGGAATGGGCACTGCAACTGCCCTCATGTATCTCTGTCAGAAGCTCTTCCACTTTGTCGGGGTGTACGTATTCCAAATATGGACCAGAGAGGGACTCTTTGTAAAGTCCTCATTGCGGATCCAGATAATATTGCAGGGCTTTATTTCGTAGCTTGTGTGCTTCTTTTTTGTCCTCTGGGAGTTGTTCAGAAGAGAGGAATGCAGCAATGGGGTCCATCCAGCTTGGTGCGGATTCTATAATATTGACATGGATTTCCTCCGAAGGACCAATACTCGGCTCCGGGATGAAACCTACTTCGATGGTCCGTTTGATCTCAGAATTGATGGCGGAGGCTAAGCATGACAAGGCGTCCGCGTGTGTGTTTTGATCGCGCGTTATTTGGTTCAGTTCATGGTGGTCGAATTTTCCAAGCAAGGAATTGGCCGTTTTCATGTAGGCTGCCATACGGTCGTTTCTTGCCGCATACTCCCCCTTTAGCTGATTGATTACCAACTTTGAATCACAAACTACAAGCAGATGCCGAGAGCCGAGAAGGTGCGCATTCCGCAGATCGGCTAGAAGGGCTTCATATTCGGCTTCGTTATTTGATGCTTCGAAACCAAGCTTGACGGCCTGCTCGATCACTGCGCCGTCTGGAGACATGATTACAACTCTGGCGCCACTGCCCCTTTGGTTAGATGATCCATCACAGTATAATTGCCAAATATCCCCGACATAAATTCTCCAGTTCGGCTTTGGTAGAACCTCGGCCTTTGGTCGAACATCAGGTTTGAAGTTGGCAAGCTCGCCGGTGAATTCGGCAACAAAGTCGGCCAACACCTGCCCCTTGATTGCAGTTTTAGGTAAAAACCGAATGTCGTATTGGCCGAGTTCAAGAGCCCATTTTGAAACACATCCCGATGCTTCTGCACTCCGTAGTACCGATCGGAGGGGATAATCTGTTAGCACCCCAATGCTATGTCCCTGGAAGTAATGCATCAATTTTCTTGCCGCCATGACTAGGGCTAAGATGAGTTTTTCCAGCGGAAGGTAGCGTGTTTGGCGTCAACCATTGCCTTGCTCACATAATACACTGGCCGTTGCTCACCCTCCTTCTCCTTTAGCAGTACGGCGCTGACGGCCCTATCGGAAACTGCCAGATCCTGTGCGGAGGTACATAATAGGATGAGCGGGTCACCAGCGGCGGGTGTTGTCAAGAGAGGTACTGTGCAGAGGTACGTCTTGAGCCCGTTGAAGGCTGCTTCACATTCGGCGGACCATTCAAAAGCCTTACCCTGCCGTAGTGTCTGAAAGAATTGTCAGCAGCGATCTGTAGACCGACTGATGAATCTGTTAGGTGCAGCGGCCATCCCCATCAACTTTTGGACTTCTTTTACTGAACGGGGGGAGCTGAGTTCCAAAATTGCTGTGACCTGCCTCGGGTTGGCTTCGATTCCTCGGTGATTGACGATGTAACCCAGGAATTTGCCAGAGCCGATTCCAAACGCACACTTGGAAGCGTTCAGTTTCATTCTGTATTTGCGTAAGATGCTGAATGTCTTTTCTAGATCGGCTATATGATTCTATTCTTCTTTGGACTTGACCACCATATCATCTATATATACTTCCATAGTGTGGCCTAGTTGCTCTTTGAACATGGCAGTGACCAGTCTTTGGTAGGTTGCCCCTGCATTCTTCAGCCCAAAGGGCATAACTTTGTAGCAATAGGTTCCTCTTGGGGTGAGGAAGGCAGTTTTGTCCTGGTCATCTGGATGCATGGCGATTTGATGGTAGCCTCTGTAAGCATCGAGGAAGCTCATGCGTTGGTGACGTGCCGTCGCATCGACGAGTTGGTCGATTCTAGGTAGAGGAAAACAGTCTTTGGGGCAAGCTTTGTTCAGATCTGTGAAGTCGACGCACACTCGCCAAGTCCCATTTTTCTTCTTCACCACCACTGTATTGGAAAGCCACGTAGGGTAAGTAACTTCTCTAATTGCCCCGGCGTCAAGCAGTTTGTCTACCTCCTCGACAACGGCAGTAGTGTGCTCCGCGGCTGACCGTCGGCCTCTCTGTATGGTCGGCTTACATTTCGGGTCGACATTCAAATGGTGCTGTGAAACTAACGGGTCTATTCCCGGCATTTCGTACGGAGTCCATGCAAAGACGTCAAGGTTGTTGAGCAAGAAAGAGATCAGCTGCTGCCTGTCGGCCTGATTCAGAGAGGCGCCGATCATGAAGAACTTTTCTGGGCTGCCATCAATGTCAACTCGGTCTAAATCTTTTGTGGCTTTCTCATTTGGATTCCGCCCAACGTCATCCAGGATTTCCCGATTCGGCACCTCAATGGAATTTACTTGCAGTTCCTTTGGCGTTCTGGCGGCGAGAGATAACATGCTTGTGCCGATTTTGGGATCCGCGGATTTGCTCAATGCCGTGTTCTGTTGGGAAACGAAGCAGTTGATGATAGGTGCTTGGGACGGCCTGCAATGTATGCAACCATGATCGTCCCATGATGAGATTGTACGGCGACGGCAGCTTGACGACCAAGAATTCACGTCCACCGTTCTGGAACCTGCTCGAACGGGTAGGCTGATCTTTCCCAATGGGTACTCTGGAGTGGCGTTGAAGCCGAATAGTGGATAAGGGGCCGGAGTCAGGTCTGACTCGTTGAATCCGAGTTTGATGAAGGTTTTATAATACATAACCTCTGAGGTACTACCCTGGTCGATGAGAACGCATTCGACGGTGAACCGGTTGACGCGCAGCTCAACAACCAACGGATCGATGTGAGGGAGTGATACACCGATCAAATCGGAATCATCAAAGGTGATACTTGGTGATTCTCGGCCCGCTTCGCTGGCGTGACCTACTGTTGGGGACCTGGATGTGATTGGATCGCATGTACGACCGGGGCTGCTGGCAGGCTGTATATCATGTGGATGGTATCAAGCGGAATTGCGTCCTGCGGAGGAGCAGGTGTTTCGACCACATCCTTCCGGACGCACTGGTGAAGACGTTCATCCTTCACCAACACCGCAGGGGGATCTATCGTCGCATAGCCGCCGTCAGTTGCTTGCTGCGGGGCCCGGGATCGTCGATCATCTGCCCTCGGTGGCCGCTCAGAAGCCTGGCACACCGTTCGTTTGGATTTTGATATTTCTGAGGCCAGATCGCAACGAAGGCGTTCGTTCTTAGCGATGATGGTGTCCAACCTCTGTTTGGTTTGCCTAGCTTGCGCCATGGTCGCCTGTATTGTCTTTTGCGTTGGTTTTGACGATGAGTGGAGGTCTGAGGCTGGTCTTGCTACGATGATTTGTTGTCCAAGCGAGTTGTCGGTGGCCATCGGAGGATCTTCGGTCACGCCTGCCATGGATGTATTTGAGTATTCCCACAAATGGCGCCAATTGTGGAGAAGTGGTTTGGAAATACTCTTCTGATCCTGGGAGGCGCTGGTGATCCTCAGCTAGTCACCTGAAAAGAGGAAAACTCCGGTCGGGGGTGCCGGGATTAGCACTCCGACGGACAAGTTAGTTCAGACACTCAAGATAACTTCTTCTTTAAGTTAAGTGAAGTGATTCTTACATACCTTTCTGGATTTGCGGTTCTTGTATCTATACTCACTTTTTGGGCCTCGGGGCCTGAGCCTATGTTTATCCTATTCACTTTACATTTATTCGGATCTACTGACCCTCGTCTATTCGGCTCTACTGACCCTCGTCTATTCGGCTTTGTTAACGTATTCGGCGCCCTAGTTACGCAGTACAAAGCCGAGTAGTATCCAGTTTCTGGGTACGTGTCTCCCGACTCTTCCACTTATTCGGCTCCCACATGTACTTATGCTTTCTGCCCCACATTTCTTACTTTATCTCTGCTCAATACCTGTTCAAAACTTGTGCTTTCTACTTTGCACTTTCTGTATCTGTTCATGCATTGTGCTTTCTACTTTGCACTTTTTGTATCTGTTGACATTGTTGATAACATCGCTGCCCTTTCCTTGTAGTTATGGGTTTACGCGTATTTTTCAGCCCTCGCTCCAGAGCCTATAGAGGAGATCCCCCCTATTGTCCTTTACTCGCAATGGTGTGACGGTTGGTGCCAGCGCTGGAGTCGTGAGACCTTCGCCTTTTTCCGTCGTTACTTCGATACAGTGGTCACCAATGAGGTAACCCGAAATTCACAATCATTTTTGCTTTAATATTGCTCTAATTCATACTTTGGCAACTAACGACAACTAACAATCTGTATATTCTCTGTTTGCAAATCACATGGCAACCCTCAACGACGATGCCGGCCAGGGTGAGGGACTAGTATGCGGGAGCTTGGGGCACATCTCGCTTTCGGATTCTATTGGAGGGCCCAGTCTGTCGGGCTTGGTTTCTGAGTGAGAGATTTGTATGCCAGACTGTGGGCTCGCCTGATCCAGTCGTTCCAATGCCACCCCCAGCGTCTATGAGGATAACGGATAGCCTATCAGTTGATGCGATCATACAGTTCATGGTAGGCCTAGACGTTGACTTCTTCAGAGGAGAGGGTGATTACACGACATTCATTCAGACCCATCTCATGCCTCCTCTGACGGGCGCTTACACAGGCGATGGAGTAGGAGCTTCTATGGCGGGTGAGGCGACTCGGGCGACCAAGGCCCATACTAGAGGAGCTCCCCCCGTTGAACAGACTACTTGTTGGCCGGAGCTTCCCACTGCGCTCACATGTTGGCGGCCGACTAGGACTGCTTACCAGATTCCGATTGAGCTGGCAAAGGTAGGGCACGAGTATGTCGGAGTTCGGGGCACGTCTCAAGTATGGACCACACTTTACAATTGGCACCCCACATTTCCATTTCAAATATGTTAATCCCAGACATCGAACATCCAAATACACTTGCAGGCACCCATGGAGTATACATGGAGCCTCCTCGAGCTGGTCGCTTCTCTAATGGGTATGGTGCAGAGGAGGGAGATGCTGTTTGGTCTCCACAGTATTCAGGTAATTTCCTCCATTTCAGCATGCATTTCACTACTAACTCTGTTGTGCACTGCATTACCATATTCTCACTGATACACTAGCATCTCCACTGTAACCTTCCCCAAACTGTATTGATACATTGCATTGGCACACTATACTCACACACTATAACATTGTACTCACGCATTGTACTCATATTGCATCTGTTTTCTGTATGGCGTTCATTCTGCTATACTGTATCCTGTAACTATACACACTGTATCTGATATGACAACACCTGTGTTTTTCAGGGCCTAGCTGTATTGAGGGCAGCAGTGGTAGTGGCAGCATCAGTACCAGCAGCAGTACCTCCTCCAGCAGCATGGGACGAGAGAGGCAGGCCTCAGCATGCAGCTGAGATGAGCGTCACGGTCGAGGCAGGGACAGGAGTGCCCGAGGCTGAAGCAGTCCTTTAAAGCCCGTCTTGAGTGGCGATGATGATGATGAGACCAACGCCTCAAAGGAGACAGTGGGTGAACATTCTGAGTCTGAGAGCAGGGACGATGATGCCGGCTTAGGATTAGAGAGCAAAGATGATGCCGAGGCCGGTTCCGAAGTAGGGAGCGGAGGCTCAGAGACTGGTTCTGACAGCGATGCCGATGGAGATAGTGCCTCTAAGTCCCCTCTGAGGAAGAGGATGATGAGGGCCTCTCGAGCTTGAGATTATTGGCGCTATTTTAGACCCTTTTTGCTTAGTTTCTTTTAGTTTTGGTAGTTCAGCACATGTATAGCTTCAGATAGGTTTTACTTATGCTGTTGAAACTTGTACTTCTTTTTCTAAAATCTATGATCAAAATAAGACTTTTGCATTTTTAAAAAATTTTTTTTTATGAAAAGAGTTTTGGTTCTATAGTATGAGCATTGTACCACGAGTAACTTTGGTTTTTCAGCATGAACACTGCACCACGAATAATATACTTACATGAAATAGAACATGCAAATTGAAACCGAACATGCTTGCATTGGAATAATGTTCTTAATCGGATAATGAGCCGACCAACAACAAAAATACAACATAACTCGATAAATAAAGAAACAACTCGATAAATAAAGCAACAAAACCAACTATACACATTTGCGAAAACCAAAAGACTCAAAACAAGAAAGAACAACACCAAGATGAAGACAAAAACTAAGCTGCCAACACCGCCCAGCACACAAGTGGATGGCAGGCTAGAAGAGGGAGTTGCCGACCACAAAAGGGAGGTTACCGGCCAGGAGAAGTGGCCTACCGGCCACCAATGGGAAAAATCATCAGAAAGCTGACAGCTGGCCTCCACTATAGCCTTATCTTCTACAAAAGGTCCTCTTTCATGATTTCTTCTCCATAATTTCATTTCAGTTATTGTTTCTTCCCCAAATGGAGCCATTTCTTGCCAAGAAACTCACGGATTGGATAGCCACTTTAGACAGCATGGAGAAGGTAAATTTTCAGAGTTTCGGTATAAACGCGCTTTTTTTGTTGAGCAGTACTCCACTTTGTTTTCCGTTCCTCCATGTCGCGGTCCGATGTTGGGACCCAAATACACATGTCTTTCGCTTCAGAGCATAAGAAATATGCCTAACTCTTGAAGAATTTTAGGCACTAATGGAATCCCGGTGCAATGAGGAAATCATACTTTAGCCCCGTTTTGGCCATGCCTTAGCCTTGGGATGGATGTGTGGGTTTACTTTACATGAAGCTCGATCCTTGGCCCACAATGGAGAGCTAGATATACCCAGCCTGATTGATCGATTTTCTAACATTGGTGATTGAGCCTCCTTTGGCGAGGTTTTTGGCAATGCGCCCTCTGCTTATGTATGCTTGGACATTATCTTCTCGCCCCTAGTTTCAGCGGAGCCAATATTAAGTTGATTGAGGTAACCCAACACCTGAAAGAAGGTAAGAGTTGCATTGGTTTGGTCTTGGCCAAGACCTTGATGGGTTTGGGCGCTTTTCATCGGCGAGTGACCACTAGGTTTGCGGGGAGTCCACTACTGCTCCAAGAATTGATTCCCACCCTATCTCATATATATTTCTCACATCACTCGACATTCACACTCTATTTTTTCTCAAAGCCCTTTCCTTACTTTTCTCTCAACATATATCTCTCTACTTTTCAATCTCTCTTGTTTTTTATCCTTTCCCAGGTTTGGCTAATGGACAAACTGAAGGTGATGGACTTTTGCCCAATTTACTCAGCTTGAGCGTACTTTTCTTGCCAACGCCTAGTGGACTTCCCCAATGAGGGATGGTGGTGCAGCTGGATGTGCCACAGGTCTGCAACCGACATAGCTTGGCGTTGCCCCTAGCTTGACTTAGCTGAGACGAGCTACAACATGACCCGACAACCGGGTATTCAGTTGATTAGCCTCACACACTGTGTATTCTATTTCCCCTTCCGTTTCAGATGCCAATTTGGGCATGATCAAACTAGCGCAAAGGAGGGGTTGGAATACTGGGCTCCATTCCCAATTCATGCTTCACACTTGGCTAGATACCTCACTGCCTGGAGGACGAGAGAGCTTCTAGCCCCTGCCCCTAGTTTTAGTTATGCCCTTTTTTGCGAATGCTTGGCTTGGCTCGAGGATGAGGCACAAGCTAGACCAACTTTAGCTGCAGGGACTTCTGCCAGTACGAGCAGAGGGCGCAGGAACACTTGACTCATGTGCCCCTAGTTTTATTGCTTTGATCTTTATTTTCAAGTTTTTATGATGTAAAAGCAACTTCAATTTGTAGCAAAGAGTTGGAGAATGTACTAGATGTTGAAATCAATAAAATTAAAGTTGCGAGTACTTAAAATTTTTCTTTTGGTCCCAAAAATGGTCTAAATTATAAAAGGGTAAAATTTTGAGAAAAATCAACTTTTATTAAAACTTTTCAAAACTATTTTCGAAAATGATCACCACCTGACAGGCATAGAATCGATTCTCAAGATGTATAACCCCAAATCGGAAGATCATAACTGCCCCTGATTGAATACCACCTCTGCTATACATTGTCCAATAAGTCTTATTCTCAAAACAAAGATCACAACCAAATTATGAAGATCATATCTAAGCTTATAAATAATGAACAAAGATGACCTAATCAAACAAATGGACAGGACAGTTGAGCTGGAGATGATTACGACCGAACTTCAGGATGAAGTTGCCTACGTATCCCAAAGATGGGAATTAGGCCTTACGTAGTTCGGTTCAGGTTCACTCGGGTTTTAACTCTCTCTTTTTGTGCTCTAACTTTTGCCAAAGTCACCCTTTAGGGTTTTCAACCGTGCGAGCTTAGTTTTTCTTTATTTCTAATTTTTCATGCTCTAGCTTTTGCCTAGGTCGCCCTTTCGGATTTTCAGCCTAGTGAGCCTCTCAGGGATAGTATTTCTTCAACTTGTCCATATTGATCGGCTGTGAAAACTCCAGGCCATCTAAGTCCATGAGAATAACCACTCCACCCGACCAAATAGCTTTGATGATGTAAGGACTAGTTCAATTGGGTCTGAACTTGCCCCTAGGGTCATGGATGGGAGCTCGGTTGTCTTTCAACACCATGTCTCCTTCTTTGAGATTCCGGGACTTAACTTTCTTATTAAAAGCCCTGGCAATTCTGCGCTGGTAGCCCTGAACATGATACAATGCTTCCAGCCTTCTTTCATCAAATAGCATCAACTCTTCAAATCTACTCCGTTGCCAATCTGCCTCCGCTATCTGACACTCGGCCATAACCCGCAGTGACGGCACTTCAATTTCAATCGGCAAAACAACCTCCATCCCATAAACAAGAGAATAAGAGGTTGCCCTGGTAGATGTTCGGATTGAGGTTCTGTAGCCCCAGAGCACAAACGACAATTTATCTGGCCAGTCCTTGTAAGTCTTTACAATTTTCTACAGAATTCTCTTGATATTTTGTTTGCAGCCTCGACAGTTCCATTGGTTTGTGGCCTGTAGGTTGATAACTTATGGAAAGTCACGTTATATTTCTCAAGCAAATCTATCACCTCTTTCTTGAAATACAAGCCATTGTCTGATATGACCTCATTTGGCACCCCATACCTGCAGATGATGTTGTTCTTGATGAACTTGGCTACATGTGATGCTTTCAGCACGGAGTAGGACTAGGCTTCTACCCATTTCGTGAAGTATTTGATTGCTACCAAAATAAACTCATGCCCATTTGACTTTTTTGGCGTAACTGTGCCGATAACATCTATCCCCCGAACAGAAAATGGCCATGGTGAAGTCATGTTGTAGAGTTTAGATGGCGGTATATTCATACGATTGGCATGAATCTAGCACTTATGGCATCGCCGCACAAAACCAATACAATCCTCTTCCATGGCTGACCAATAGTAGCCTTGCCTAAGGATTTTTCGGGCAAGCATCGCACCATTCATGTGGGCTCCGCACTCTCCTCCGTGGATGGCCTCCAAAAGGTGCTTTGATTCCTCTTCCTCAACACATAGCTTGTGCATTCCCAAATGGCTCTTTTGTACAATTTACCCCCGCATATGATAAATTGAACGGCCAGGCACCGTATTCCCCTTTTATCCTTGGCATTTGCTCCGGTCGGATACACCTCCTTTTCCAGGAAATTCTAGTTATCATAGTACCAGGGGTTCTTGTCTGAAGCCTCATCTATCGCGGTAATGGTCTCATAGGTTGGCGTGTACTTCTGTTCAATAATGATGGGACGCATCCTGACTCCCAATGAAATGTCTACCATACAAGATAGAGTTGCTAGTGCATCAGTGAGTCAGTTATTCTCTCTTAGCAGATGGGTAAACATTAACTTCTCAAGCATCGAAATCAGCATATCCAAGACCTGATGGTAAACCTTCATTTTCTCCTTTTTAACCCGCCAATCTCCATTGCCTTGAGATACAACTAAGTTTGAATCCCTGATGACGTCCAACCTTTTTTCCCCTAGTTCCAGGGCGGCTTCTAAACCAGCAATAAACTCCTCATATTCTGGTTCGTTGTTGGATACTTTGAATCAGAGTTTGAAGGCTAAGGGTATATGGGAGTCATCGGGTGCGATCAGCAACACACCGATCCCATAACCATATTGATTGGCTGTTCTGTCAAAGTACATCATCCACGTTTTCTCCTTTATTGCAGAATATCTTCATCTGGGAACAAGTACTCCACCGCTTCATCCCTCTCTATTGGATGATCTGCCAGGAATTCTGCTATAGCTCTCCCCTTAATCGACTTGCGTGCAATATATGTAAGATCAAATTCAGAGAGAAGAAGTAACCAACGGGCTAGCCTACTTGTAAGCGCTGGTTTCTCAAAGAGATATTTGATGGGATCTAATCTCGAAACTAGGATTATAGGTGACCTAATAGGTAATGCCTCAACTTCTGGTAGTCCATACCAAGGCTAGATAAGATTTCTCAAGGGGAGTGTAACGAGTCTTGTAATCCAACATTTTCTTGCTCAAGTAGTAAATGGCTTTCTCCACCTTAGCCTCCGACTCTTGAGCTAACAACCGCCCATGGTGGAGTTTGTCACTGACAGGTACAAGACCAGCGGTTTTCCCAGTTTTGGCGGCGATAACACATATGGATTTTGCAGGTACTGCTCAACCTGTTCAAAAGCAAACTGACAGCGATCGTCCCATTGGAATTTTTTTCCTTTCTTCAGGTGACCAAATAGTGGTTCACAAGTCAAGGTTAGTTTGGAAATAAACCGTCTTATGAATCACACTTTACCCAGAAAGCCGCGCACCTCCTTTTTAGTCCTTGGTGGTGGCATTTCTAAGATGGCCTTGATTTTGGAAGGATTTACCTCAATTCCTTTCTGTGTAATCAAGAATCCCAGCATTTTTCCTGTTGTTAGGCCAAAGGTGCATTTTTGCGGGTTCAACCTCAATCTATACTCCCTGATCATCTGAAATAATTTCTCTAAGGCGGTGTAGTGGCCTTCCCGGTCTTTGGACTTGACAATCATATTGTCCACATACACCTCAACCTCTTTGTGGATCATATCGTGCAGAATGATGGTTGTATCCCTTTGATAAGTGGCCTCAGCATTCTTCAACCCAAATGGCATGACTCGGTAGCAATAGGTGCCCCACAGAGTAGTGAAAGTGGTCTTCTCCCTATCCTCGAGTGCTGTTAGAATCTGGTTATACCCAAAAAACCCATCCATGAACGAGAGCAATGCATGGCCCGCGGTGAAGTCTACCAACTTATCAATATACAGCAGTGGAAAATCATCCTTCGGATTGGCCTTATTCAGATCCCTGAAGTCGAGACAGACTCTGATTCTGCCACCTTCTTTGGGATTGGAACAATATTGGCCAACCACGTTGGATACTTAGATACCAGTAAGAACCTTGCTTCAATCTATTTGGTAACTTCTTCCTTGATCTTCAGAGCCCAATCTGAGCATACTCTGTGTTGCTTTTGCTTAATTGGCCAGGCCTTAGGGCCAAGAGGGATCTGGTGCTATACAATCTGAGGATCGATTCCAGGCATGTCTTCGTAGGACCACGCGAAAACATCTTTGAAATTTTTTAATAAAGTGATTAAACGCTCGCGTTCCTCCGAAGATAGCGTGGACCCGATTTGGACCAAGCAAGGATCTTCTTCAGTACCCACGTTAATTGATACGATTTAATCTGTATAGGGCTTAACACACCTTTCCTCCTCAAAATCAACCATGTTTTTCAAAACCCGAGGAATTTCTACCTCTTCATTTATGTCAAAATTTTGAAAATTAAGATCAGTACAACAAACCAAAGGCACAAAGAAGTAGGCAACATTTACAACATTTACAGCATTCCTATTCAAAAAGTTTGGATCTTCAGTTACAGTGGACTTAAAGGAAAAGCTAAAAGACGACCTGGACTTGACTTTTGCATTTGGGTTACCCGTCCCGAAGATGCCAGACTTTGAAGAACTTGAATCTGATTCCGACTCCACAGACTCAGTAGAATCAGACTCGGACTCTGTGGACACCCCATTTTTTACCGCCCGCAAGGCTCGAGCGCTTTGTCCGGTACACTCGATGATGAAAGTGGTATTGTGCGTGGTTCTAGGTCACAACGAAAGAGCCTTGTTTAAGCTTTGAAACAACCCCAAACCTTCTATATTCCCACTGATCATAACTAAGAAATTCATTGTACACCTTGTGCCACCCTGTGTTGAAGTTGAAATAGAAAATAGGGGAATTCATTACGGCCTGGCCGTGCCTCATTGAGGGCCGACCGAGCCTTGGTAGCAAGAAACATTGTTCTGGGCAGAAGGTCGCCAGTTGTCCTTTTTTTTAAAGATATTTATGATATTTCTGGTGCAAATTCTATAAAAAAATGACCATATACCTCTATTTTAAGGGTTGAAGAATTTCAAGAAAGCTTATATACCACCTTGAGAGCTCCTTCTTCTCCTTCTTCTTGTGCAAGCAACACTTTGAGTTAACCTACCACCTTGAACTCATATCCGTACACCATACACACCTTCATACCTTAGTCTAGTAACCTTGGTTGAGCTTTGAACACCATAATTCAAGCTTGAGAGTGTGTTGGAGCTTAGTTTGATCATAAACAAAAAGCTTACTCCTTGAGAGGTATAAGCCTGTTATCTTCTCTCTTGCTTTCATTTCTTTCATTTGCTACCTAGTTCTTATTGTTTTGTGTTGTTTTGATCCTATTCTTGGTGTTTATGTTTGGGTTTGAAGAGCTACCAAAAGGGTAGAGGGAGTTTGCTCTTTCTACACATTTACCTATAGCTCAAACCCTTACTTTTACACTCTTTTTCTTTGTTCTCTACACTGATTTTTAGAGTTTAAGAAAGGCTAAAAACCATGCTTTGAGGTTTCAACAGTGGAGGGGTTAGCCACCCCTTCTTGTTCTTGCTTACTAGCCTTATTTCCTCTCTTTGTTGTTTAGCTTTTTAGGCTCTTTTCATGCACTTTTAGCCACTATTTTTATCACTTAAAGGCTATTTTAGGGCTGTTCTAAGTTGTTTAAATAGTTCATGCATTGATTAGCTTGGTTGTTGTCTCATAAGTTTGCATACATAGCTTGTTGTCTATTGTTCAAGGCTTTTCTTCAATTCATTTCCGTGTTTAAGAACCTCATCTTAATACAACTTACCATTCATCTCTTTTGTTTGAGAGTTCTTTCAATCGGTTGACGGTTATTCAAAACGTGAACTAGTGATTTACGCTTAATGGCTTAATCTTTACGGAGGTTCATTGTCAACGTTGTAGTCTCTCTTTCACGTTGAGAATCACCTCTTGATTGACATATTTCTCACATAGTGAACATAACAGTCACCTTAGACTTAATGGATTAAAGGATGGTAAAGGCTAATGAATTTGGTTTAAAATGAACCAACTCACATAAAGAAAATGAGTTATATTGCTTGGGGTTCGGTCGGACGTTATGCCAAATCCATTGTGTTAAGGGTTGTCTAACATCAATTCATGATGTTTTGATGGATCTTGAAGCGTCTCTACCTCCCTCTTTGAGTTTACTCCATGATAGGATGGAGGGGTGGTTGTTGTTCATTTCATTTATTGATTTTTGTCCAAAATTGTGCATCGAAATCATCAAGCAATCAATTTGTTCGTTAATGGTTTTGGAAATAATTCCAACCTTCTCTCGAGACTTTTCCATGACAGAGAAATGTGAGAGGGACAAACAGAGTCCAGATCACTCTGTCTGCACTGTTTTTGTTTAAATACACAAAACAGAGTTTTGCACAAAATTGAGGCCCGACCGGGCTTCGTTGAGGGCCAGCCGGTCATCAATGCTTAGTCAGCAGTGTATTTTTATAGAAAACAGAGGGTAGTGGCTGAGGTGGAACAGAGCAGGCTGGGATAGACAGAGCTGTTCTTGAACATTGTGCATGTGCATGCATGCAAACCTTGCGCATCCTCACTTATATCATGATCATCATTGTAATTAATTTATTCAATATTGTTTATTATAGTTAGTCTCATTAATTATTAATGTTGTAATTATTATAGCTAGTTAGCATTAAATAGCTAGTTTACTTATCATTATTATCCTTGTTGTAATAGCATAGTTAGCTACTTAATGCTTTAATTTATTCATTTGGTTTTGTAATAATTAGTTTAATTCGGACTTTTAGACTTTGATTCGCACCCTCTTGCACGAGGGCGATGTTGTAATAATGTGTATGCCTTCCAACTTCACGTCTTTCTCCCTTTTACTTACTTGCTTATGATGGTTAGTATAGGACATCACGTTTCAAATTAGCATTCTCATGTTTTGCATCCGTTGTCTTGCATGCATCCAAGGCTTGGCTCATCATGCTAACCTAATATCAAATGTTCAAATTCATTACTTGAATATGTGCTCTTTCACATGTCTTAAATGGAATCATATGCCATGCTCATAGTCGAGCCTATAAAATACATACTGTGTGCATTGCATTAGTCACATTGCATAAGTTAGAAACATGCATATTTTTCTAATTATTTTGATTTGTTTTGGCTCGGAGTACTAGGTAAGCAATTTTGAGCTTTAGCATCTTGCATCGAATGTTTGTGTTGCCATGTCAAAGCATGAATATCATGAGGCTAATTGCTTAAATGATATAATTGTTTGAATGCCTATGGATGAAGGTTAGTTGCTTGAATTGGGATGGCTTGATTAATGTCCATTTTAGCCCACTTTTTTAAGTGGCAAATCCATAAAACAATTTCGAAACAAAACATGAAATCAAGTGTTTGTAGACACTCCATTTTTGACCATCCTCAAGACTTGGATGTCACCGCTTGAACACTCGGTGATTATCCATGCTCGTTTTCGTTTGGAGTTCCCGGGGTCTCGGCTACGCGCCTTGCCTCAGGATCTCCGGACTCGACTGTTGGGTGTCTGGTTTTGCACCAAATACTTGTACTTTGCCTTGGAGGGGCAGGGAATGCCTTGTGAGGCATCCCCACACACCACCGGCACTAGCTAGAGGCCACCGGTTGGTTTTTCTTGCTACCGGCAATATATATTGCCGGTCGGCACTCTTTGTTGCCGGTCGGCAGTCATTTTTGTCAAAATGACATTTTTGGCTAGCCGACTACTGTTCATCTGCTTTTTGAGATATTTTAAAGCAGCTGTCTGGCACTTTCTTCTCCTCCATACACGTGTATGGAGGGATGCCCCTCTTGTTTGCTTACTAGTTAAGCTTTACAAGATTGCCTCCTCTATAAGAGGAGGCCTTCTCTCCCTTGTTCTAGGGTTAGAAAGTTTTGGTTAGAGAGGTGAGAGGGAGCTCTGGTTTTAGGTTAGGGTTCAACACATATCCTATATCTATATTTCTCTCTTGTTTGTGTGACTAGGTGTTTGTGTCTTACTATTGCACATCAACACCTAGTGTTTCACCTTTCCTTGGTTTCTGAGGTTCCAAGAGGTTGTTCTTGGTGTTCTTGGCTGGATTTGAGCCCAAGGAAGCAACAACATCAACACTTGTGAAGGTGGTCAACAAGGGTGAGAAACTTGCCTTTTATTCCCCATTTTTGCATCCTTTTTTTACCTATCTTAAAGCTGTTTTTGTGTTTAGTGTATAACATAAAAAAGTTCTGTTTTTAGGCCCTCTTGATAGTTTATTAAGAGTGTTTTGTGCTTTGGGGAAGTTTGACCCCTCTTAGGCCTTGCAAGGCCCTTGTTTTGTGCCATTTTGTGCAAGTTTCGAGACTTTGGTGTTTGGGCCTCTTCACCACCGAAATCTTGAGGGATTTCAGTGGTGGAGATGGTGCCTTGAAGTCTCCAAAAGGGGAGGGCCACCCCCTCTCCTTGTTGGCCTTGAAAGGGACCATTTTTGGTCTCTTAAGGAGCCTTTTGTTCAAGTGTGTGTTGATCATGTCTAGGCTACATTTCATGTTTATTATGCCATAATATAATCATGTTGTGTGTTGGTTTTGGTGCTCCATTCATGTTTAGTGTAGTTGCCATGTAATGCCATGTAATGCCTTGTAATTCCCTTAACATGTCTTAGGTGGTTAGCCTTTGTGCGAGCATGATTTAGGCTTAGACTTATGAATTTTTGTGCTTATTTTGCCATGCTTTAGGTCTGTCCATAGTCGTTTGGATTGATTTTGGCATGCTTAGTATAGCTCCTTTGCATTTGTGGCTTGTCGGGCTTGTATGCCTCAAGTATGTGAATGTGTAGCATGTGTTGCTTGCGTCATTTTGGTGGTTTGGAACCACCTAACATGTAATATCAGTCCCTTTGGCATGCTCATATGCTTGCCTTAGTTGCCTCTTTATTGCTTTGAAAGCATGTGTTGTATGCCTTATGTTTTGACCATTATGCATGCCTTTGGATTCATGTCATTTAGATGCCATCTAGGTGGTCTTTTGGACTTAGTTTTATGTGTTAAAACTCTGTTTTTGGTCGCCTAAGTATTGCCATGTGTGGTTGTACTAAGTGTAGTTCATTGCCTCTTTGGTGAGCCTCAAGTACTTGGGCCATTTGCATGCTTTAATTGCTTGAATTAGTTGGTTTGGCACCTCTATTTTGTGCAATTTCAGAGCTTGTTGCATGCTAATTGTCTATTGTGTTGATCTCTTTAGGTGTGCTTAAGAGTTGCCTTGTTTATGCTTAAGGTGTTGGACCATAATTGCATGCATGTGTGTGTGTATTTTGGCCTTCATTTTCTTGGTTTTGGCCACTGATTTTAGGCCTATTTAGAGTTGCCTAGATCATGTTTAAAACCATCATTTGCTTGGTTTGCATTGCCTCATGTTTGCTTGCATGCTTACATAAGTGTCTTGCCATGATCATGTTGCATATTAGCTAACATGCTTAGGTTGCAATGCATCTTGCATGCATGCCTTGTCCCTTGATTTGGTGATGGGGATTGGGCTCTTTGATTGTTTGTTTGCATTTCATTTGACATGAAAATTGCACACTTGATTCTTTGGGCCATCATGCATGGAAATGCGTGATTGGTGGCCCGAGAATCGAGGCACATCCTCCTTTGAGTCACAAACATGATAAGGAATGTGTTTGGTGCATACATTGCTTGAATTGAGCTGCCATGCAAGTTTTGCCCTCTGCTGCTGTGAGTTGCAGGTTCTGCAGGAATTCATTGCCGGCCGGCAGTATTTAGTGCCGACCGGCAGTCAATCAATGGCCGGTGGATCTTTTGTGCCGATGACCACATCCTTCAGCCGTGATGTCCCCTTTCAGCCGGTGGTGATCCCCAGTGTTCAGAGAGGCATCCTTGAGACTTTGGCAGTTTTCAGAGGAGCAAAGCAGGGAAAACAGAGGCAGGCTAGGCATGGCAGTGCAATTCCGAGCGGAATCCGAGCGCGCATGCATTGAGCCCTCGCCCCGAGGCGGTTTACTGTTTTTCTTAGATTAATTAATTTGTTAATTAATTAATTTGTAATATTTAATTAGCTTGCGTAGTTAATTAATTTGTATTATTATTTGGTCCCTCCGAGCGAGGGCAAATCTGTAATAAGTGTGGGTGAGTGTGTGTATGTCTTCCAACCCCCACTTCTTTCTTCCCTTTTATTTACCTGCTTATGATGGTAGATTAGGGCACGTTTATTTTAGCATACCTTATGCAATGCATGCGTGCATCCATGCATTTGTTGACATGCACCGGGCTCGGTACATCATACAAACTGCATTGTATTTTCAATTCCAAATTGAATACGTGCATCGAATGATTGCATTTCACATGCCATTTTAGGGTTAGCCGAGCCTACTCTAAATTGCATCTTCGTGTGTGATGCATTAGTCACTTAACATGAACTAGGGCATGCATGTTTGCTAACTAGTTTATTGTTTTGGCACGGAGTACGATGTAAGTTTTATGCTTTAGCATCCACATGCGTGTGAATGTTAACATGATAGTATGCTTACCATGTGGCTAAATGCTTATGAGATAAACTGTTTGAATGCCTGTGGGTGGAGGTTGGATTGCTTGAGTTGGAAAAACTCGTTGAAATCCGTGTTTTAGCCTACTTGCGAGTAGCAAATTCCAAAGCCTTTTCAAAACAAACGGATATGCAATGCTTATTTCCAAATTAGGCAATCTAGTCTATACTTGTTTGCTGTGCGCATAACATAGTAATTCTAGGCTAATAACCGGAATAAGAACACATAACGTTTTCAAAATCGGATATCACGGTTAGTAGAGGCCGGTCTTCGGACCGGGCGAAAGGGGGTGCTCATAGCTGACCTTCCCCGATCGTACCCAAGCTCCCGAGCCAAGACATTTGGTGATGACGGACACGTGGCCTTCGGCACCGAGTCAGGGTTTCCTAAATTTCCCATTTTAAAAATATTTAGGTGGCGACTCTGTATCTAGCAAAGCAGTCCATGTTTGGCACTTCTTTTCAAAATCTGTTTTTCTCAAAACAATTTGCCAGAGTTGGACTCTTTGGTTCAGATTACGAATCGCAACAAAACAACAAAAGGGAGTCCGAACTGTAGAGTGAGGCCCAAGGGCGCGTCTACAGTTTCTGGCGACTCTGCTGGGGATTTAGAGAGCTTGACTCGAACTCGTGATATCTTGTTTTGATTTCATTTATGTGTCTCTTTGCATTGCATGTGCATTGGTGCGCCTAGTACACCGTGTTGGCCATCTGCTATTCCTGAGCGGTTTGCTGGAGGCTTGTCTTGTCAAGGCATGTCCATAAGGCTGACCGGTTGCGGGCTCTGCCAGTATGGGAACACAAACCCCGGTTTTACCGGGGCACCCTTTTTGACCATTCGATCTAGTGCATATTCGGATCCATAGTGACCATTCCAAACTAGGACAGGTTGCTTACCCGATATAGGTTGTTTGAAGCCGCTGTGTGCGTAGTGAAACCCTAGCTCCTGACAAAATAGGACAGGGAAACCCTACCCCAACATAGGGGTGTATTGGCTCTCTTTTACCTGCTATGTGCTTTTAGAGTGTATCTCTGCAGGGAACGCACATATCAGTTTGCAAGTTTGAGTATCAGGCCTGAGGGCACCAGTATCAGTGTTGTTGAGAATCAGTTGTGTCTGCGGGTATCAGTTCAGTTTTGAACAGTGATTCTGGGGAACAGTGATCAGTAGTAGAGTGCAGTTGTTCGGCTACACCCGTGTTTGATCTGTTTGGGGCTGAAATGCTGCTTGTTTTTCCGTTTCAGTTCAGAGATTCAGAGAATTGATCCAGAACAGTTAGTGTCTTCTCCTTGCTGAGGCAGGACTTAGCATGACGCAGAATTCAGAAGAGATCGTGGTCATGACGGCCGCGTTGGATCAAGGAATCACCCTACACAGTGAGACTACTGTTGACATGCCGCATCCACCCAGATCGCCGGCCGCGCACCCAGTTTGGGCCCCTCAGCTATATCAGGCTCGCGAGCCTACTACATTTGAACTAATGGGGATGATAGGTGATCTTCAAAGATCCGTGGCAGATCTCGCCTATGGAATGTCTGTTTCGCCACCAGCCGCACCATATGCCGGAGGCTTTGTACCCCAGGAGCCCCCGCTATTGGGACGGATAGTAATTGAACTCAGCCAACCGGAGATGACCTCCAACTATGGCAATGACGCATCAAACCAAACTCTAGATCAGGCTGAGGCCCGAGACAAAGGTAAAATGAAGGCAGATGCCGACCCTATCGAACAACTGCTGTGGACAGTCGAGGCTATGAAAGCCAGGGGGATGAACAAGCAACAGATATCTGCAGTCATGACAAAAGCTGTAGAGGACGCTTTCCCTACTCCGCCTGAGGGCAGTTCCAGTCAATCAGAGAACGGGATAGGCCCCGTCATGCCAAAACAGTTCTTCCCCCTCCTAACCTTGCATCCGGAAAGGATCAGAAATCCAAGGCCGCCCCGCCGATCCGTTCGCTAGTGCATCTAGCAAGAGTGCTCAGGCTCCAAAATACCTGCCCCGAGGGCGCAGGGTCTTCCATGCTCTCTACATGCCATTGTCCAAGGCACTTCAAATCCTTGCCGAGAGGGGACACCTTAAACCCCTGGAGCCTCGGCCTCTCCCGAAGAATCTCCCTGCCACACATGATGCTACCCTCTCAGTACTGTGCGTACCACCAGCAGACAGGCCATGCTACCGACAATTGTTTTCGCCTCCGGCATGAGGTGCAAGATTTGATTGACAACGAGGTTATCCTCCCCCCTACCTCAGCAAAGTCCATCACCACCCAGTTGTTGGATGTTGAGGACACAGACACTGCGAGTATGTAGTCAGAAGGTGAACCGCCTGCGGGCAGTGCTTGGCACATTTTTGGATGTGGCGTTTGGCACGCATTTTTGGGCATCTGTTAATGTTAATTTTGTAAATTCTGACTTGGGTGTCGAGTCAGTCTTTTGTTTTGTCTTGAGTCTGTCTCTCTGTTTGGTCAGTCTTTTTTTTGCTTACAGGGTCTGTCTTGTTGTAATGAGTCAGTCCCTCTTGTATAGAATACCAGGTGATTCCGGGGTTGTTGCCTCGAATGCCGTTTTGAAATTATCCTTTTGTTTTTGCTTTTTGAGTCTGTTGCTGCCAAGGAGCCAGTTATACCAACAAATCTGAATGAAACAGTCGTGGCTATCACGTTCCGTACTTGTTGCTATTTTAGTTAGCCGTGCCAGAAGATGTGAATGGAATGACAGTGCATTTCGCCTACTCTCTTGTGCCTTCAACATCGTTATAATGACCTAAGCTTTTCATAAAACCCCTTTTCAAACACTGCGGTGATGAAAACGAAGAGGAAGGAATTCCTCGGGTTTTGTAAAAATTTTGATCATTTTGAGAAAAAGAAGGCATGCTAAGCTTTCAACGAATGAATTTATGCTTGTCGGCGTGAGTACTGAGAAGGATCCTGGTTTGATCCAGACTGGTTCCACACTATCTTCTGCGCGAATGATTTGTCGCTTTCTTAAAAACTTTCAAAAACGAAATGTTTTGCGCAGCCTTGCAAAGACCTGTGTGGAATCGCTCTTGAGATTGTGCAACCCAGGATCGCTCTCGGCCTCAAGATTCAATTTATCTGTTGCAAACTGGAATCCGTTCAAAACGTTCAACAGTGCCATGAAACGCCTGTGTGGCCTATTTTGAGGCAGCCCTCGAGCAAGAGGCATCAAAGTCAGATTAAGGAGATCAAATCCCACCAGGCAAGGCTCATGAAGCAGCCGTGATGAACTTTTCTGCAAATCAACACAACGGTCATCCTCCTGGATACGGAGAGGCTTCAATCTCAAAACCATTTGGCATGGGCTTGCTACACTTTTACCCTTTGAGAGGCTCGCTGGGCCGAAAACCCGGAAGGGCGACCCAGGCAAAAGTTAGAGCAAAGAAAAAAAGAAAAGAAGGAAAAAAAGAAGAAATAAGAAGAAGCAAGAAAGAGAAAAAATAGCAAAAAAAAAAATGATGATGATGAAAATGCGAAAGAAAAGAAAAAGAAAAAGAAAAACATAGCTCGCAAGGCCGAAAACCCGCATTGGGCGCCTTGGCAAAAGTTAGAGCCTAAACAGTGAAGGTTAAAATACCCGAGTGTACCTTAACCGGAACTACGTAAGGCTTGATTCCCATGTTTGGGATACGTAGGCAACTTCATCCTGAAGTCCAGCCCCCAACGCTTCCATAGCGTCTCAGTCCATGTCATGGTTTTGATCACTTTTGCCTCCTCCGAATCCAATGTCTCGATTGCAGCAACCTGGAACTACGTGACCAACTTCCTCTTGAAGTCCAACCACCAACACCTTCCAGGTGACTGTGTCCATATATTGATTCAAACCGTCTTCGTCTCCTCCGCGTCTGAGGGTCCGATCGTCATCAACAAGGACTGGCTTACAATGTGCCGCGGCATCATCCAAACAAGGGGCAACTTTCCGTTGCCATACAGTGCCATAAGTTGCCCTGAGTTACCGTCCAAACCAGGGGCAACTTTCCGTTGCCTTATCCCCCTTTAAGCCAGGGGCAATTTTCCATTGCCTCCGATCCGAGGTTGCATATCTCGAGGGTAAGTTCCGCGCTCGTTGAGCGTTGACTGTTTGCAAAAATAGTTTTTGAAAATTTTCACTAAGGTTGACTTATTTTCCGAAAACTATTTCATTTTTCAAAATTGGACCATGTTCGGACCCAAAAGGAGAATTTTCAGTGCTCACAGCCTGATTCGCATGATTTTCAAATCAAAAATCGAATAAGTGTGTTAATCCAACTCTCATTTTGATCAAAACTGTTTTAGGAAGAAAACAAAAAATGGTCAAAGTGACGAACTAGGGGCACAGTTGAGTCAGGTCTTCTGTCTTTCCCCCGTCAACATACCTGCCAGAAAGGCACTCCATCCGTCAGAAGAAATAGCCGTGAGCTAACAGTGTTGGGTGTGAACCTGCGACTTCCTATTCATCCATTAATCACCCTGGGGAGGGATGAAAAATGAGAGAATAAAGAATAGAGAGGTGTAAGCGGAGAGAGAAGTGAGCAAGAAGGTTTTGAGAGAAAAACCGAGCCTGAGGGCCGAGTGATGTGAGTATCACAAATCAGAAAGGGTGGGAAATAATACCCGGAGGAATTGGCTCCTCGAGATTCGAGGTCTCTCCTTGTGTAAACATGTCCGTGTGTCGTGTCTTTTGATTTGTCGGTCTCGATTTTGGCTTTGAGTCTTTTCCGAGTGTGTCTCGTTGTGTTCAGGTCGTGTGCCTTTTGTTTCTCTGTTTGAGTCTGTCTCGCTGTGTTCTGTGGTAGGCTCGATACCCCGGTTGTGAACCCCCTTTCCAAAGATTAATCGTTTGTGCTCAGAATGCTGTGCCATTCTCTACATTCGTGCGAAGCAAGAGAAAAAAGGGGAAAATTTGGGACACCCGAGTGTGTTTCAATTGCAACCGTGTCAGTTTTGTGATCCGTCTTGTCAAATTAGGTTATTTGTTCAGGGTTTGCTGTGTGCAGAATGAACCAAGTGTTGTGTTATGGGCTGTATGCAGATCAATCCCTAGTAAAGTATGGGCTGTATTATTCAGTTTGAGTAGTGGTTTGTATGAGTTGTTTGCTGTTAGTTGGTTGGTTATCCGATTATCATAGTGCAAGTGCTCAATTTACAAGTGTTCATTTTCAGGACAACAGATCAATATCATTTACATTTGAGGTGTAATATGATGCAATACAGTGCAAGGTATGAAATATACACAAATGTAAACACTCTTTCAGACAAAAAGTTTGTTTCATTTCATATCATCTTTTCAAGTACATAAATTTTGGAAACAAAATCTGCCTGCGGCAGTACAAAGTACCCTAACTATTGACAAAAGGGGAAAATGTAAAAAGGGAAGAAAAATAGCAAAATCTGTATCAAATGTCAAAAATGGCTCTGGGGCCGTCAATCTGTCCTAGTCCTCTTCCTGGACGAGGGTCCAGGAGCGTCATCAACAGGGGCACCACTAGGGGCATCGCCGTCTGAGCTCGAGTCCGAGCCATCATCGGTCTCCTCCGCCTCTGTCTCTGCCTCAGACTCATCATCCGGAACCGGAGCCCGCGAGCTGCTCCCGACATGAGTGCGCCCCCCTCTGGTACGGGGATATGCTCTGCCATCCCGAGTAGAAATGGGAGGTCCAGCCGGAGCGCCGCCCACCGGAGGGATCTGGAAGGGAGGCTGAAAAGCATGAAAGGCGAATACATCAGAATACTGTGAGCAGTAAATCAGTATAGAATACAGTGTATGAGTACAGTGTGTGAATGCCGTGAGCAGTAAATCAGTGCAGAATACAGTGTATGAGTACAGTGTATGTATGCTGTGAACAGTTTATCAGTGCAGAATACAGTGTATGAGTACAGTGTATCAGATGCCGTGAGCAGTTTATCAGATGTTGTGTTGTGCATCAGATTATGTAAAGCAGTTTGTGTATGGTTTGAGGCCGTGGTCAGAAAGAACATACCGGAATGCTGTAGAGGGCTAGGAGGTCGAATGTCCGCTGTAGCATCCCCATCATGGAGGCATTCATCTCCAATGACTGCCGGGTGTACTCAGAAGACGCCTGCAAAAGTATCAGATGCATCAATATTCTGTGGAATATCAAATAAACTGAAATGAAATAACAGTGCAAGACGAAGAATGCAGTAATACATACCGGAAGCAAGTCGGGGACACCGACAAACTCGTGGTCAGCTGGTGGAGGAGCAAAGGGGATCTGATAGGTCGCCCCACCCTGCCCTCTGAAAGTCAATGCAGCGGGCAGAGCAGGCCAACCGGTCCCTCGCCCTCGCTGAACTCCACCCCTGCCACGGACTCGAGCCCTCCTCGGCGCTCCCCCTCTAGCTCCTGCTCCAGCCGCTGGCACCGCTGGTCCCCCTCTCTCTACTCGGCGGCCGCCACTCAGAGGTCGCATGATGAAGGTCCGGACGTACTCCGAGTAATCGCCCTCGCCTCGGAAGTCGTCCGCCTCCCAGCCGATAGTATAGTCTGCCATCTATTCGGCAGTGAACCTCTCAGTATCCCGCATGTGCTCAGGAGGGTGCACCGGGACTATCTGCTCAGGTAGGCCTAGGGTCTGACGCAAGAAACGCTCGCCCAGGTACCAAGCCCGACAGACCGGGCCCTCGAGCAGAATCCGGAAACGCGAGGTATCAACGGCGCCGGCAAACCGATCCCGCGCCATGGCTGGCAAAGGAGCCCAAGGCTGCCAGGTGATCTGAAAATGCAATACAGTTTGTTACCTACTGTTATGGCTAATATACAGTGGAAAGACGAAGCTTAAATGAACTGCAAGTAAAACATACCTCGGCAGGGGTGATGGTGTCGAAGTAGCGGCGGAAGAAGCTGAAGGTCTCCCGGGGCCTCCGCACGCATCTCCCGTCAAAGCGGCGTGAAAAAGGACGACCAGAGGGGTCTCTGCATCGGGTACAGGAGCGAGCCTAGGAAAGTAGGCGTAAACCCACAACTGCAAGATAAATACCAGTGCATTTATCAGATAAAGCAGAATACAGAATAGAAGGCAGAAATAGCAGAGCAGTAGCAGTGTATTGTGCAGAGTGTACAGTATGAGTAGCGTTGTACAGTGTATTGTGCAGAGTGTACAGTGTGAGCAGTGTACAGTCAGTGTAAAGCAGAGTATGTGTGTGCCGTGTGTACAGTATACAGCAAGTGTAAAGCAGACTACAGTGTGTGCAGTGTGCAGAGTACAGAAAGTATAGAACTGAAATGAAAGGCAGAAAAAGAAATGTACCTCCCAAGCACGCCAGTAACCCCGAGCAGCTGTCCACTGCCGCGGGAGGCTGAGCTCATATATCCGTAAAGGGTGGCCAGAGCGGCACCACCCCAGTCATAATGCAAAATGTCTCTGACATCCACCAGTGCGCTGAGAAGGCAGAGGGGCACTGTGTTCGCCCGGTCGGCGAAAAGGGTCGTCCCGAATAGGAACATGAGGAAGCCGCGGCATATCTCTCCACGGCCTCTGGGGTCATCGGAGCTGCATCAACGAGGAGGGGCTGGACCCGGAACTGCACCTCGAACCAGGAGTACCGGACGAAGCCGGGACGCGCGAGAGGCGGTGCCGCGCCAAGCAAGTAGACCTGAGCCGCAGTCCACTCATCCATGTCAATATCAAAGGGGATCGGATCACCCCCTACCCCGATGCCTGTGAGCACCGAAAAATCATAAGGGGTCATCGTCATATCCCCGGTCGCAGAAAAGTGAAATGAATCGGTGGTGTCCCACCACCTCTCCACCAGAGCGGCGAGGAGAGGTCTGCATGTCGTGAGCTGGGAGAGTCCCCTGCAGAACGCGCCAAAGCCGGCCTGGTCCACGATATGGCGAACCGCGTCGGGAAGCTCGGCGTACCACACGCGAGCGACGGTATTCCCATACCCGCGGATGGTATGGGAATCTCCCTGTTTTCAACAAGTAATTGCGAAGCAATATAAAATGTACAGTTTTGAAGAAACAGTCAAAATCAGTGCAAATTTGGCATGCGTGCATATTCAGATTCAAACAGATACCGGGTGCCGGTATGCTTACGGTGAACTACAACGTGTGATGCGTCAACGTGTTTGAGTGGTTCAGTGCAAGTTTGGCATGCGTGCGAGTTTTTCAGATTCAAACAAATACCGGGTGCCGGTGTGCTTTTAGTGAACTACAACGTGTGATGCTTCAGTGCGTTTGTGTGGCTCGGTGCAAATGTGGCATGCGTACATATTTTCAGATTCAAACAGCTATCGGGTGTTGGTGTTTGCAGTGAAATACGGTGTGTGCCGTGGTTTGAGTGGTTCAAGGCTAGTGCAGTGTGTGCGCGTGTGAGTCCTAAACAGATAATCAGTTGCAAGTTTGTTTATGATCAACTACAATACACAATGCATCAGAGTATCAGAGCTAAGCAATTAAAGAATCTAATCGGCTGTGGCGGTTGACAGTTAAAAGGTTCTACAGTGCAGAAAATAAAGCAGAGAAAAGATGTTACCTCGGAAGCGCCGAAGGAAAGGTGAGAGGTAGGCTCGCGTAGCAGAAGCTCGGGATCCAACGCCATGTCGAAGCTCCTGAACTGGCGTAGCCCGTCGGGTGGTAGAACGTGAATCGCCGGCCGGTAGGTCGCCGGGTCGAAAGGGCGCTCGCTCAACGGGAGGAGCTCGACCTCCGGATCCATCTCGTGATCCGAGGGAGTCCCGCCGCGTGGAACGTCGTCGGCCATGTCGGGAATGACGGGAAAATGGTCGAGGAATGAAAATAGGCTCGGAATACGAAGAGTAAACTCGAAAGTCAACCCCCGGGAGGGTGGAAAATGGCCGGAAAGGTCGGGATGGAAAAAGGTATGGAAATGAAGAGGAAATCGAGGGGAACAAGTCCCAAAAAGGGGGGAAATGGCAAAGGGAGCGCCGAAATGAAATTTCAATCGTCGAAAATGTCCGAAACGCGATGAACTTCGCGAATCGAACGACGGAAAAGGCGCGAAAACACAAAGGAATGAGCAAAGGAGGAGAGAAAGAGGCTCTAGAGAGAGAGAGGGTTGATTTTCGGCGCAAGGGAAAGTGAAAGAATAGGGTTTAAAACCCTATTTTAAAGAACCCAAGGTAAAAAGTTGAATCTGCCCTGACTCAGCAACTTTTTGCCGGTCGGCAACATTTTGTGCCGGTCGGCAAAATATTGTGCCGATGGAATTCTTTTGTAGCCGGTGGACAGCCGGTGGCCTCCTAGCCCGGCCGGTGATGTTCCCACAGCCTTGTTTAGGCAATATGAGTGGTTTCTGGTCTTCATAGCCCAAGAAAGTGCAAGAAAGTGTATCTCCGATGCTCAACCGGCCTCCGTTTTGACCTCGGACCGTGTCTTCTGCGCGTAGCACTCAAATTCATGCAATGTTGTATCCTTTTGTATCCTTTTGTCTTTCACAAGATTCAAAAGTTGCCCCGCGTGCGTTGCATGCATTCATCATGTTGTTTGGTGCGTTGCGTCGCGCCGTCATGCACATCCCTCATGCATTGTCATGCATGTTGTTACAAACGTTGTCATGCATTGTCATGCATCTCAATACATACATCGCCTCACACATCATTCGTGCTGTCGTTGCTTGGCACATCATTTATGTTGTCATGCATCTCCTTGTTTTGCGTTATCACGCATTCCAAAAAGAAAAAAAACACGTGCGTTGTCACGCACTCGAGTACATTTGCATTGTTTTGTGTTTCGTGAGGCATGCGTGTCTCACTTACATCTTCCATTTCGTGAGGCATGCGTGTCTCACTTATCATTCTCCATTCCGTATGGCACGTGTGTCACACTTGCATTGTTTTACATTCGTATGGCACGTGTCACACTTGCATTGACATGCATTGCGTGCCGGTCTGGCGAGACCTTAAACATGCACGGTCTAGGAGACCTTAAATCCTCGGAAGGTGCAAGACCTTCGGTGCATTGGCGCACGTTTCACTTGCATTGTCATGCATTGCCGCCGGTCTGGCGAGACCTTAAACACGCACGGTCTAGGAGACCTTAAATCCTTGGAAGGTGCAAGACCTTCGGTGCATTGGTGTGCACGGCTCACTTGCGTTGTCGTGCATTTATTGCGAGCATTGTTATGCATTTCAAAAACAAAAAAAAGAAAACATGCATTGTCATGCATTGCCGCCGGTCTGGCGAGACCTTAAACACGCACGGTCTAGGAGACCTTAAATCCTTGGAAGGTGCAAGACCTTCGGTGCATTGGTGTGCACGGCTCACTTGCGTTGTCATGCATTTATTACGAGCATTGTCGTGCATTTCAAAAGATGTGCGTTGTTACGCACTTTAGTTCATTCGCATTGTCATGCATCTTTCGATCTACATTTCAGTTCAAATCCTTGAGGCATGCGTGTCTCATTTACATATCATTTTCCATTCCTTCATGGCATGCGTGTCTCACTTGCATTATACATGTATTGTCATGCATTACGTCCACGGTCTGGTGAGACCTTAAACACGCACGGTCTAGGAGACCTTAAATCCTTGGGAGGTGCAAGACCTTCGGTGCATTAAGGTGCACACCTCATTGCATTTGGCATGCATCTCAAAAGCCGTGCGTTGGCGCGCATTTCAAAAACATCATGCATCATCTGCATTCAACAAGAAAACATGCATTGTCATGCATTGCATCCCGGTCTAGGAGACCTTAAATCCTCTGAAGGTGCAATTCCTTTGGTGTTTGTCGTGCCCGAACGACTTCCGGTGGTCTGGTAAAGCCACCAGCCTGTGTTTGCGGTGAGTTCCTAGGAGACCAATAGGGACGGTGAAAACTAGAGTTTGAACGGCTCATGCCTAGAACGCAAAAGTTCAGGATCTCCGAGACTAAAGTCTGGTTTAAATACCCAGAGGATGTACCCTCGGCTTGAAATGTGTATGGAAGCCCCATAGGTTGAGGCGGCGTGTCTACGCCTCAGTTCTGGATACTGAACCAACCTAGTGTATCGCCCTGTTGGGAGAATAGGGAAAACTGCAATCGCAGCCATTGCATCATACTGCATTGTCATGCATCATTGTAAATATTGCATATGTCATGCATTTCAAAAAAAACAAAAAAAACACATGCATCATCAACATCAAAAATATTGCATATGTCATGCATCATTATAAATATTGCATATGTCATGCATTTCAAAAAAAAAAAAACCATGCATATGTCATGCATTTCGTTGTAATATAGTGCATATGTCATGCATTTTTTGTAAACATCCATCTATATTGCATTATAGTTTGCATGCCCCCACTGCATTATCCACCCGCATTGTCGTGCATTCTTCACTTGCGTTGACGCGCATGTTTCGCTTCCACCCGCATTGTCGTGCATTCTTCACTTGCGTTGACGCGCATGTTTCACTTCCACCCGCATTGTCGTGCATTCTTCACTTGCGTCGATACGCATGTTTCGCCTTCACTTATCCATTGTAAATATCCATTCCATTGCATATTGCATATATTGCATTGTAGCTTGCATGCATCCACTGCATTCCCCCCATTTATGGCTTGCACCTTTCCTTGTTGAGCTTGGTCCGGTATGTGTCCATACTTTTCACGTCAAAACACAGTTCTGCACGAGTACAGTTCTGTGATTAGATGCGGCTTGTATGCGTGCATCCCCTTCCTAAGCGAGATACGGTTTGGCGACATGCCATATCCATTATATATATTACATTGTAGTGTAATTGTTGCATCCGGCTTTAGGATCACTATTCTTTCCTCAGCGGGTCGTTACCCCACTTATGTCATTCCACTCAATACTCGTCCTTGTGTCCGTCTACATCACTCATAGTTCAGATATCGTTCTATGGTAGACGGACTTGTTACTTCCACCAATCTATTTGACATATGTGTAGTTTCAAACTGCTCATGATTGAATCATGATTCAATTGCCCTGCATTTAGTTTGCATTGTTTCAATTGCATTGCATATCATTTGCATTGTTTATACATAGTTTTGTATATATTGCATATCATTTTGCATTTCATCATTGCATTGTCATGCATGTTGCTAACAATATCATACCTGTTAAGTTTGTTTTCTTTACAGGCACGATATTGTATGTATGGCTCATTTGAGGCCGGTGCAACCGGACGAGCCGCACAGGTATTGTATCCTCCGCGTGAGACGTATTGAGAATTGCATAATTCTCTTACATCCTTTCTGCATTGTAGTGTAGATTGGCGTATGCTAGCTTATAACTGTCGCATGCGTGCTTCATTACAGCTTTCTTTGCATGATCATAAGTTATGCTCGGCCTCTTGCATTTTCCGTTGCATTTCGCCCCTGCCTACGGGCGCATACCTTATTTGTCTTGCATGTTTGTCCAAGTCTTCGGCCTTGTCAAAAATGGGTCGTCTCTGGCTTTGACATTCACTCCTGTCATTGTCATGACTTTCGAGTTCTGTCAAAGAGGGGCAACTGTAGACACCCCATTTTTGACCGTCCTCAAGACTTGGATGTCACCGCTTGAACACTCAGTGATTATCCATGCTCGTGTTCGTTTGGAGTTCCCGGGGGTCTCGGCTACGCGCCTTGCCTCAGGATCTCCGGACTCGACTGTTGGGTGTCTGGTTTTGCACCAAACACTTGTATTTTGCCTTGGAGGGGCAGGGAATGCCTTGTGAGGCATCCCCACACACCACCGGCACTAGCTAGAGGCCACCGGCTGGTTTTTCTTGCTACCGGCAATATAGATTGCCGGTCGGCACTCTTTGTTGCCGGTCGGCAGTCATTTTTGTCAAAATGACATTTTTGGCTAGCCGACTACTGTTCATCTGCTTTTTGAGATATTTTAAAGCAGCTGTCTGGCACTTTCTTCTCCTCCATACACGTGTATGGAGGGATGCCCCTCTTGTTTGCTTACTAGTTAAGCTTTACAAGATTGCCTCCTCTATAAGAGGAGGCCTTCTCTCCCTTGTTCTAGGGTTAGAAAGTTTTGGTTAGAGAGGTGAGAGGGAGCTCTGGTTTTAAGGTTAGGGTTCAACACATATCCTATATCTATATTTCTCTCTTGTTTGTGTGACTAGGTGTTTGTGTCTTACTATTGCACATCAACACCTAGTGTTTCACCTTTCCTTGGTTTCTGAGGTTCCAAGAGGTTGTTCTTGGTGTTCTTGGCTGGATTTGAGCCCAAGGAAGCAACAACATCAACACTTGTGAAGGTGGTCAACAAGGGTGAGAAACTTGCCTTTTATTCCCCATTTTTGCATCCTTTTTTTACCTGTCTTAAAGCTGTTTTTGTGTTTAGTGTATAACATAAAAAAGTTCTGTTTTTAAGCCCTCTTGATAGTTTATTAAGAGTGTTTTGTGCTTTGGGGAAGTTTGACCCCTCTTAGGCCTTGCAAGGCCTTGTTTTGTGCCATTTTGTGCAAGTTTCGAGACTTTGGTGTTTGGGCCTCTTCACCACGAAATCTTGAGGGATTTCAGTGGTGGAGATGGTGCCTTGAAGTCTCCAAAAGGGGAGGGCCACCCCCTCTCCTTGTTGGCCTTGAAAGGGACCATTTTTGGTCTCTTAAGGAGCCTTTTGTTCAAGTGTGTATTGAACATGTCTAGGCTACATTTCATGTTTATTATGCCATAATATAATCATGTTGTGTGTTGGTTTTGGTGCTCCATTCATGTTTAGTGTAGTTGCCATGTAATGCCTTGTAATTCCCTTAACATGTCTTAGGTGGTTAGCCTTTGTTCGAGCATGATTTAGGCTTAGACTTATGAATGTTTTGTGCTTATTTTGCCATGCTTTAGGTCTGTCCATAGTCGTTTGGATTGATTTTGGCATGCTTAGTATAGCTCCTTTGCATTCATGGCTTGCCGGGCTTGTATGCCTCAAGTATGTGAATGTGTAGCATGTGTTGCTTGCATCATTTTGGTGGTTTGGAACCACCTAACATGTAATATCAGTCCCTTTGGCGTGTCCATATGCTTGCCTTAGTCGCCTCTTTATTGCTTTGAAAGCATGTGTTGTATGCCTTATGTTTTGACCATTATGCATGCCTTTGGATTCATGTCATTTAGATGCCATCTAGGTGGTCTTTTGGACTTAGTTTTATGTGTTAAAACTCTGTTTTTGGTCGCCTAAGTATTTCCATGTGTGGTTGTACTAAGTGTAGTTCATTGCCTCTTTGGCGAGCCTCAAGTACTTGGGCCATTTGCATGCTTTAATTGCTTGAATTAGTTGGTTTGGCACCTCTATTTTGTGCAATTTCAGAGCTTGTGTTGCATGCTAATTGTCTATTGTTTGATCTCTTTAGGTGTGCTTAAGAGTTGCCTTGTTTATGCTTAAGGTGTTGGACCATAATTGCATGCATGTGTGTGTGTATTTTGGCCTTCATTTTCTTGGTTTTGGCCACTGATTTTAGGCCTATTTAGAGTTGCCTAGATCATGTTTAAAACCATCATTTGCTTGGTTTGCATTGCCTCATGTTTGCTTGCATGCTTACATAAGTGTCTTGCCATGATCATGTTGCATATTAGCTAACATGCTTAGGTTGCATTGCATCTTGCATGCATGCCTTGTCCCTTGATTTGGTGATGGGGATTGGGCTCTTTGATTGTTTGGTTTGCATTTCATTTGACATGAAAATTGCGCACTTGATTATTTAGGCCATCATGCATGGAAATGCGTGATTGGTGGCCCGAGAATCGAGGCACATCCTCCTTTGAGTCACAAACATGATAAGGAATGTGTTTGGTGCATACATTGCTTGAATTGAGCTGCCATGCAAGTTTTGCCCTCTGCTGCTGTGAGTTGCAGGTTCTGCAGGAATTCATTGCCGGCCGGCAGTAGTTAGTGCCGACCGGCAGTCCATCAATGGCCGGTGGACCTATTTCGTGCCGATGACCACATCCTTCAGCCGGTGATGTCCCCTTTCAGCCGGTGGTGATCCCCAGTATTCAGAGAGGCATCCTTGAGACTTTGGCAGTTTTCAGAGGAGCAAAGCAGGGAAAACAGAGGCAGGCTAGGTATGGCAGTGCAATTCCGAGCGGAATCCGAGCGCGCATGCATTGAGCCCTCGCCCCGAGGCGGTTTACTATTTTTCTTAGATTAATTAATTTGTTAATTAATTAGGCAATTTGTAATATTTAATTAGCTTGCGTAGTTAGTTAATTTGTATTATTATTTGGTCCCTCCGAGCGAGGGCAAATCTGTAATAAGTGTGGGTGAGTGTGTGCATGTCTTCTAACCCCCACTTCTTTCTTCCCTTTTATTTACCCGCTTATGATGGTAGATTAGGGCACGTTTATTTTAGCATACCTTATGTAATGCATGCGTGCATCCATGCATTTGTTGACATGCACCGGGCTCGGTACATCACGCTAACTACATTGTATTTTCGATTCCAAATTGAATACGTGCATCGAATGATTGCATTTCACATGCCATTTTAGGGTTAGCCGAGCCTACTTTAGATTGCATCTTCGTGTGTGATGCATTAGTCACTCTAACATGAACTAGGGCATGCATGTTTGCTAACTAGTTTATTGTTTTGGCACGGAGTACTAGGTAAGTTTTCATGCTTTAGCATCCCACATGCGTGTGAATGTTAACATAATAGTAAGCTCACCATGCGGCTAGTTGCTTATGTGATACAACTGTTTGAATGCCTGTGGGTGGAGGTTGGATTGCTCGAGTTGGAAAAACTCGTTGAAATCCGTGTTTTAGTCTGCTTGCGAGTAGCAAATTCCAAAGCCTTTTCAAAACAAACGGATATGCAATGCTTATTTCCAAGTTGGGCAATCTAGTCTATACTTGTTTGCTGTGCGCATAACATAGTAATTCTAAGCTAACTACCGGAATAAGAACACATAACGTTTTCAAAATCGGATATCATGGTTAGTAGAGGCCGGTCTTCAGACCGGGCGAAAGGGGGTGCTCATAGCTGACCTTCCCCGATCGTACCTAAGCTCCCGAGCCAAGACATTTGGTGATGACGGACACGTGGCCTTCAGCACCGAGTCAGGGTTTCCTAAATTTCCCATTTTAAAAATATTTAGGTGGCGACTCTGTATCTGGCAAAGCAGTCCATGTTTGGCACTTCTTTTCAAAATCTGTTTTTCTCAAAACAATTTGCCAGAGTTGGACTCTTTGGTTCAGATTACGAACCGCAACAAAACAACAAAAGGGAGTCCGAACTGTAGAGTGAGGCCCAAGGGCGCGTCTACAGTGTTCCAAATATTGCAAATTAGTCTATACCTTGTGTGCGCATCACATAGTAAAAATAGCTAATAATCGGAACAAGAGCATATCATGTAAATAAAAAACACATCATGATTAGTAGAAGCCGATCTTTGATCGGGCGAGTGGAGTGCTCAATTCATGACCTTCGCCTCTCGTACCTAAGTTCTCGAGTTGAGACACTTTGGTGACGACGGACTAATGGCCTTTGGCAAGAGTCTCGGGTTTCCAAAATTTCCCAAAAATATTTAGGTGGTGACTTTGTAATCTGGCAAAGTAGTCCATTTTTGGCATTTGATTCAAACATTGATTTTCCAAAAAGAATTGCTGGATTTAGACTCTTTTTATGTTTTC
This sequence comes from Camellia japonica, assembly GCA_030407325.1. Taxonomy (NCBI): domain Eukaryota; kingdom Viridiplantae; phylum Streptophyta; class Magnoliopsida; order Ericales; family Theaceae; genus Camellia; species Camellia japonica. Next base: position 194,200,238 of record JAPPVO010000002.1, on the reverse strand, counting down.
ACTATTTCACATTGCACTTGTGAAATCAGATTCAGATAGTGAGTCTGTAGTCCGAACTATAGGGTTATTTGCCTTCTGAAAGGAGCACGAAAAGTCGGGCTACAGACTCACTATCCGATTCAGAACTGCCGACAGTGCCTTTTTCAAACTTCCAAATCAGGCGCAGAGCCTTAGATGCATCCATGATGAGACTGGTAAAATCCTCTGCTGGTTTATCCCAATCATTGAGATAGTAAAACTATCCCCCAAGTTGGTGGACTCAGCTCCAACAGTAGAACTCACCAGTAAGTCAGCCAATGCCTCTCCCGGCAACTCCTCCTCTTCAATAACCAGGTTCGCAGCCTCTCCTTGATCTGTACCAGTGTTTAGGTCTACCTGCTCATCCTCCTCTTTCGGTAGCTGGTGCCTGAAGAAGATTTCGAACCCAGGATACCTAGTCTTCATTTCCTAGTCATACCAAGGCTCCGGGAATCCACAGAAGGGGAAATCTTTCCCTTGGCGGACAAAGCATCCGTTCAGGGTTCCTCGTATAAGTTTGTAGACTAACTCATACTGCTTCCCAATCTTCTTTGCTTTGATTCTTCCCCTCAACTCCTTCACCTTTCTTTGCCAGTCTGCAGCGGTAGGTTTGTATCCCAGCTCGAAAGCGTGGAGGTTATGACTCATCTTCTTTGCAACAGTACCTCCTTGTTTGCCACTTCGGCCTAGTCCCGATTTGGGCACATGCGCCTGTTTGTTCATCATATAGATTGACTGGGCGCTCACATAATTTCCCTCAACTTCTACTATGATGTTCTAGACCAACCGAGCGTCTGCTAGAGAGAAGCCAGAGAGAAATACATCCTCTTCCCTGTGTATGATTCCCAGCACTAGTGTGGTAGTTCCTTGGGGATGATGAATTGTATAATTGCCATACACAGTAGCAATTCCATCCTGAAAAGGGTACTTTACTAGTTGGTGAACGGTTGACGACATAGCCTTCATCTGGTGGAGCCAGGGCCTTCCCAGTAGCAAGTTAAAGGTTGCTGGAACATCCATGACATGGAATTCCACCTCATGTTCAGAAGGGCCGATTAGGATATGGCTTTTGAATGTTCCCATAACATCCCAGCTTGTATTGTCATAAGCCCGGACAACTTAGGTCATGGGTGTAAAGTCAATCGGCCTTAAACCGATGGCATAGGTAGTTCTCACTGGACATACATTGATTGCCAATTTGGTATCTACTAACACCATCAGAATCCATTTTTCCCAACTTTGCAGGGTTACATATAAAGGATGGTTGTGGTTGGTGCCCTCAGGAGGAAATTCTTTATCCGTAAAAGATATTACTAGCATAACGTCCCCAGGGGTGACCAACGACACCAATTGGTCAGGAGTGGTATCAATGGGCAGTTTGGTTCGGTTCATTGCTTCAAGCAGGACTTGTCTATGCTCCCGAGATGCCATTATCAGTCCCCAGATGGATATGTCGGCCTGAATCTTCTTTAGCTATTTCAAGACCAGGTTTTCCTCAGCATCCTTCTCCTTTGCTTTCTCAGCCTCTTTGTTGGAAGATTCTGGCTGATCTGAAGTCAGGGGTTTAAAGTACCGACCACTGCGGGTTAGATGATCAATCTCATTAGTATACCACGTATGATCAAGGGTATCATCCTTCCACCCTTCATCCGTGTATGCGTGGCTTAGATTGTTATCTTCCCACCATTCCCTCGCGGTCATGACTTGGCTACTATCAGGTCCTATTCTAAGCATGTTAACATCATGTGCCTTGTCATCATACCATTCTTCCTCTATTACAACTCGGGTTTCAGTATCTCGGTATTTTCTGAGTTTCTTTAACATTCTCTTCCGATCATTGGGTTTCCACTCAGTTTTCTTGGCATTTTGAACACTGCCGGTTGTGGACTTAGCCTCTTCTTTCTCTTTTTCGCTTTTCTATTCCAAAGCTATCTTCACCTGGATCTCCTTTATCCTTTCCCTTTGAAATTGTTCTAGTGCTTGTTCTTTCTCAGTCGGAGGGCAGCCTCAGCCTTGCCCCTAACAATGATTTCCTCTTCTGTCCCAGTTTTTCTTGTTGGTTTCTCTACATCAAACTCTTCCTCACTCAACCATCCATTGCTTGTTTCTGGCTGGCTCGGGTCCCACCATCTCATCTATAAATAGCCCGTATCTTCTTCCTCATAGAAATAAAGATCCTCCAGATCCTCTTCCAATTCTACCAGATCCTCTTCTAAGTTTGCTAAGTCATTCAGGCCTTGCTCGGGCCACTCATTCTGATTTTGCGCCATTTGGTCTTCCCCGATAGCATTAATGCCGAGAAAGTTTGGCAGTATGACTACCAGCTTTGGCTGATCGATGGCCACAATGTACAAACTAGGATCGTACTCCTCTGGGAGTCAGACCCCCTTTTCTATGACACGGGTATTAGATGACCCTGCCTTCAGTGCATTCTTCTCTTTCTCTGTTTCTACTACCACGGGCTTGGATTGGGTTTGTGGTGTTAGATCCATCATGCACATGTATGTGCTTTCTAGAATGACCACCTCCGGCTTTGGTAGGTGGGATGAGGTAATGTATGTGCTAGGATTAAAGGTGGGCGGTAATGTATGGATGTGGTTAATTTTTCTAGGCGGGGGGACTTGGTTGTGTGCAAGAAGTGGGTTGGTTGTTACGTTGGGTTTGGAAGGTAGAGCGATGACTTTGTTGTTAATGAGATCCTAGATCCCATGACATAGATGGTAGCACATGTTCGTGGAATGGCCATGTTGTTGGTGAAAGATGTAACACTGGGTAGGGTCATGCTTGGGTGGCAATGGGTCTGGAAGTGAACGAGGATCAAGAGGCTTGAGATGCCCCTTCTGTATTAATAGCTTGAGGGCGTGGGTTGGGCTCATATGGAGGGGAGTAAAAACTCTTTGATTCCGGGGTGGATTAGTATTTTCTGAAGGTTATGAGGTTGTGGCAGTAGCAAACAGATCTGCCATCTTGGCCATTGTGATGACATTGCTGACATCTGCAGGCCGCGGAATAGTGTTACTGTTAGCATTGGTACTCTGGGAGAATGGCCTTCTTGCAGGTTTGCTTGTTCTGTGAATAATGCCCTTTTTTAATGCACTCTCAATCTGGACCCCCAGCTCATGTAAGGAAGCAAATGTGGACAAAGGTGCCACTATCATTCTCTACAACAGGTCTGGCTTAAGGTTCTGGACCACTAGTCAGACTTGTTCTCTTTCAGTAGGCCTATTTGTCATTCAGGCTACCTTGGCTCTCCACCGGGCAACAAAATCAATGAATGATTCTTTGGGGTTCTGGGTAGTAGCCTCCAGCTCACTAATGGTTACTTCTATTTGGGTGTTATATGAATACTGATTGACAAACGCCTCAGATAGCTCTTTCCAATTCTGGTTTATTGAGTCCTCCAACTTAGCATACCAGATGGCCTCCACATCAGACAAAGTTCTCCCAAACAACGAAAGCTTCTATGCTCGAGACAAACCCATGGGCCTCGATACATCCGAAAACAACCAGACGTGCATAATCGGATCTCCACTCCCATTGAATCTGTTGATGTGGGGCATTTTAAATTTCTCCAGTAATCTGACGGAAGCTTTTGTGTACCCATCTTCGATATTTGGAATAAAGTTGAAGCCTTGGGATTTTTTCAATGCTTTCTCCAATCTAGCAATCTTGACTAAGGTTGGATCAATTTCATTGATATCAAAAGGAAAAATCCCTGCAAGAGGTTAAACTGGAGGCCGATAAGCTGGAGTCGGGGGAAACATGACCTGAGAATCCAAGATTGGCAGATTTTCAACCGATGGGGGTAGATCAAGGTTTGGCTGAGCAACCGGGATCGGATGCACGTCTGATGCGGATGCCCTAGATGTACGTCGTAGATCGGTAATAATCTCATCTTGTGCAGCCATCCTCTGGTTTACAGTGTCCATAGTCCTTTGGAGGGAAATCATCATGGCAACGAATTCCTATGCATTATGTGTTGTATTCTGTGCCATTGCTAGTCTGGGTGAACTAGATGCTGACGAACTGATTGAGTGGAAACAAATAGGTATTTGCGAAGTTCTCTGTACTGACGCTATTGATTGTCTGTTCCTTCTTCGTCAAGTGACCGGCGGAAGCGAGACTAACACAGGCTGACCACCAGCAAGGTCTTGAGCTTTGCAAAGCCTACCAAAGCGGGTCCACACAACTTGGGGAATATCAAGCCTTTCTGAAGCTATGATGGTAAACTACCTAGCAAAAAGAAAGAAAGAAAAACACAATCAAAACTCGGATAGCACTTCGGCCCCAATTCACAACAGTCAAGACACATGGATGAATTGTAATCCCCACTGAACTTTGTTCTCAAACTCATACCGATATGAACCACCCTGTACAGTTTCACTGAAAATGTACATATCAAGTAAAAGAACCAAAACACCTCTATGAGGGGGTAGGGTTACCCTGTCCTAGATATTTGGCATGATCTAGGTTGCATTATTTCAAACAATGGGTTTCACAACATCCTGCAAATGGGTGGCATCCTATCTTAAGTTAGAATAGTCACTATAGCTTCACTATATGTAACTAGGTACCTCGGCAAGATTACCTAATATACCTCTCATACCTAACACTGAGAAGTGAAAGGAGGATCAAACGGTACAGTGGTAGTCCAGATCCAAGGTTTGTGTTCCCATTATAGTAGAGCCCATGACCGGTCAGCCTTTTGGCAAGCTTTTGGGCAAGCCTGGCAAACCATCCAGGAATAGCAGATGGCAAATGCAGTAACTTAGGCCCACCAATGCAAATGCAATGCAAAGAAATATAAAAATGTAAATAAAATTTCACATCATGAATTTCAAGTAAAGTTCTCTAAATATCCCCAGCAGAGTCGCCAGAAACTGTAGCTCGACTTTTTGTGCCCCTATTCGGAAGACGAATAAGCCCTATAGTTCGGACTCCACTTGTGGTTCTAAATCTGATTTCACAAGTGCAATGTGAAATAGTGAAAACACAAAAAGAGTCCAAATCTAGCCATTTTTGTTTTGGAAAATCGATGTTTTGAACAAAATGCCAAAAATGGACAGCTTTGCCAGATTTCAGAACTGCCATCTAAATATTTTTGAAAAATTTAGGAAACCCAAGGCTTGTGCCAAAGGTCATTAGTCCGTCATCACCAAAGTTGTCTCAGCTCGGGAACTTAGGTATGAGAGGGGAAGGTCATGAATTGAGCACCCCCCTCGCCTGATCAAAGATCGGCCTCTACTAATCATGATATGATTTTTATTTACATGATATGCTTTTGTTTCGGTTTATTAGACTAACTTACTATGTGTTGCACACAAGTATAGACTAATTTGTAAAAATTGGAACACTTGATTCATGTTTGTTTTGAAAATTGTTTTGAATATGTACCACTTGAAAAAGTGATCGCATATGAACATTATCCAAATTATTCCAATTTAAGCAATTAGCATTCATCCACAGACATTCAAACAGTTTATCATTTAAGCACTTAGCCACATGGTGAACATGCTTTGACATGGCAACACTAACATACAAATGCAATATGCTAAAGCGAAAATGCTCACCTAGTACTCTAAGCCAAAGAAAGATAAAAGAGTTAGAACAATGCATGATCCTAACTTATGCAATATGACTAATGCAACACATGTGATATGCAATTACTAAGCTCGGCTACTTAACAAGGCATGTGTAGACGCACCTGGGAATCAGGCTTTGCTGCTACAGTTTGGACTCAATGTCACGGTTCTGAATCTAATCTCGCAAAGTGCAATGCCAGACTGATAAATCACCAAAGAGTCCAAATCCGACAAATCGTTTTGGAAAACTAATTTTTGTAAAGAAGTGTCAAACATGGATTGCTTTGCCAAATACAGAGTAGCCACCTACATATTTTGTTTTGGGGAAATTTAGGAAACCCTGACTCGTGCCTAAGGCCACGTGTCTGTCATCACCAAAGTTGCCTCGGCTCGGGAACTTGGGTATGATTGGAGAAGGTCATCTATGAGCACCCCCGCTCGCCCGATCAAAGATCGGCCTGTACTAAGCATGATATCTTGTTTTTGAAAACACATGTGCTCTTATTCTGATTAATTAGCTAATCTTACTACGTGATGTGCACAGCACACAAGTATAGACTAGATCGCCTAATTTGGAACAAAACATTGCATATCTGTTTGTTTGAAAAATGGTTTGAAGTTTGCTACTCACAAGTAGGCTAAATCGAGGATTTTGATGAATTGTTCCAACTCAAGTAATCCAACCTTCACCCACAGGCATTCAGGCAGTTATAACAAATAAGCAGTTAGCCTCATGGTAAGCATGCTTTCATGGCAACATTAACACACATGCAGTATGCTAAAGCATAAACACTCATAGTGTACTCCGAGCCAAAATAAAGAACTAGTCAGAAATCAATGCATGATCCTAGTTCATGTTGAGATGGCTAATGCAGCACATGCAAAATGCAACTAGATAGGCTCAACAATCCTAAAATGACACAGGAAATGCGACATTTGATAACATGTATTCAAATTGGAATTGAAGTACAATGCGGTTAGTATGATGCGCCGAGCCCGGTGCATGCAATACAGATGAATGATGCAAACATGCATAGCATAAGGATGCTAACTGAAACATGCCCTAAAACTAACCATTGAAAGCGGTTAAGTAAAAGGGAGAAAGACGTGGGGTTGGAAGACATGCACACACTCACGTACACTTATTACAACATATGCCCTCTCGACGGAGGGTCCAAATAAATAATACAAACCGACTAACTCACTAACTAACAAGCTAATTAATTATTATATAACCGAATTAATAAGCGAACTACTTACTAATTATTACAACAATTAATTAATTAAAAAATTAACTAATTAAACTACAAAATCAAATGCAAACTAAAAAGTAAGCATTAGAATGTGTAAACTAGGCTGCCTCAGCTCTGCCTTGAAGAAGTTGGAGATGCATGCTCGTGATTCCCGTCCCGAAAAGCTCTCCGGTTGCTCTCAAGAGGCTCTGTCTGCAGGGTGTCCTCAAGGAATTCCTGCTGAACCTTACCAAAACCAGTCTGGGGAATACACCAATGGCCTGCCGGCCATGGGGAGCCACTGCCGACCATCTGCCGGCCAAGAATGAAGGTCTACCGGCCATCTGCAAGGCACAGCCGGCCACTGGTGTTCTGTGACACCAAGCTGCAGCAGAGCACAAAATATAGAAAATGGAGGGTCTCCCAAGGGTATGTACGCACTATGCCACCCCATATCACCTCAAAACATCAAGGGGGAGGCATAATCGGATCCACGACCATCAATCACTCATCCCGATGCATGATGGCCAAAGATCCAACTTGTGCAAATCAATGTAAAGTGAATGCGCAAATAAACATACAAAGCCTAAAACTCTATCATGTATCATCAAGAGCATCGGCGACCAAGAATTGAGACACGTTTCATCACTTAAAGTATAAAACGTCCCTCGTTTCTCATGCTCAGATTAATACTTAATCCAAACAACAATGCAACACAAGCATGGCAAAAATGCAATATGTCCTAAGCATGCAAACATGCAACTACATGGCACACTCAATGCAAGGTAGTGTGATTAACTTAACAAAGCTAATGGCATGCACAATGCTAATGTTTACAACAACTAGCATACTCAATGCGAACGTCAATTAACATGCTCAATGCAATGGTAGCATACTCAATGCAATATACATAGCATACACAATGGACTAAAACCAAAAGAGTAGACCTCAGTCATGCTCCAAATCAATGGCCATTAGTGATGAAAAGATGATATAAGAAGCATGAAAAGGCAAGGCAAACATGCATGCCAATTGGCTCAAGGATCAAAGCACAGAGATGCGACTCTTAAGCACACTTAAAGAGTGACAAGCATGGATATATGTCAGCACCACAAGTTCTGAAAACATGCATGGAATGGTGCCAAACCACCCTAACAAGACAAACAAAGCATGCGAGAAAGCTCAAAGCTCGAAATTAGCAAAGGAACTTAAGCCATGGCTATACAAAGCAAGCCCCAAAGGGGCAAGGGCATCAAAAACAGTCCCAAGGCAGGTCAAGGTGAGTCTAAAAACATGCTTGAACCTAGCCATTACAAGTTAGAACAAAGGGCCAAAACATGAAGCATGCAAGGCTACAAAAGAGGTGTTATACTACACTTATTAAAACCAAACCTGGCATGACTTTAACAACATAAAATAGAGTTGCATCATGTCAAGATAAGCCCAAAAACCTACTGAGATGGCATCCCGAAGACCTAAGCATAGAGGCATGCACAATGAACCATTCATAAGGCATAAAACACCAACTCATCAAAGCATTGAAAGCATGGCAAAAGTAAGTGTATGACCATGAAACATGCATTGATATAACACTTAAAATGATGCCAAAGCATGAAAACACCATAAGTTAAGCATGCAAGCTTCCTCGAAGCTCAAGACTAGTCAAAGCATTTGCACTATAGCTATACAAAACATGAGTGATATGACCATGACAGCCTAAAACAGTCCTAGAACAACCCAAAATATGAATAAGATCATGCTGGAGCAAAGCCAAAATATGCTAGAATGATGAGCCAAAACATCATGCACACAAGACTAGTAAGCAAGATTTGTTCTACAAGTACATGAGCCACTTAAGAGACAACCAAAACAGCTTTAGACAGAGTTATGACATGCCAAATGATGGTCAAAAACCCACTGAAATGGAGTCAAAACATGCTAGCAAGACATGCTACTTTGATGGGCCACAAATGGGATTACAGTACACATACAAGATGCATGCAAAATGTGATCAAACCAGCCATGGAAAGACTTAAGGAAGGTCCTAAAAGTCACAAAAAAGTACCTGAACTAAACCTCAAAAGTAAAGGGATACATGCTCCTTTGATAGGCCAATAACTCAAGCAAACAAAACAAAAAAGGGAGGGGGTCACCTCCCTCTGATTTGAGGCCTCAAAACCACATGCCTACCACTGAAAATCCACTAGATTTCAGTGGCTAAAAGGCCAAACCAAGACTACCTCGAAGGCCTTAAAGCATGGCACAAAACAAGGCCAAACAAGGCAAACAAAAGGGTTGTGCACCCTTAACACCAAGAAGACCTTAAACAATCATCAAAAGCACTCAAATACAGAACTTTTTTTGGTTGAAAGTAAGGCCTAAAATATGCAAGGATGGCCAAAATGAGGTACAAATAAATGCTAAAATGGGGAATATACTCACCCTTGAAGATCAACTTCGAAACCAGCAACCTTAAGGGCCAAAAACCAAGTTTTAGAGCTCAAGTAATACTCCCAAGAACCTCAGCTCCAAGATGGTGGTGTATCACTATGTGTTGTAGTGTAAAAGTGCAAGAAAAATGGACTTTAGAGCACAAATACACACAATATAGAGAGAGAGAGAATGAGAAATATATAGAGAGAGAGATACAAATTCTCTAAAAAATGACTCAACCTCTGATAGAGAAGGAGAGCCTCTCCTTATATAGAAGGGAGCAATGCAAAGCTTGTTGAACAAGCTTGGCAAGAGCTTCATCCCTCCATACACAGGGGAAAGGAGTGAAAACCAGCTGGCTTAAAAGATCTGGCGTGAAACCTGTTGAGACAAGGGTTCTGCTGGCCATCAGTGGTGGCCGGTAGTGGCTCATTGATGGCCGGTAGGCTTCATCAATGGCCGGCAGTAACAAAGGCATGGCCGGCAGTGGCAGGCAGTGCACTATGAGAATAAAGCTGGAAGGCCAATACATGGTCCAAAAGTGGGGAAGAAAGGATACAGGGTTTGGAAAGCTCAAACCTGTGATGTTTCGCCGCAAAAGTCGAGCACTCGACGAGCAATCAAACTTGTGGTTGGATGTACATGCAATCACAACCAAGTCTTGAGGACAGTCAAAAATGGGGTGTCTACAGCATGTGAATCAATTTGATAGCATGCGGTCTAAGCACGTATTTAAAGAAGTATTTAACTAACAATGCAAGTTAGAATGATGAACCGAGCCTTGGTGCATGCAATACAAGTGGATGCAAACATGGAGAATGCTAAACAAAACATGATGCCCTAATCTAACCATCGTAAGCAGTAAATAAAATGGAGAAAGACATGGGGTTAGAAGACATAGACATTATTACAACATTGCGCCCTCACACAGGAGGGTCTGAATGAATAAAATAGCTAACTAATTAAAGCTAAGCTAATTAATTAACTATTACAAACCCAAATGAATAATTTAGCTAAACTACTTAACTAATTACTACAAAGCGAATAAAATAATTAGTTAACTACTCTAGCTAATTAAATAATTACAAGACAAAATTAAATAACTATAACTAATTAATTACAACATGAAGTAACTAAATTAACTATTCTAATCACTCCTCATCGAGAACAGGGAATGCTCATGCATGCACGAACTTTCTACCCGAAAAAGCCACTGTTTATGCTGCCAAATGCCTCTGTTGCATAGTAGAACACTTGCACTGTTTTTCACCTCAAAACCAACTATGTTCTGCTTCAAAAGTACACTGCTGGATTTTGCACAGGTGGCCGACAGGCTAGAAGTGGTTGACCGCCGGCCACTGACGACTGGATTTTCCTGCTACAACAGAGGGCAAACAAAGCAGGAACGAGGTATTCTCAAGAGTTATTTGCACAACTCACCCCTCCTTATCATTTGAACAGCTCAAAAGAGTAGTAAACTTGGTTCACAAACTATCAATGGATACAATTTCATTACATGATGGCCTATGAACCAAGAGTGTGCAAGTTCAATGAATGCAACAAAACAAGACTCTCAAAACCACCTCCCTATCATGAATGATCAAGGGAAGTAGTTGACAATGAATCTTAAGCCGTTTGCATCACTCCTGAATATGAAACGATCCAAGACTCAAGGGTTCAATTAACATCCGATTGAACCCAAACCAAATTATTATCTTGACCCCTTTTTTAGTCATCAATTTTATTACTCCATTTTAGTTACCTTTCAATTCTTTAATTAATTAAGTCCAAAAGTGAGTTTAAGTCCTCTAATGGAAAGAAGCATCAAACCAAGTGTTTGTTTTAGGCATGAGAGAAGTGTCATGCCATTGGTAATGAACCCCAAAAGGATTAAATCATCAAGCATAAGACCTCAATCTCATGCTTTAAATAAGCAACTAGTTTGAACCAACTTTCAAAGCAAAGCAAAAACCAAGAAAGGAGGGAGGTTGTAGAGATGATTAGGGGTGAAAATAAGGATAGAAAGCATAAAATAAATGCTATAAACTCCAATAGGATGGTGGCTAAGGCCTAGACCACCAAGCCTATAAGGACAATTGCACTACAAGCATGCAATACAAAGCATAAATGACACAACTAGCCCAAAACAATCCTAAAACAGTGCTAAATAAGTCCTAAAAAATGCTGGAATTAAGACAAAAATAGCTAGAACAATAAGCTAAAACATGAAGCTATAAAAGCTAGTAAACAAAGCATAAGAAGGGAAGGCTAACCCCTCCAATTTTGGACTTCAAAACATATTTTTAGCCACTATAATAATTCTGAAAATCAGTGTTTAAAAGCTTAAAAAAAAGATAGTGTAAAGATGGGAAACACAAGGGTAAAGGCTAGAGAAGCAAGGAGGAAACAGAGGTGAACCACCCCTCCACCCTTTAAGGCCTTAAACCACAAGTTTCAGCCCAAAACTATAGAGTTTACACTGCCCAAAAATAGTAGAAAAATAGTAGTAAAATAATTGGAAAATAGCAAGCAAAACCAAGGAAAACAAGCTAAGCCTTATACCTCTTGAAGAGGAGAGCACTTCCAGGCAACAATACAACACAAACACACCCTCAAGAGCTCAAGTAAGGCTCAAAAATACCTTAGCTCAAAGATGGTAACGTTTGGTTAAGAGTGTGTAGACAAAAGCTCAAGAAATTTCAAGAGAGAGAATTAATTTTGCTCTAATTTTTCTAACCCTAAAAAATGGGAGAGGGGGTCCTATATTTATAGAAAAGCAGGCCATTCCCTAAGAACTATACACGTGGGAGCAGATGCAATCATCTGTGCAAACAGTTGACACAGCTGGCAGAAAATATCTACAAAACACACTTGTGTTGGTAGGCCACAAATGGTGGCCGGCATGCCACACTCTTAGCCGACAAGGCACAAAGGTGGCTGGCAGCCAAAAGGGGTGGCCGACATTCCACAAAAATAGGTCTGCAGGTCTCAATTTCTTCAGGTTTGAAAGGCCGAGGCTTTGGTGCAAAGAAAGGCACAAGGTTTGTAGGGTTCTGAGGCTCAAAGTTGTGGCATTCCGCTGAGGACTTCCAAGCACTTGACAAGAATATACATTCATCATTGGGTGTATAAGTGATGGTGCCCAAGTTGTAAGGGCGGTCAAAAATAGGGTGTCTACATACACATGCACTGGGAGTGGTTAGTAGGTACATGAGTAATCCAGGCAAGCAACATTGCAAGGCAGTGAAGTGTATCCTTAGATACTTGAGTGGTACTACAGACATGGCACTTTGTTTCAGACGAACTGGCATTGGGTTACATGGTTATGTTGATCCAGACTTGGCTGGTGATATGGATAACAGAAAGAGTACTACTGGTTATGTTTTACAAATTGGGTGGTACAGTAGTGAGTTAGATTTCACAGTTACAGAAGATTGTGGCCCTTTCTACAACAGAGGCTGAGTATGTTACTATTACTGAAGCTGGGAAAGAGATGACTTGGTTACAGAATTTCCTAGCAGAGTTGGGTAAGACACAAGAGATGAGTATTTTGCATAGTGACAGTCAAAGTGCTATTTATCTTGCAAAGAATCCGACTTTTCATTCTAGGATAAAACACATTCAATTGCGATACCATTTCATTCGTTCACTTGTAGATGATGTAGTCTTGTCTCTTCAGAATATCCAAGGCAGTAAGAATCCAGCAAATATGTTGACCAAGACAGTCACCATTGACAAACTGAAGTTGTGTGCAACTTCAGTTGGCCTTCAAGATTGATGAAGGAAGATTGAGTTATTACGGCGTTCCTCTATGTGATAAAGATGATGGAGAACTTGTGTTATTAAGGAAATTATTGGGTCGGTGGATCCTGATAAGTACTGTTCATGTCACACCCCAAACCCGGGTATGACCGGCCGTGGCCCACAGGGCCTTAGCCCAAGGCACACGTAAGCCTAAACACAAAACCATAATCACATTGAACAACTATACAAAAGTCCAGCAATAAATAACCAACCTCAATCCAGTGAAAAGCCACAAGTATAAATGGCAAACCAACCATAATCAATACCATCCAAACTTATGGGATATAAACAACCCACATGTTAAAATAATCCTAATTGAACCTCAAAGAAATATGCAAAAACTTGACATAACACTCTAAAATAAATGAATGTCCTAGAGGTCCATGCAATCGAGTCTCAGCTACGCCATGAGTCCACTTTAAGCCCTTCTAACACCTGGAAATGATAACAACTAAGTCAGCTGATAGCTCAGTGAGTAGCAACATGGATAGTAAATACAGTTTTGAAAACATGGCTCAATTCCAAAATAAGATATATATCACAGAAACTAGATTGGCATACAGTTTGGTAAATACAATCTGTTTCAAAAAGAAGGTTCCACAGTTCAACACTTAAAATACTCATGTCTCGTAAGAACATGATAAACGATATTTTCCACTTAAAACAGATTATAACATGAACACCAATAATTTTCTGGGTACCAAGAAAAAAAATAATATGCCACACGGTTCTCAAGGCTATAAGCCCCGTTGGATCCAATACCGAACTAAGAGTCATCCTCAGGGTGGCACCTGGGCCTTTTCTCAAAGACGATCCGATTGAAGGTCACCTAGTTGTTTTTAAAGGTCTTTTCCTTACAATCGTTGAGCACTAGAGTCATCACGGCCCAACCTGGATTTGTTCCCTAGTGGCCAGAGTCACCACACACAGTGGAATAATTTCCCTGGACTAAATACACACATGGTCCCAATAATCAATACACATCAGTTTCGCAAAACATGGTAGTTCATCATTATAAACATGAGATCAAAACAAATAGTTTACAGTATGCCAAGTTCACACATGTTTCAGAAATAATTTGATTCCATTGATAATATAATAATTTATCAAAACAGTTTAGTCTTAAAACAACAATTTAATTTTCCAACAGTTCAGGGTAGGGGAACATTTATAAAAATACGTAGCATGAAACTACTCACCTGGAAACAAAATAATATAATCTTCGAATAGAGTATGAAGTCCAAATAGTGCCCTGAACCAATATAAAAACTACACGTCACTACTAATTTAAAAATACTAAAAAATAGGAACTAAGTAACCTCAACTAAAGTGCACTAACACGGCTCAACCCAACTCACCGTTACTCTTAAATATTACCTAAGTTCATGTTCTTCAAGGTTTTAAATCACCCAAGACATGGGTTCCGGTCAAAACTTAATTAATTGTGACTTTAAGATAAAACAGAATTTCAAACAAGCCTTCCCAACCTATTCGCTAACTTTGAAAATTACAAAACCCACCCCACGCTATTCGAAAAATTCCAATAACCTCCAGATATGATCTAATATATCCTAAGTTTCAAACCCAATTGGTTTCACTTGATTTGCTTATCAAAATAATTATCTACAATTTATTATATCCAAACAGGTTGTTTTCTGCAGCACTTTAAAGAAATTGACGGTTCTCTTAATATACACGAGCAATCAACGCAAGGCCAAAAACGTACGAAACTAGACTCGTAACCGGTTCTAATGACACTAATTTGATAATTTTTGGATTTATACCCAAAGAGAACAACACTCCCAAATTTACTGTTTCGGACTGGTTTCCTGGACAGATTTGAATACCTCAATTTATATGGATTTTGACTCCCAAAAATTATGAAAAAATTCAGATATGCAATTCAATATGTAATTGATCTACTGTAAAAATTTCAGTTCAAAATTCATCTGCTTGATATGGTTTCTTGATTTTTAAAGTTCGTGATTATGCGCAGAATTTTTTTAACTAAGAATAATACCCATTCTTTATACATGAATTTAACTCCTCAAATTTCTTAACAGTATATATATATACAAAATATATAAACCTACAACCTCCATGAATGAATAAAATAATAATGGAATAAGGATAAAAACAAAACCAAAAAGAAGAAGAAAGATAAAGATCCACCACACCCAAAAATTCCTCCTTGTTTGCAACCCTTCTTTTCTCTTCTTCTTTTCTCTCAACCTTTCTCTCTCTCCCGTGGTGGCTCCTGCTGCTGTTATGAATAGTATGAGGCAACCTAGGGTTACATATTTATCTACACAAAAAGGCCCTAAAATATTATCTTTATATTACTTTATTTTCTAACACATTAATTAAATAAAATATAACTATTATTATAACAAAATATACTTACTAACTTGCCTTCAATATTTAAAAAAAATAAAATAAATAAATCTTGCCTCTAAATTAAATGCTTTCACCACAAATTTATTTTAGGTTTAAAATTAATTAAAAGATCCTCCAAATATTTAATTTGCACTTTAGGATTCACCACCAAAATATTTGAGATTGTAATATTATTATTATTTAATTATTTACTTAATTTTTATATTCGGGTTCTCACAGTTCACTTTTTTGGGTACTTTTATAATTCCCATGTGCTTCCGTGTAACCCTAATTCTATACTTATAAATAGATAAGGGGCGCCTCTTTTAGGTTAAAAAGAGAGAGTTGCATTTTTTTGATCATAGTGAAAACTGCAGCAGCCGTGGACGTAACCCTATTTTGGGGTGAACCACGTAAATTCTTGTGTTCTTGTATGTGTGATTTGTTTAATTCGTTAATTTCTTTCTTGTTTGTTATTTCGTGTCTGACCAATCTTGGTTAGGAAAGGTCAATTCCTAACAACATGCTTATCATGAACTGATTGAACCTATGCTAGACAAGTGTAGACACCCCATTTTTGACCGTCCTCAAGACTTGGACGTCATCGTTTGTGCACACGATGATTGTGATTACATGTGTTTGTTTTGAGTGCGCGAAGTCCTCGGCGGAGAGCCTTGCCTTTGAACCCTAAAACCATGTCTATTTTGTGCCTTGTTTTGCACCAAAAACTCTAGTTCTTCAAACATGAACACCCTAGGACCAGCAGGCCACCTCTGGTGCCTTACCGGCCTCCTTTTGTGCCTTGCCGGCCACCACCGTGCCTTGTTGGCCAGTGATGTGGCCTGCCTGCCATCATTGGTGGCCTGTCGGCCACTTAAGCCTTTTTTTCAGATATTTTCTTGACAGTTGTTCCAGCTGTTGGCACAATGAGCTTTATTACCATACACGTGTATGAACTGATTTAACTTAGCCAAATGCATATTTTTCGATATATATGGGGTGTCTTCTCCCATTTTTGAGGGTTAGAAAATTTGGGACCAAAATATCTCTTTCTTTCTCTCTCTCTCTCTCTCTTGCAATTTAGTGCACACTTGCCTAGTTATATCACTCTTTTGCCTAGTTATATCACCTTTGAGCTGAGGTCCCTTAAGGTCTTTTTGGAGCTCTTGAAGGTGGTTTTGACTTGTATCTGTGCCTAAAGTTGTGCTTGGCTTCAAGAGGTATAACACTTGTCTTTTAAACTTGTTTTAGTGCACTTGTTTCTCTATGTTTTCTCACTATTTTTGGGCCATTTTTAAGCTATAAAAATCTCTGTTTTAATGGGCTGAAATTGATGTTTTAAGCCATTTAAGGTTAGGGGGGGTGTCTCACCCTTCTTTATTCCTTGCTTCCAAGGCTTTTGCACCTTTGCTTCCCACTTTCAAACCAACCTTTTTTGGGCCTTTAACCACTAAATTTCAGAGTATTTTTAGAGGCAAAAAACATGTTTTGAAGTCCAAAATTGGAGGGGTTAGCCTCCCCTCCTTGTGTCTTGTTTGCTAACCTAGTTAACTCCATGGGTTAGCATGATTTTCTAGCTTTTTGTAGCTATATTCCAGCATGTTGCTGCCTTTCTTTCAGACTGCTTTAGCTCTGTTTTGGGCTATTTGGGTCAGTTAAGTCTTGTTTTGCATGGTTGTAGTGTAAAGGTCCTCACAAGCTTGGTGTTTTAGGCCATTAGACACCCCTTGTTTGAATTAATTGCATGTTTTGGTGTTGTTTTGCACTTCATATCAGCACCTAAAGCTCTACAACCTCCCTCAATTCTTCACTCTTTATTTATTTTGAAGGTTGTTTCAAACTTGGGATCCTTTAAGCTTGAGATTGAGGTCCATGCTTAACGGTTTAATCCTCTTTGAGGGTTCATTACCAATGGCATGAAACTTCTCTCATGCCTTAAACCACCCCTTGGTTGACATTTCTTTCACTTTAGAAAACTCTCACCAATGGACTTAATTGATTAAGTAATGGTTGGTAATTAAAATGAGTAAATAAAAGTGGCAAGTAAAATTGTGCAAGGTAAGCATTTGTTTGTGTTGCATGTGTTCAATCAGACATTAATTGAACACAAAGGGAATTTGGGCATTTCATACTCAAAGTGATGAAATGTGCCAAATTTCCAAGGTCTCCATTACCCTTGATCATGCATGATAGGGTGTGGTTGTTAAGTCTTATTTGTGCATGCATTAACTTGTACATCTTGGTTTTTTGGCCATCATGCAATAAAATTGCTTGATTGGTGGTTTTGGAACCAAGTGTATCACTCCTTTGAGATTTTTTTGATGATAAGGAAGGATACAAAGTACAAACAACCTGTGAGAATACCCTCTCTTTGCCTTGTTTGCTCTCTGTTGTAGCAAGGAAAGGTGTGTCATCAGTGGCCGGTTGACCACTGCTACTGGCTGGCAGGCCATCAGTGTTGGACGACAACCCCTCAGTGGTGGCCAGCCGACAACCACTTCTGGCCAACCGGCCATCAATGAATTTTGAGTAGTGTGTTTATGAGGCATGGCAGAGTTGATCTGGAGAAGGAAATAATGCAAAGGTTGTGCAAATAGAGGCTTTCAAGGGCAGGCAGTGGAAATTTTTCGGGTGGAAACTGAGCATGCATGGGCCTCCCTCGCTTCCCGAGACGAGTTATCTTGTTAATTAGTTTAATTTAATTAGCCTATGATTAGCCTATTTTGTAATTCAATTAGTTTGTGTTGTAATTATTCAATTAGTTAGTTGTAGCTAATTAATTTGTGTTGTAATAATTAGTTAAATTAGTTTAGCTATTTATTTATTCGGTTTTGTAATAATTAGCTTAATTAGCTTAGTTTTGCTAGCTAGTTAGCTTTTATTCATTTGGACTCTCCTTCGTGAGAATGTAATGTAATAATGTGTATGTCTTCTAACCTCACGTCTTTCTCTCTTTTATTTACCAGCTTTTGATGGTTAGATTAGGGACATGTTTCAATTAGCATACCTTATGCTTTGTGCTTACATCTATTCATCTTGTCTTGCATGCACCAAGGCTCGGCTCATCATTCAAATTGCATTGTCTTTTCAATACATTCTTTGAATTCGTGTTAACCGCATGTTATTTAATTGAATCATATGCCATGCTTAGTAGCCGAGCCTATTAATTGCATTCTTCGCATGTGTTGCATTAGTCATTTTGCATAGTTATGAATCATGGATATTTTTCTAACTCATATCTTGTTAGCTTGGAGTAGTAGGTGAGTTTTCAATGCTTTAGCATACTTGCATGAGTGTAAGTGATTGTCATGACTAGCATGCTTACCATGAGGCTAAAAGCTTAATTGATAAATTGCTTGAATGCCTGTGGATGAAAGCTTGTTGCTTGAATTGGAACGATTAAATAAAGCCCACTATGTTTGGTGGCAAATTCACAACTTTAAGCCCACTTGAGGTGACAAATTCAAACCCTTTTCACAAAACAAACATGAAATTAAATTGTTCAAATTTGAGCAAACTAGTCTATACTTGCTTATGCGCATCATATAGTAATGCTAGCCTAATAAACTGGAACAAGAGCACATAATGTATATAGAAATCATATCATGATTAGTAGAAGCCGATCTTTGATCGGATGAGCGGGAGTGCTCAATTCATGACCTTCCCCTCTCGTACCCAAGTTCCCGAGCCGAGGCAACTTTGGTGATGACGGACACGTGGCCTTTGGCATGAGTCATGGGTTTCCTAAATTTTCCCAAAAATAAAATATGTAGGTGGCGACTCTGTATCTGGCAAAGCAGTCCAATTTTGGCATTCTTGATCCTAAAATCAATTTTCCAAAAGATTTGTCAGATTTGGATTCTTTAGTGTTTATCAGTTTCACAAAGCACTCGTGAGATTAAATTCAAAACCGCGGGAGTCCGAACTGGAGGGCTTCTTTCGAGCTTTCGAAAGGGGGTGCAAAAAAGTCGAGAATATTAGTTTGCTATGAGAGCTGTGTTAGTCAAAGCATTCCTGAATGATCCTAAAAGAACAAATCATGCAATTTTTGTTGTTGACACCAAGGAGGATGCATCTGAGAACTAAAATTCATATTTTCACACCCTACCATTTTCTTTTGATGTATTGATGACACAATGTTAACATCAGGTTTTGTCTAAGTACAATATGTTTTGTATATGATATACCTGTCACTAACATGTGAACTTGGGTATTGTTAGTTAGTAAACAATGATTCCACAAAGTTGTTGATATGAATAGCTATATACATTTTGTCTACCAAGAAATGTAGTTTTAATGTGAATGTTCTTTCTTGGTCTTATTCATGGTGTATGAGTATTGTTAGTCATTATATGTGTTTGTTAAGTATAACACAATGTGAAAGTCCACATATGTATATCATATGCTCACCCTGCCAACACATATTGGGGATATATGTAAGTTTTCTACATTTTATTTTGCAAAAAATAAAAACAAACTATTTAAAAAAAACAAAGAAAATGTAAAGAAACTACAAAATTACAAATTCCATAGAACAAATCACCTTTTTATTGACAAGTTGTATCAAAATATGAAAATTCACATTAACAAGCTTGCACCAACAAGTACACTCACACATAAACTACTAAATTGTTCACTAATGCAAATGTATGTAACATTCACAATAATACGATATTTATCTAAAAGAAATTGTGGCTGCCCATCTTTTTACATCTACCACACCTCAAATCTGTTCAAAAACATAAATCATATTCCACCACTACTAGAAAAATAGTTAAAGATCACACTTGACAAATAAAAATATCTCACTTTTATTAGAAGTGTGATAAAAAAAAATTAAATTGATATTTTAATCATACTTGATTTGATTGAGTGTGATAATATTTATTTTTTATGTCACTTTTCAATTAAGTGTGATTATATATATATATATATATATATTTTAATCACATCTTTTAATTAACATGTGATTATAAACAAAGATGTAAAACGAAGGGCTGAAATCACTTGAAGAACCAATGGGTGAGATGAATATCTCACCAAAACAATTCAAAATAAAAAAAAATAAATTTCTCTCTTCATTTTCAAACGTGAGTTTCAAACATGTGTGTGTGTGAGAGAGAGAGAGAGAGAGAAAGAGAGAGAGAGAGAAGACAAAGGGTTGAGGAGTCCCACCCATCGCCACCCCTTACTCTATCGCTGTTTCGCCCCCTCTCCGCCGTCGCCGGTGAGTAGTGGTTGAATTCGGATTCAATCAGTTGTTATTCATTTAGCAAATTCAACAGGTTCATCCTCCAAACTTAAAACATTAGGGTTTTGAATTCAAAAATTAGGATTTCTTATGTTTGGTAATGGTAATATAAGCTTGTTGAATGTGTTGATTGAGAGAATCTTACATGATTTATTTTAAATATATTCTTAGGGTTTTGATTTGAGGCCTTTTACCTGATTTATTTGAAATCTACTGTTTGGGTAAAAAATTAGGGTTTTGATTTGGGGGTTTTTACATGATATTGAGATCTCTCTCACATCTCCCTCTCTTCAATCATGTTTGTTATTTAAACTAGCACTACAAAAATTTCGGTTTTTTACGACGGCAAAATGCCGTCGCAAATACTTATAATGCTGTCTCAAAAACTTTTTTGCGACAGCAACTGAATTTTAGCAACGGCAAATGGGGGGTCACAACAAAGGGTGCTGCTAAAACATTTTAGCGACGGCACCATGCTATCGGCTTTTTTTTTTGCGATGGCAAAAGTTGCCTTTTGCGACAGAATTCTAGTAACGCTAATAATATGTAAAAATTTGAGATTTTTTGCGACGGCACTGTTTTACCGTCGCTAAAAGTGTTATTTGAGACGGCAAAAAATGTCGTCGCTAAAGGGTTTTTATTGCGATGGGATACCTGTCGTCGCTAAAAGATTATTTGAGACAGCAAAACATGCCGTCGCTAAAAGATTATTTGAGACAGCAAAACATACCATCGCTAAAAGATTATTTGAGACGACAAAAAATACCATCGTGAAAGGTTTTTTGTTTCAACAAAATACATTTGGTTCTAATGTTTTTTGAGACGGTGTGGTATCGTCGCAAAAAAAAAAAAAAATGAGAATTACTTATATTAAATGAAAAATAACTGAAAAAGAAATCAATAATTGCATAATAATATAAAAATTCCAGTATAAAAATAACAATTCATCCATAATAAAAATATTCTTGCATTCATAACAACACATCAGCAAAATTACCCCACTACATAATGTTGCATAATACATATATAATGTTTAAATACATAATATTTTTCACAATTCAAAATAACGTAAATCAAAAACAAAAGTTTTCCTCATGATTCTTCCGTGGGTAACAAAAAAAGAGTTAGTCACATTCTTCACACACCTGCATTCCACAAGAAGTAAACTCCAACTCGGGAAATATCTGGAAAATAAAAATAAAAATAATTAATGACAATATAATTATGTGTTAATATTTTAATTATAAAAAAAATAAAAATTTAACTACTATATAATTACAAAGATAATTAAGTAAATAATTTTGGCTAGACAGAAATCTGGCGCTAACTCCCAAATCGGGAACCCGATTCGAGTCCTATCTTCTCCCACAAGTCTCTTGTGCCTAGGCGGTCGTGGGTGCCAAGTTTCGTGCTAATCCGACGCCATTTGGAGATTTTGGGGCGTCAACACCTCGAATTCAAGTTTCTTAAGGAACTAGTTTGCCTAGAGTGCAATCCAGCTATAACTCCCAAACCAGGAACCCGATTCGGGTTCCGTCTTCTCCCACAAATCTCTCGTTCCTAGGCGGTTGTGCGTGCCAAGTTTCGTGCTAATCTGACACCGTTTGGTGATTTTGGATTGTCAACACCTCGAACTCAAGTTTCTTAAGGAACTAGTTTGCCTAGAGTGAAATCGGACTCTAATTCCCAAACCGGGAACCTGATTCGAGCCCTGTCTTCTCCCACAAGTCTCTCATATCTAGACGGTCATGGGTGCCAAGTTTCGTGCTATTCCGACGCCATTTGGTGATTTTGGGAGTCAACACCTCGAATTCAAGTTTCTTAAGGAAGTAGTTTGCCTAGAGTACAATCCGACTCTAACTCCCAAACCGGGTACCCGATTCGAGTCGCATCTTCTCCGACAAGTCTCTTATGCCTAGGCGGTCGTGTGTACCAATTTTCATGCTAATCTGATGCCATTTGGTGATTTTGGGTCGTCAACACCTCGAATTCAAATTTCTTAAGGAACTAGTTTGCCTAGAGTGCAATCCGGCTCTAACTCCCAAACCGGGTACCTGATTCGAGTCCCGTCTTCTCCCACAAGTCTCTTATGCCTAGGCATTCATGTGTACCAAGTTTCGTGCTAATCTGACACCGTTTGGTGATTTTGGATCGTCAACACCTCGAATTCAAGTTTCTTAAGGAACTAGTTTGCCTAGAGTAAAATCTGGCTCTAACTCCCAAACTGGGAACCCGGTTTGAGTCCCCTCTTCTCCCATAGGTCCCTCATGCCTAGGCGGTCATGTGTGCCAAGTTTCGTGCTAATCCGACACCGTTTGGTGATTTTGGGGTGTCAACACCTCGAATTCAAGTTTCTTAAGGAACTAGTTTCCCTAGAGTGAAATTCGGCTCTAACTCCCAAAATGGGAACCCGATTCGAGTCCCGTCTTCTCCCACAAGTCTCTTGTGCCTAGGCGGTCATGTGTGCCAAGTTTCGTGCTATTTCGACGCCATTTGGTGATTTTGGGGCGTCAACACCTTGAATTCAAGTTTCTTATGGGACTAGTTTGCCTAGACTGAAATCCGGCTCTAACTCTCAAACCGGGAACCTGATTCAAGTCACGTCTTCTCCCACAAGTCTCTCATGCCTAGGCGGTCGTGTGTGCCAAGTTTCATGCTATTCCGACGCCGTTTAGTGATTTTGAGGCGTCAACACCTCGGATTCAAGTTTCTTAAGGAACTAGTTTGCCTAGACTGAAATCCGGCTCTAACTTCCAAATCGGGAACCTGATTCAAGTCCCATCTTCTCCCACAAGTCTCTCGTGTGTAGCCACTATCCTTTCGGGATGTGTACAATTAATTTATGGTTATTCTTAGCTTAGAATGCAAAGATACATTTTATACCTAAGCTTCTAGTGGTGGGGTATATGGATTCTTATCTTCTGCAGATTCCCTAAATACCTGGTGGCCACTCAATGCCTCATGAACCTATGACAGTCAATACATAATGTGTTAATCATATTCGAATTTTTTTATATATATGTACATATATGTTGTGTGAAAATTTAACTATCAAACAATTTAATTTATATCGAACTTGTCTGTTGGGATCCACACTCGCCCCCTGTGACACAAAGGCCATCATCTCAGCTCTCATCTGCTGTAAATGTGTAGAGAACTCTGCTTGCATCTCCTCCCTCAGCTCCTTCCTCAACTCATCCCTTAGTTCCGTACGAACCTGCTGGGTGATTTGAACAATAGTCGATGACTAGGGTGTTGACTGCGATGGCCTAGCACCATCTTTATACACCGCTCTCTGAGGCACAATTCTCCTGTATGTGCGACAATATCCATGTTTGTCATGTCCTATCAACTCATGGAAAATGGCATTCCTAACCTCCAAAGTTCGACAATCCTTAGGTAGCATGGAGAGTTGACGATTAAACTCATCCTGTATTGAATAAGACATACAAGTATATGTCAAATAAAGATGGTTGACACACAAAAAATAAAAAATAAAATTTAAATACAATGTTAGGTGTTTGGAAACTACCAAGGTCTGGATAATCTCAGGGTCATCTGCTCTACGTGTCATAAGCCACACATTCATTTTATCCGTAGACTCACCCTTATTGGTCATCTAGATTTTTTTAGAAATATGAAAATTAGAATCCAAATAATATGAAAATATACAATGTTTATTTATATACAAAAATAAAACAATAAAATATAAACCTCATATCTAATCTGAGCAAAAGTAGTACGCCTTGTGGTATGAGCTATGCCGTGAGCTCGCCGATTTTTAGCATTCCTAGTTTCAATTTTCTATAACAGGTTCAACAAATGTAAGTATATAAATATGATTTGTATGTTTACATATCATACATATAACTTATTTGTATACCTCAACATCGAAAGTACGCCAATACTCCACAAGTTCTTCCTACTAGCTTGGCACAATGTGCAAAGGAACATCATCCTTCAAATTAGGATCAGGACTTTTAGGCTTGAAATACTTGGTTTTAATATTATTCTTGTGATCCTTCCATATGCTATCGCAGGTTTTCATGCAGATTGGCTTATACTCCTCTGGACATATATTCAAATTGTCCTATAAAACACAATTTCAAAGTTTAAATAATAATAACAAAATTATGGAATTTGAATTTTTGGACAAAAATATACTTTTACCTTCACATCCTTCCAGATAGCATCAAGAATATCATCAAGCACAATGTTCCAGTCAAGAAAAGTAAGAGGAACAATGTTACCATTCCGCACAATAATGCCAAGTTGAGTAATTAACTTAGACACATTATCCCTATTGGGCAGTAATTTTCGTCAAATTGTGTGTCCAACTTTGTACTAGTACCCCACTCCTTAATGCCCTTGGCACATCCTCTACCATGCATAGTCGAGGTTGATGAAGAACTAACATGACCTTTGAGATACAATAAGAATAAACAATATGCAATGATAATAAACAAATGTAAATTTAAATAATGTTAATACAAATCGAATTCTTATACCTAAGGTGGGTTATGAAGAAGTCGAAGGGTCTGGAAAATACAATGAGAATAAACAAGCTATATATAATGAGAATAAATAAATGTATATTTAAATAATTTTCATACAAATCAAAGCAAATTTATAGACCTGCGGATGGCTCATAAGATGATGACTCTAGTTGGGATGATAGCTGCTGTGGTGCCACTGATGGTAGATGCACCGATGGTAGGCGTGGAGGCTGAGTAGATGATAGCTGCTGTGGTGCCACTAATGGTGGTCGATGCGGTGGCACTAATGGCCCCTCTGATGGTGCTCACTGTGATGCCTCCTCTAATGGTGGTCGTTGTGGTGGCTGGTCAGATAGTGGTGGCACTAATGGCCCCTCTGATGGTGGTCGATGTGATGCCTTCTCTAATGGTGGTGCCACTGATGTCCTCTTACGTACCACATCGGACATCATGCGTAGGAGATGATCAGGCTTTCTTTTCCTTGCCATAATAATCTGCAAGCAATATGACATTAATTGACATTAGAAACGTAGAGAATGGTTTTGAATTAACTATAATATGACATTAATTGAACTAATACAATTACAAAGACAAAGTAAATTAAGAAATTGATGATTAATTAAAACCTTGGCCTTAATTCAATTACTGATGTTTATTAAATATCAGTCTATTTCAACATCAAGTGTTTCTCCTTCTGCGGCTTCCCTTACCCAACCAACTTTTTCATCACGGAGCATTATGTTTTCTTCTAATTGTTGGCTCATATATGGCTCGTCGAATTCATATCAAATAAACCTCTTTGAGACATCTTTACCACTACTTGCCAATCTGGTTCTAACGGGTCTGCAACATACCAAACTTGCTCTGCTTGGGATGCCAAGATGAAAGATTAATTGGTAATTCGATCATCTCAGTACAACAAATGATTGAAGTTGACCAACGTGAAATTGAAGACATCTTGTATCTTCCCATGAATGTTGTCAATCCAATCACACTTAAACAACCCATGCTTCTTCTCATTGGAATATCGAATCTCAACAATATCTGCCAATTGTCCATAATAGTACACAGACCCCACATGAGGATTCTTGTCTTTCCGACTAGCATAACTTATGGTATCTGCCTTCAAAGCTACACCACAACTTTGTGTGGCTCGACGATCATCCATGGCCTTTAGTCAATACCGAAACCCACTCATTATATACCTGTTGAACCTCCTTGCCAGGTTATGAGGATCATTTGCCAATACAATAATCTCTTCAGAAAATGTGACATCACTAGTCCTTCGCAAAGTTTGAACCTATTTAAAAAAAAATGTAAAATTTAAAATGTAGTTCGACTTAGGTAACTATAATCTATAGATTTAAATACATACATGTTCCTTGAACCAAATGTGAAAAGTTTCAAAATGTTCACGCCGAAGCTGATGATCATCAACACGAGGCATTTTGACCTTAAGTACTTCAAGGTGTTTGCTGTGTAAATTGAAAATTTATCAATAAAAAAATTTTGGTTCAAAATTCAATGAAACATAATAAAATATTGAGTGAGTGACATTACTTTATGAATGGTTGAACCGCGCTTGTATTGAATAAGACATACCGATGAGCTTGTACCCAAGAAGTATTATCAAGATAAAAGCTTGTGCTTTTACCAACAGCACGACCCAGATTATCATCACCATTGTCGTTCCTCACGGGTCGACTAGATTTGGTTTCCACAGCATTGAGATATTGTGCACAAAAATTCATACATTCTTCCATAAGATATCCTTTAGCAACTGAACCTTCTGGATGAGCTCTATTATGCACATAATGCTTCAAAGTGAGAAGATACCTCTCAATTAGATACATCCATCGAAACTAAATCGCTCCAGCTAATAATGCTTTGTCAGCTAGATGTACAGGAAAGTGCTCCATTATATCAAAAAAAGTCAAAGGAAATATTTTCTCTAGATGACAAAGTGTTACGACGATACGAACTTGAATATATTGCAAATCCGTCACACGATTCACTTTGGAACATGATTGACTAAAGAAATTGCTCAATTCAATCAAAGGTTCAATTACATTCTTCGGTAACGATCTTCGAATAGCCAATGGAATAAGTTGTTGCATCAGAATATGACTATCATGGCTCTTATGTGAGCGCACGCGATGCGATATATTGGATGAATACCCGTCGAGAACTCTAACTTCCTTCAACACTTTCAAGAACAAATCTTTCTCATCCTTGGTCATCGTGAATTATGCTGGTGGTAAATAAGCTTTATTCGACCCTCTTAATTGCAAATGTAGGGATTTTCTAATATTCATTTCTTGTAAATCACGCCGAGCATTAACACCATCCTTCAATTTTCCAACAACCCCTAATATTGTCCACAACACATTGTCACAAACATTCTTCTCTATATGCATGACATCGAGGTTGTGTCTTATTAGATTGTGCTCCCAATATGGCAGTTCATAAAAGATACTATTTTTCTTCCAGCTATGCGTGCGATGTCCAGTTTTCTCCTTCTCAACTTGTCTCCTATGCCTCTCCTTAAGGTCATTCCTCTTGTATTGGGTTAAAATACCCTCACATTCTAATTGTAGCAACATCTCAGTTCTAGACAACAATTTTGGTTTGAGTTTGAATTCTTGACTACCATCAAATGTTACTTTATCCTTTCGAAATTTATGGCCACTAGGTAAAAATCTGCGATGACCCAAGTATGATTGTTTCCTATTATTCTTCAACCAACACGATGTAGTTTCCTTCTTGCAACAAGGACATGCATATTCACCTTTAGCGCTCATCCTGACAAGTTTGCATATGCAGGAAAATCACTAATTGTCCACAGTAAAGCTGCATGCAATTGAAACATTTGATTTGTTGATGCATCAAATGTGGAGACACCGTCATTCCATGGTTTTTTCAAATCCTCAATCAACGGTTGCATATACACATCAATCTTGTCACCAAGTCCTTTCGGGCCATCAATAAGCACAGATAAAATTAGAAATGGTTGCTTCATGCACATCCATGGCATCAAGTTGTATGAAATAAGCACAACAGGCCAAGTGCTATGAACTATGGTCATCATCCTGAATGGGTTAAACCCATCAGATGCTAAGCTAAGCCTTACACTGCGGCAATCATTACTGAAGTCAATATTCCGACGGTCAAAATCTTTCAACACAAGGGAGTCAACAGGATGTCTAAAGACACCGTCATCAGTTTGTTCCTCTGCATGCCATCTCATTAACTTGGCCGTCTTGGATGACATAAAAAACCTCTGCAACCTTGCCTTTAAAGGAAAATACCTCATCTATTTTGCAGCTATTCGTTTGCCACCTTTGTTAGGACCATTTGAACCACCATCACCATTTGATTTCCATCTAGAACTGTTGCATATGACACATTTATCAAGATTGGCGTCCTCGTTTCGAAACAACATGCAATTGTTGGGACATGCATCCCACGTCTCATACGTGAAGCCCAAATCTGTTGTGACCTTTTGAACTTTATAATATGAGTCCGGGAGTTTCACACCTAACGGGAATGCCTCATTCAATAACTCAAGCAACATGTCAACAGACTTGTCTGTCCACTGATTAAGCACG
The DNA here is from genome assembly GCA_030407325.1 of Camellia japonica. NCBI lineage: Eukaryota > Viridiplantae > Streptophyta > Magnoliopsida > Ericales > Theaceae > Camellia > Camellia japonica. The sequence continues at coordinate 194,171,438 of JAPPVO010000002.1, read as the reverse complement.
TTCATATGTAGAACTCGAACAATAAATGACAAAGATGTGAACTTCTGACAACCCGGATACAATTCACTTTGTGCATCTTGAAAAAGTTTGAAATACTTTGCAGTCTCTACATTTGGAACAAGCTGGGGTTCAGTTGCATGGGGATCAGGCGCTTGTGGTTCATTATCCTCAACACTTATATCAGCAAGTGGATTTCCCATAGCCCCTTGTATCATTCCAACCATATCATTCCCAATGTTTGAATTAGCCAATGTTTCATTCTCTTGATTACCATGCAGAGATATGTAAGATTCCCCATGATTAATCCAATGTTTGTACTTTTTAAAAAAACCATTCAAAATCAAATGCTTCGCACACCCTCTCATACAAGATGATATCTATTCTCACATTTCCTACACGGACAACTAATCATCGAACCTTCAACCCTATTGGTGTAGGCAAACACAAGGAATTGATCAATCCCATTAATGTATTCCCTCGACATCCTATTTGGCAAGTCAACCCAACTCTTATCCATCCTCTGTTCTTCCCTTCAATATCTCTTCTGCACGCATCCACAAAAATTAAATATCAAATAACTATAAAAAATGATTAATTTGGGAAAAAAAAAAAAACAAACAATCAAATAGTCGTAAACATCAGTCTCGAATCAGGTTCACAGTTTGAGAGTTAGAGCTGGATTTCACTCTAGATAAACTAGTTTCTTAAGAAACTTAGAATTCGAGATGTTGACACCCCAAAATCACCAAACGGCATCGAATTAGCACGAAAATTGACACACACGACCGCCTTGGCACGAGAGACTTGTGGGAGAAGATGGGAGTCGAATCGGGTTCCCGGTTTGAGAGTTAGAGACGGATTTCAGTCTAGGCAAACTAGTTTCTTAACAAACTTAGAATTTGAGGTGTTAATGCCCCAAAGTCACCAAACGACGTCGGATTAGCATGAAACTTGGGACATACGACCGCCTTGGCATGAGAGACTTGTGGGAGAAGACAAAACTTAGAATGTAATGATCATACTATTTTGTGGCCTAGAGTTGGTCTCATTGTTTTATTCTTTCTCCGAAGCCTATAACTATTCATAGCTATTACATTGACACTTAAATAGAGTTCGGCCCATGTTTTATTTCTAAGCAATGGATTGTGATTCGATATTAGAAATATATTGAATTTTTCCAATACTTTTATTTACAAAGACTGCATATTTAATTTCTATCCATGTGTAAATCTTTTTTCTTCTTTACGGTGAAGTTGTTTGATCCATGGGGTCTCATTAATTTTCTGGTATGCAAAATTTTATTAGAACGTATGTGAATCTTATATTTGTATAAGGATTTACAAAAGAAAAAAAATGAAAAAGAAGAATAAGGGGTTTATTCTGTTGATGCATGCACTTAAAATAATGTCATTATCAATGTGAAACAGATACATAAATCATAATTGGATACCTTTTGTTTTTTCTGGAGGGTAGTCAATTGAAATGAAAGATCATACTCATTCATTAGCAAAGTAACAAAGCAAACTTTCATGCTAGAAATACTAACAAATATCAATAAATATTAACAAATACATTGATTAAGATACATGAATTTGATATGTTTATTAATATCCTTAATATTATTAGAAAACTCACTTTAATATTTTGTATGGGTACCAACACTTGGCCACTTGACAACAACGCGCACCAACATTTGGGCACTTGGCACGTTTTTTTGTTAGATTTATGTATACATAACAAAGTTTCAATTGCACTTGACATTGTGTCAGATCTCCGTATATCTAACATAACTTCAATTGCACAATTGTGGTAGCATTCCTAGTTCAGTTGAATTTAATTGGATCATGAAAGCTATGGCAAAGTCCTAATCAAACCCACTATTCCACTAACCCAAATTCAGCTTCCAAATCACAATAAACTAAAATTAATTAAATCCAACTGTAACTAATCAACTATCTTTATTTATTTTTCCAAAACAACATATAGTATCTTTGGCAATGCCAATCCTTCAAATAAGCCCATTCCAACTATTCAATGAATGGACTTACAAAACAAAGCATCACAGAGTAAAGTGTCAATATGAGAGTGTGTATAATTCATGAATATACATAAGACGCATGTATATACCTACCTGATATATATATATATATATATAGGTAATCTTGAATATTGAGAAACCGACCATAAGAGTAAATAAATAAACACTAGCCAAAAATAAAAATGAGATTTTGTAAATAAATAAACATAGAGCACTTACAGCTCTAACAAGGAAACTCCGGCGAGAGTGAGATTTGGAGGAGGAGATGGAATGAGGAGGGAGTTGAGAGTGGAAGGGTCGCTACTAGCCGTCACTCGTTGCTACTCGTCACTCCGGCGAAGGCCATTGTTTGCTACTAGCTGTCACTCGCTGTTGCTTGTCACTCTAGCGAAGGCCGTTGTTCACCCTCGTCACTCGTCGTTCACCCTCGTTCAATGTATGGTAATGCTGAATGTGACAGTAACTTTTAGGGATTTTGAGGATTTTGGGATTTTGGGATTTTGATTTCAGAAAGCTTTTGGGATTTTGATTTCAGAATTTTAGGGATTTTGAGGATTTTGGGATTTTGGTTTCAGAAAGCCACTATAGGGATTTTAGGAAATACTTGACCGCGAATGGGATACAAATCATGAGCAAGACACGAAATTTTTATTTTTTGCAACGGCATATTTCAACCGTCACAAATGATAAATATTAACCAATAAAATGACGTCGTTTTACCAAGATTTAGTTTGCGATGGGTTTTTGCCATCACAAATGGTCCACTATTTGCGACAGTAACTTTTTCCTGTCGCAAAATAATTTTTTTTGCGATGGTACACCAGGCGTCGCAAACGTTCTTGCATTTTTCTTTTACAGTCATTAGCGACAGGGGTCAGTACTGTCGCAAAAGGTCATTTTTTTCAATGATAGATGCACGCCATCACAAAAGACATTTTTTGGCAACGGCTACTACATTGCGTCGCAAAAAACCATTTTTGGCGACGACACTTAACCCGTCGCAAAAAGTTCCATGTTATTTGCCCTGTTTTCTTGTAGTGTAGGGTTTTGATTGAAGGATTTAATAATCTAAAAATCTGTTATTTCAAGTTAACTCTTATTCATTGAATAAAACAATGGTTACACACTTGGCAACTACTACCTTTCTTGACACTAACATAGAGTTTTCTTTCTCCATGGCTCCTCTTTCTCAGTCTCCCTTCCAAAATTTTTTAAAATAGAGATGAACGTGATAGACCAAAAAAAAAAAAAAAAAAAACATTATCAAAGTCTCCAACGACAACATCATTGTGGTTGACATTGACACTGCTTTCTGGCGTCTTAGACTTTCACACTTTGCCTAATTTTCTAGGGCTTTGGTTTAATTTTTCAGTTGAAGAGTTTTGAAAAATCATGGTTTTGTATAAAGTGGAAAAATATGGCCTTGCTAGTTACTATTGACGAGCTTTATTGGATAGTCCCACTTGCTTTCTCGTATGTTATTGAGATATTGGTGTTAAATAAACAATGTTTTGTTCAGATGGCATCACTGAATGAAAGTTAAAATAAATTTAAGAAGCAACAAGAGAAGTGCCAGTCAACCTTTTCAAGCATTGCAGCCAATGCAGGACCTTCTAAGGCAACAACAAATCACAGGGCTGCATCTGCAGGCTCATCTTCTTCAACCAATAGAAAACCACCAGCCCCAACGGTCAAATTTTCAAATGATATAGAGAGACTTCAACACATTAATAGCATACATAAAGGCCCTATAGGAGCTCAGATCAAGCGTGTTATAGACTTGTTGTTTGAGGTACAAACCTAACCTTCCCTTTCTTTATTTTCCTTTTCTTTATTGGATGATAATTTTACTTTCTTGAGAGCAAATAACTATTTGATTTTTATAGTTTTTCCATAATCTCAATGGCTAATGACATTTGACTATTAGTCATGTATGGTTAATTACCATTAAGAGTGTGGATGAAACGTTATGTCTTGTGGGTCGTGGCTACTAGTTAGTCTAGTTCTCTAGAAATGGGCAAAGGAGACAATTTGTAGATGAAATTTTTTTATCTTGCGACTCAAAATTGAAATATCACTCACTTCTTAGCAATTAAGCACACTAGAAGAACATTTCTATCTTCCTCTTTGGAAGTAAGATGAACATAGGGCTTGTACTATTGTTCATTAATATTTCACTATTAAAAATAGCATGTGCACTGAATGTTGAAACATTAGAGTTATTAATCTAAGTTGAATGAGAGTTTTCTTGTGAGTTGAAGTATTGGTTGTTACTTAGTAGAGGCCTTGCCTCGGATTGCTAATTGTTATCATCACCATTAATCCTTGTGCATACCCAGAAATGGTCCATTGTTTTATAAGGTGAAGTATGGGTTGTTACTTAGTAGAGGCCTCACCTTGGTTTGCTGATTGTTATCATCACCCTAATCCTTGAGCCAATTGTTCCTTTTTTCTTTTTTTTCTTTTTTTTCTTTTTTTTTTAATCAACAAAATAAACTTTATTCATAAGATTAAAGTGATATAACCTTACATTAAACATCAATAAAGATAAGACCAAACTGAAGTAGAAAGGGTGCTATAAGCATCATAACAAAAATCAATCATCTCAACTATGTTGGCACAATTGAAAATGCCCAATCATCTGCAGCACCCAAAACTATGGTTAAAGAGCATTCAACCAAAGTTAACACGAGAAAAAAACATCCAAGCCAAATAGGAACAGACCAACACCCCTGTTGTCATCAAAGACTTCACTGCTGCTAGATTGAAAACCAAGTCATTCACTGAGTAGACCACATCCTTACACTTATGTCTCCCCCAAAGTGCAATTCTAATTTGGATAAGCTCCACCAAAGATTCCCATTTAACTTGAATCCCATTAAACTTGAGATCATTTCTTACTTTCCAAATTGACCATACCACCGCATAGGGAATGGCCTCCTACATCTTTTTTTGTGGTTTAACAAATTTAAATCCGGACCACTAAAGAAACAGGTCACAGATTTAGCCTAGTGTGGCCCAACAAAGACCCCATCACTCTAGTAACTCAGTCCATAATCTCCAAATCAAAGGGCAATGAAGAAATAAATGGTTCTCTGTTTCATCAGCTTGGTCAGCTTCTATTTTCAGAGGCAAATACTAATAATTCTGGCCCACTTCCCAGTTAATTAACATTTTAAATATATAGTGTCATTTTAAGGCTTGTGTATATAGAATAATAATTACCATTCCATATGCTCAATGAATCATAATACCAAATATTTATATTTTTTAAAGTACTTAAATATTTTTGACATCAATTGGTTAAAACTTGTGTAGATTTTTTTTTTTTGGGTGAGAATTCTCCTCTATCTTCATCTCATTTTTCTTTTTGATTCTCCATTCATTAGTTGGCAAACCATAACTGTTCCATTTACTTCCTCTCTCCCTCTGGCTAATCTTATCCACTTGATTTTGTGTATGATAAATGCTTATGATATAGTTGTCATGTTTAGATAATGTGTCCGTGATGACAATCGTTGACCCAAAAAATAGTCAAAATAAGCGTCATGCCTTTTTGAGCCAGTAATAAATTCAGCCTAGTAGTTTCCTAAAATACATTGATGCTCCTTTACATTCAGATGGAGAAAATATCTCTGGCTACCTTCTTCCATCAATTAATGTATTTTGGAGTCGATGCTCTTGTTAATATACCTTCTTCCTGTGAGAATTTTTTTGAATTTCATGAGATCTCATTAGTAGTGGGAAGTATTATTACCCTGGCATTGCACAGCATGACATTAACTTGTGTTATTATCCGTAATGAAATATTAATTTTTAAATTTTAATGTAATATAATTTCAGTTTTCCTTCTCTTTTCCCGCAATGTAGCTTACTAGAATTTCTGCTAGTGGTCGTTGTTTTTGTAAGTTTTCTGTGTATTCAACTTAAGTATGTTTACAAAGAGTGCATCAGTTATATAGCCCTAATCTATGACAGAAAAGGGGAATACAAAGAAAAGGGAATTGCCTACTTCGTAATATACACAAGTAAGGAAATTGCCTAATTCCTAATATACCATATATACAACATATATTCTCACACTTCCGCTCAAACTCAAGGTGTTTTAGCAGAAAACATTGAGAGTTTGCTAAGAAGAAATTGAAACCGAGTGGTAGTGTGAGTCTTGGTGAAGAAGTCCACAAGTTGCAAAGCCGAGAAGACAAAAGGAAGCGAGATAGAGCCAGACTACAGATGCTGTCAGACAAAGTGACAATCAATCTCAATTTGTTTCGTCCGTTCATGGAAGACAGTATTGTGGGCAATCTAAACAGCATTGTAGTTGTCACAATAGAGGGAGGTCGGAGAAGACTGAGGTACACCCAAATTAGAGAGAAGACAACGAAGCCAAACAAACTCAGCAGTAGCATGAGCCATAGCACGGTACTCAACTTCGGCAGTAGAGTGAGCAACAATAGTTTGTTTCTTGCTTTTCCAAGAGATCAAGGAATCGCCAAGAAACATAGAGAAACCAGAGGTGGACTTGCTATCAGTAACATCACCAGCCCAATCAGAATTAGCATAGGCCACCAAGTCTAAAGAGGAAGTAGATGACAACAGAAAGCCCTGAAAGATGGTACCCCAGAGATAGCGAAAAATGCGAACCAAAGCAGCCCAATGGATAGAGCAAGGAGCAGAAACGAACTGACTAACCACATGAATAGCATAAGCAAGATCAGGGCAAGTGATAGTCAAATAAACTAAACAACCCACCAACTTGTGATAGACCGTGGGATCATCCAGAGGGACACCATCAATAACATTGAGCTTCACATTAAGCTCAATAGGTGTATCAGAAACCTTAGTATCAGTAAGACCGGCACGGTGAATAACCTCATTAGCATACTTGGTCTGAGACAGAAAATAGCCCTTTGGAGAAGAGGCAACCTCAATACCAAGAAAATATCGTAATGGATCCAGATCCTTCATTTCGAAGGTATGGAAAAGATGTTGCTTGACTTCAGAGATAGTAGAAAAGTCAGAGCAGTGATAATCATATCATCTACATAGAGTAGGAGAGCACCAAAACCAGCTGAGGTATATCTCAGAAACAAAGTAGAGTTAGAAGCAGAATGATGAAACCCAAGCTCGGTAATGGTAGTCTAAAAGCAATCATACAAAGCACGAGGAGATTACTTCAAACTATACAAAGCACGCTGAAGACGACAAACCTGCCCAGAGGAGTGGAGAAGACCAGGGGGAAGACGTATGTAGACCCTCTCAGTGAGATAACCTTTAAGAAAAGCATTCTTAACATCCATATGATAGAGAGGCCAATGTCGAATAGCAGCAACAGAAATCAAGGTACAGACAGCAGTCATCTTGGAAACAGGGGTAAATGTCTCCTCATAATCAATACCATACTTCTATGAGAAACCCTTGGCAACCAAATGAGTTTTGTAGCACTCAAGAGAACCATCTGAATGAGTCTTGACTTTATAGACCCATTTGCAACCAACCAGATTCTTGCCAACAAGCAAAGAGACCAACTCCCAAGTGTTAGTTTTCTGTAACGAAAACAACTCATCCTCCATAGCTTGAACCCAATTAGGATCTTGACAGGCCTCCGTATAAGACTATGGTTCTAAAAAAGAATGAATAATAGACAAAAAAGTACGATAGAAAGCAGAAAAACATGTATTAGACCAACCCAACCTGTTTGGAGGACGACGCTCATGAGTAAGATATCGATGTGCAGCAGGATCAATGTGATGCCCTGGTTCTACACTATTGGTTGCAGTCAAGGGAGAGTCACTAATGAGTCCTATGGTCAATAACCAAGTAAGATCCCAGATTGCCGGAGGAGTCAAATTAGCCTCCCTTCTAAGTCCAGCTTTCTTAGGCAGCGCACTGCCCTTTTGACAGATCTTAAAAGGTATTGACACAAGGTCTTACAAGCAACGATAAGGTTCTTACATAGAATATAAATACATAACAATCACAATATATATATAACTCAAAAGATGGTTCCATTACATTACATCCCAAAAGAAAGCTTAAATCTTCAAATGAGTCTTTACAAAACATCTAAAAAGAAACTTCTAATTTTTTTTTTCTAGGATAGCCAAAAGTCTTCAAAAGTTTCGGGCTCATCGTCTCCAGCTACGAGTTCTGCTTCATCACTTGGCATGATACGCCGTGAGCTTTGAATGCCCAGTAAACACACACACACCCTACCCCTTTTTCCGGTCCAATACACAATCACCATTATAACATCAAGTAATAAAGCATAATACTCAATTAAATAAATAAAGGGTTAAGTTAGGTTGTTAGCAACTAGAAATCCCCCAAAGAGATTTCGTCCTCCCAACCACGAGAATCGGACGCGGATTATTCGGTATGCCCCCTCTTTTGCTGCTTTGTTGCAGACCTAACCTCGGATGCCTACCAACGGTTATGTACCGTGTAGCGCCAACCGTAGGGCCTCAAAAGAGATGGTAAAATAGGGCCTTGCCCGAATCCCTCCTTACACCAAACCACCTAGGGTCTGAATACAACCGCTCCGTTCAAGGGTTCCGAAAACCACTTGCACAAGACTTTAACTTTCAAATAAGGAACGCATCCCAACAATCCATATATCACATATTCTCATCTTTTCATCATTCAAGTGTTTGAAAACCCAATACCCTCCCCATTAGGTTTCCCGTTGAATTAAATGTCTTAAATCAAGGTTAGTCCAACTTATAAGATAATAACATCCATATAAGCATGCATTCTTAAGATGAGAAAGGTAAATAACATAATCACAACACATATAATATCATGTCAAGATAGGATCATAAGCTAATAAGCAATCTCATGAACTCAAGGGTATAAAACATCCACACATAACAAAATTTCCAGATTTAATATCACATAAAAATTAAAATGAAAGGACTATTTTAGATCCTTCACCGGACTTGGCCCTCCTATGGTTCGTAGAGGATTTAATCTAGTTTCTAGAAAAATTTTCGGAAATGGGATTGCTTTTCCAGATTTTAAGTTATTTAGAAAATATTCCAGCGCTGTCCAGATTCTGTCCAGATCCGTCGACTGTTACGAAAAATTGATTTTCTTGCAAACCGCTTAATGTTTTTTGATGAAACCAATTTTAGTTGAAAGCTAACACCTTAAGGAAGGTTTTGACATAAAATAGAGGTCCAGAATAATTTTGTACATTTTTCTAGAATTTCTGGAAGTGGGCTGCAAAAACAGATTCTAGGGTACTTTGCCCAAAACAAGAAGATTTATGAAAAAGGGGTTCCACCAAGGAAAAGTTTCATTTCTTTTGTGAAGAAAATATGCTAACTATCACATGTTTAACTCAGAAAATTTGTTTGAAAGAGTGCCCTTGAAAAGTTGAGAGATTGGTACAAAAGAAGATGGTTTTGTGCCAAAATGGGGAAAATACAAGAGAGATGGAATCAATACTCAACCCTTAGCATTTTTAACATAAGAACTTAGTAATAACAGATCTGAAAAAATTATTTAGAACCTTTAGAAACATGCATTAGAAAAAGGAAATGAAAGAGAAGGTTGTGTTTGTGGCTTACCTACTAAGCTTTGCACAAGAAAACTCTCTTCTTCCTCCTTCTCCTCTAGACTTCACTCTCTCTCTCTCCTCCCTCTCTCTAGCCGAATGTGTGTGTGTGTGGTGTTTGTGCTTTGCCAAGCTAGGGGGGGTGTTGGTATATATAGGCAAATTTTGATGTAAAAGGACAAAAAGGACAAAAAAGCCCATTAGTTGGAAATGGATGGAAAATTTAGGATTTGTTTGAAGTTTAAAGGAATAGAAGTGATTTGGGGGGCTTACTCTTAGGTTTAGGCAACTTTTGGTTGTAACGAAACTAGTTTTGGGAATTTGCATCCTAGGTTTAGGGTATTAGGTTGTGTTCTGCCAGAATTTCATAATCATAAACCTTGAAAATTGGCTCCTCTCTTTTCCCTATGGTGGCCGGCCTTGGGGAAGTGTGATGGGTTATTATTTTAATCATTTTAGGTACTAGTATACACACACACATATATATATATATTACATGATTGATGATACTTCAAGGTACAAGGTACAAGTACTAGTTTTTGGGGTGAGTTTTGAATTTAAATAAAGAGTAAGGGCTTGGAGTTAAATACATGTAACTTATGTGGAATTAAATTAGGTTAGGGAACTTATTCCGGCTAGGGAAATTCCTGTTTTGATAAAAAAAGAGTAAATAAATAAAATAGTAATGCTAACCGACAAGTTTCGAATTAATTCAAGTAACTGAGGGGCTTTAGGAAAATAATTCAAACATTAGGGTTTATTAGAGTGAATACATATTTCAGGGGCTTCACAATCAAAGTCATTAGAAGCAGAAGGAGCAGCAATAGGAGTAGAGACAACTGGTGGTGTGAGAGCCTGATGACGAGAATAGACCAACAACGAAGGGGAAGAAGAAGCTGAAGGATGAGAAAAAGCCATGAGTGACGCAGACGAAGAAGTAAGAATGGCCTTAGGAGGAACAATGGAGATGTACTCATCGGACGGGACCTCAGAAAGAAATGGGTCAATGTGAACCAAATCTTCTTTGGAAACGGGAGCAGTGAGAAGGAGAAGCTGAAAGTAAGACAGACGTTCAAGAAAGAAAACATGACGGGGAGACATAAAGGCAATGAGAGATAGGGTCATAACAACGGTAGCCTTCCTAAGTAAGACTGTAACCTAAAAAAACACACAAGACAGACCAAGCACTGAGTTTGGTCCTATCTTTACGGGGAATGAGAACAAAACAAGCAGACCCAAAGACACGCAGAAGGGAATAATTGGGAGGTTGGGAATACAGAGCCTTGTAAGGGGATTGACCGGAGAGTAGGGGAGTGGGCATGCGATTAAGGAGGAAAGTAACGGTAAGAACTGCCTCACCCCAGAATGGTGACGGAACAGAGGCAGAAAGAAGGAGAAATCAAGCTGTCCCAAGGAGGTGACGGTGTTTACGCTCAACACGACCATTTTGGGCAGGGGTATTAGTATAAGAGGTTTGGTGAATAGTGCCCAATATAGCCAAATACTCATAGAATTCAGTTTTAAAGTATTTCCCACCCAAGTCAAACCGGAGTATTTTAATTGTGGCCCCAAACTATGTAGTGATCATAGACTGAAAGATATGATTTATCTGGTAGAAGTCAGATTTATGAACCATAAGATAAACCCAGGCATGACGAGTACAATGATCAACAAAGGACACATAGTACGCAGAACCCCCTTTAATGAGAACAGGAGAAGGGCTCCAAACATCAATATGTATAAGAGAAAAAGGGGGAAGTAGAAATAGAAGTATTGTTATTAAAAGGTATATTCAACTTAAGTATGTTTACAAAGAGTGTATCAGTTATATAGCCCTAATCTATGACATAAAAAGGAAATACAAAGAAAAGGAAATTGCCTAATTCCTAATATACCATATATACAATATATATTCTCACATCTTTTGCCTTTGCTGAAGTATGGTGATGGACAACAGTACACCTGCTGCCATTCCACTAAGCAGTGCTATGTCATCTATGTCAGATATGCCTGTGAGTCCTTCTTCAGTGGCATCTATTGGCCATTTCCCCTTTACCGCATCAGATATATTGGGTATGGGAGTAGATACATCAGCACTTGACACAACATTTACTTCTGATGTGGAAAATTCAGTAGGATTGCGGCTTCCACTAGATAATGGAGCGGGGAATTCCAGAGATTTCCTTCGATCATTGGCTCAGATACCTTGGAATTTTAGCCTTTTAGACCTGACAACAGACTTGTCAAACTTGGGAGGTACTTTTGGACCATTTCAACGGTTATATAATTGTATAATAAGTTGTAATGTTGTTTGGGATTGAAGTTGCACCTTTATACTCAGTTTGTTAAACATAAACGAGTAGATTTGTTCAGTTTGTGTGACATTGTATTCTTACCAGCTTAGCAAACCTGCAAAGACTCCTGAAAATTAAGTATGACTATAGGCAAACATTTTAACGCTTGTCAGTGTACAATTATAGTTAATTGGACATTTTGTCAACAAAACTTGATTGTAATGAAAAACAATTGGGGGGAGGAGAAGATTTCGTTCAGAAGAAATGGCATGCTATTCAAAAAGGAAATTGCGGTGTTGGTGAAGTGCAAGCCTTTTATCTGTTAATATTCACATCTTAAAAACATACAATGTGCACCTACACCCATTTCTTTCTTATAAGACACATTACTTATTCGGAAAGGAAAATGCTGAAGACAGCCCATAGGGCTATTGTTAATGTTGGAAAATATGTAAGAAGTGTATTGAAATGTGTAAAAAGTGTATAGAAATATACGAGTGTTTTGGGATATGTAAAAAGTGTATTGGAATTATAAATATTTTGGCATTATATGCTTCTTAATGACAACCTTATCACTTATATGACCCATTTAGAAATTGTCCAATACATTGCTTATATGTATATATAGTAATTCAACAACCATTTCCCGGTAAACATGTCTTAGCCCTCTGAATGACAAAGTGGTTGTTTTATTATGTTCATGATTCTTTTAAACATTTTGTGTTTGGTGGTGGATTTAAGCAGCCAATCTTCTACATGCATGGATACACATCTAAGATTAGATCTGAAAATAAAAAGATAGGTTTTTTGGCTACCATTGCATATATTTATTGTCTTGTTCATTTTGATCCTGTTTTTTGTTTTTGTTTTGAAAATTCTTTTGTGTTTTGATTAATTATATATCTATTACTTTGAAATTGGTTGCAGATCTAGGAGCCTTGGGAAATTATCCTGGCTCCCCATTTTTGCCTTCTGATTCCTCTCATTATCAAATTGCATTGAAATCTATTAATTTTTGCAGTCTTGGCTTCTTTCACCTTTAGGTAATTTTGCACACTGGCTATATAAGCTAGGTATTTTATGTGTTCCACATGCATGCTTAAGCTTCTTACACTTGAAATGTTGACTTACATATGAGCCAAACTGTAGACACCCCATTTTTGACTGATCTTAACACTCAAACGTCATCGTTTGTGCACGCATTATGCATGTTTGTGCTCGTTTTGAGTGCCCGAAGATCTCGGTCGTGCGCCATGTCTTTGAGCCTCTAAACCCTTTGTGTTTTGGCCTGGTTTTTTGACTGGACCTTGGTGCCTTTGCCTGGAGGGAGAGAGAGGCCTGTTGGCCACTTTTTGTAGCTGTAGGCTACTTTTCCCTCTTGTAGGCCACTTGTGGTGGTCGGTAGGCTAGTTTCCGGAGCTTTCGGCTAAACGCCTTGTTTCGGGGCCTCTTAGCTCCCTTCTTTTGGTTGGTTTTTGGACCATACCTTGTTACCCCTTGCCTGGAGGAAGGGGAGGGCCTGTCGGCCACTTTTGGCAGTAGTAGGCCACTTTTCCCTCTTGTAGGCCACTTGAAGTGGCCGGTCGGCTAGGGGGAGTGGCCGGTCAACCACCTTGAGTGGCCGACAGCCATTTTTCTATTTTTGCAGATATTTTTGGTGCCAGCTGTGCCAGTTGTTGGTCACTGAATGCATCCTCCCTGGATTCAAGCAAGCTCTTGCTTGAATTTCTATAAAAGAGGAGGTGCCTCCCCCTTCTTGAGGGTTCAGATTTTTTAGAGCAAAAAAATCCACTCTCTCTATCTAGAATTCTCTATATATATATATATATATATTTGTGCTTGAAAGTGAGAATTCTTTGTGCATTTGCAAAGGGACTCTTGATCAAACACCTCTACCTTGAAGCTAAGGTACTTTGAGGTCTTATTTAAGCTCTTGAAAGTTGGTTTTGGCTCAGAAGTTGTCTCCTTGGCTGTTGTGCTTCAAGGGTAAGCCATATTATCTTTAAAGCTTTGTTTCAGTTGCTTACTTAGCCACCTTTGCATACTATTTTAGGCCTACCATTAAACTACAAAAACCTTTGTTTTTAAGTGTTAAAAATGGTAGTTTAAAGTGTTTTTGGAGTTAGGGGTGTTTTACCCTCTTTGGTGGCTTATTTGCTAAGCTTCTTGCCTTCCTTTAAAGCTTTTGAAACCATCTTGTTTTGGCCTTTTAACCACTAAATTCCAGAGGAATTTAAGTGGTAGAAAACTTGTTTTGATGTCCCAAATAGGAGGGGGTGGTCCCCCCTCCTCTTGTCATGTTAGCATGTGTTGTTGGCCTATCAAATGAGCATGTATTTCTCCCTTCTTGAGGCTTAGTTTGAGCATGTTTTTGTGACTTTTTGGACCTGCTATAACTCTATTTTTGGCTGGTTTTGTCACCTCTTGCATGCTTCATACACTTGTAGTGTAATCCAACTTGCTAGCCTAACATGCTTCATTTCTTAGCCTATAATTCTAGCGTGTTTTGGCTCCACTCCAGCATGTTTTTGGCCATTATTTAACATGCTTTAACTGTAATTTTGGTTGGTTGGGCCACCTCTTGCTTGGTTTTTGCACTTGTAGTGCAATCATGCTCATTAACCTAATGTACTTGGTGATTTGGCTTATCATTCTAGCTTATTTTGGCTACACTCCAACATGTTTTTGGCATTGTTTTGACATGCTTTAGGACTGTTTTGAGTGGTCTTGGCCTCTTAGGGCTTGCTTTGTATAGCTATGGCATAGTTGGCTTTGCTAGTCTTGAGTTTTGAGACTCTTAGCATGTTATATTTGTGATGTTTGTGTGATATGCCATCATTTGGTATGTAATTTCAGAGTTTATATCTTTGCCATGCTCCCACTTGAATCACTCTTTAAGTGCTTTTTGAGAATTGAGCTTTGTGCCTTGTTTGTAAGCCATCAAATAAGCATGCTTTTCTTACTTCTTGAGCCTAAGTTTCAACATGATTAGGCCACTGTTTTGGCATGTTTAACCTCTATCCGGGTTGGTTTGGTCATTTAGGCTTAGTATTGTGTGCCTATGGTGTTATGCTCTTTGCTAGCTTCAATGCTTCGACTCCGAGCATGTCTTGCATGCATCCTTTTCATGCTTTGATGTCATTTAGCATCCTATTTTAGTGCTGGAATATGTGCCATTACATTCCATCTTTCATTGGTTACATCACTTTCGAAAGTGGTTTTAAGCCCTTTGTTGGTTTGAGCATGAAATTGAGGCATCCATGCCTAATGGTTTTAGCCTTCTCTTGAGGGTTTCTACTAACCAACGGCATGATGCTTCTTTCATGCTAAAGGCGCTTGTGGCTTGGTTCGTCTTTCCAATTAGAGGACTTCTCACTTTTGGACAAATCAATTAAAGGTTAATTGGTAATCTAAAATGAGTAAACAAAATGAATCAGAGTAAAACATGCCAAGATAACATGTTTGTGTTGCATTGCATGTGTTTGGATCGGACATTAATCCAAACACGAGAAATGTGGAGCATTTCGTACTCAAAGTGATAAAACGTGCCTCATTTCTTAGTCACCGACACCCTTGATCGTGCATGACAGGGTGGATGCTCATTGAGTCTATTTGTGCATTCATTGACTTGTACAAACTTGGCTTCTCGGCCATCGTGCATTGTGATGCTCGGTTGGTGGCCCGAGAGTCGAGTACCAGACTCCTTTGAGCTTGAGAAATGATAAGGAGGGTGGTTGTACACACATATCCTGCAAAGACCTTGCTTTGCCTCTGTTGTTCCCTGTTTGTAGCAAAATTGGAGAATGCAGAAGCAAGTGGCCGACCGGCCAAAGCAAGTGGCTAACCGGCCACTTTAAGTGGCCTACAGCCTCCTTAAGTGGCTGACAGTTCTCAAGGTCAGAGGTGGTCAGAAGTTGTTCTGGTTCTGAAGCAGAAATAGCCAGGAGATTAGTTCGGTGTTCAGGAATCAAGGCGAATGCAAACAGAGGCAACCGGTGGCAAAGTGACCGATTTTTGAGACGACACCAACCGAGCATGCATGCATTCCTCACTTCCCGAGGCCATTCATTTAAATTGCTTAGCTAATTAGTTAATTAGCTTAGTTGTAGACACCCCATTTTTGACCATCATCAAGACTTGGACGTCACCGCTTGAACACTTGGTGATCATCCATGTTTGTGTTCGTCTTGAGTTCCCGGAGGCCTTGGCAACGCGCCTCGTCTCAGGACCTCTCGACTCGACTGTTTTGTGGTTGGTTTGGCACCAAACACTTGTGTTTTGCCTTTGAGGGGCAGGGAATACCTTTTGAGGCATCCCCACACACCACCGGCCATGGCTTGAGGCCACCGGCTGTCTTTTGTTTCCATCGGCCAAATGTTTGGCCGACCGGCACTATTTTTGGCCGACCGGCCATAAGTTTTGGCCAAAGTCACTTTTGGCTGGCCGACCACTATTCATCTGCTTTTAGCAGATATTTTGTGCCAGCTGTGATAGCTGGCACCCACTCTGTTCCTCTCCATACACGTGTATGGAGGGATTTCCCTCTTGGATGGCTTGTTTTGGAAGCCTTACAAGAGGGAGTTGCCTATAAGAGAGGGCTTCTTCTCTTGGTCAAGGGTTAGACATTTTTTTGGGTAACATTTTTAGGGTTTGAGTTCTAGGGTTAGGGTTTGTTCATCTCCCATCTCCCTATCTCTCTCTTGTGTGTGTTTAGGCTTAGATTTGCACACAAACACACACCACCACACCTTTCCTTGGAGCTGAGGCCCTTGAGGGTTGTTTTTAGAGTTTTGAAGTTGATTTCAACCTCAAGAAGCTGCTGGAGCTCCATTGTTGAAGAAGGTCTACAAGGGTAATCACTTTTCCCTTTTATTCTCCATTTTTGCACACTACTTTTACCTATCTTGCAACTATTTTTTGGCTTTGCATATAATACGTAAAAGTTCTATTTTTAAGGCCTCTAAATAGTTTGTTAAGAGTGTTTTAAGCTTTGGGGTTGTTTGACCCCTCTTAAGCTTTGTTTGACCCTTGTTTTGTGCCATTTTGTGTGAGCTCTGGGACCATAATGTTTGGGCCTCCTCACCACTGAAATCTTGAGGGATTTCAGAGGTGAGGATGGTGCCTTGAGGTCCTAGGAAGGAGAGGGCCACCCCCTCTCCTTGTTGTCCTTGAAAAGGGCACTTTTTGCCTCTTGAGGGAGCACCTAGTTTAGGTTCATGTTGGCCATGCCTTAACTGATTTTTATGCTTATTATGCCATGAAATAGCATTGAGTTGAGTTGGTTTTGGTACACCATGCTTGCTTAGCATACATGCCTTGTAATGCCATTTTGTTGCCTTAACATGCATCTAGGTTTTAACCCTTGTTCAAGCATGTTTTAGGCCTAGCTTTGTGAAGCTTTCATGTTTATTTTGCCATGTTTGAGGTTTGTCCTTGGCTATTTTGGTCGACCATAGCTTGCATTGCATGCCCCCTTTGCATTTTGGGCTTGTTGGCCTTAAGTGTGTAAGTGTGTAGCATGCCTTGTTTGTATCATTTCAATGGTTTGGAACCGCTTAACATGTTATTTCAGTCCTTATAACATGCCTATATGCTTGCATTTAATCCTCCTTCAATGTGTTTAAAGGTTGTTACCTTATGCCCCTTGTTTAGGCCTCGGAGTATGCTTGCACTTTTAGACCACTTAGATGCCATCTAAGTGCACCCTTGGCTTTGTTTAAGTCTGTATTTGACTTGTTTTAAGTCCCCTTAGCCTTGTGAGGTTTGGTGGACTTGACCTTGGTTTAAGCCTCCTTGGCTTGCCTTAAGTACTTGGGCCATTGTGGCATGTTTTGCTTGTCTTGTTTAAATTGATTTGGTATCATCTTATAACATGATTTTAGAGCTTAATGCATGCCATATGTCCATGTTTGCATCCTCTTGAGTGTGCTTGAGAATTGCTCTTTAATGCTTGAAGTGTTGGAGATCATTTGCATGCATGTTTGTGTGCCTATTAGTCCTTCATTTTTGAGCACCTTGGCCACTGTTTTAGGCCTAGTAAGGGCTGCCTAAACCATGTTTAAGTCCACCTCTTTGCTTGTTGCATGTACTCCTTGTATGTTGTAGCATATTGATGAGGTGTTGCATGTTTGAACTTACATGATTGAATGAAGTCACATGCTTGCTCGCATGCTTAAACACCCACATTGTACCTTGCATGCTTATTGGTTGCATTGTCTCATGCCTTGCATGTTTTGTATGCTTCTTTGCATCTCCATGTTGCATGCTAGCTAACATGCTTAGGTTGCATTGCATTAGCATGCATACTTGGCCTCTTGAATTGCTTATGATAGAGGTTGAGTTCCCCTTGGTTTGATTATGTGCATTGCATTCCATATTAAATGTGCACACTTGGCTTCTTGGGCCATCACGCATGGAAATGCGCGATTGGTGGTCCGAGAACCAAGGTTCATGTCCCTTTGAGTCATAAACATGATATGGGGTGTGATTGGTGCATACATTGCTTGAAATGCATTGCCATGCCAAGTATTGCCCTCTGCTGCTGTCAAACCAGATTTTGCAGGAATTTTTGTCCGGTCGGCTAAATACAGTGCCGATCGGCTATCATTTTTGGCCGGTGGATTAAATTCATGGCCGGTGACCATTCTACATGGCCGGTGGTGTTCTCCTTCAGCCAGTGGTGTTTCCCAGCATCCAGAGAGTAAACCCTGAGGCTTTGGCAGTCTTCAGAGGAGCAGAGCAGGGAAAACAGAGGCATCTTATGCATGGTGGCGGATTTCCGAGCAAAACCGAGCGCGCACTGCATTGGGTCTTCATCCTGGGACTGTTTATCGCTTAAAATAGATTAATTAATTTAATAAGTGTGGGTGAGTGTGTGAATGTCTTCCAACCCCCACTTCTTTCTCCCTTTTACTTACCTGCTTTGATGGTTAGTATTAGGACATGTTTACTTTAGCATACCTCATGTTATGCATGCGTGCATCATTCGTCAGTATTGCATGCACCGGGCTCGGCGCATCATGCTAATTGCATTATATTTCAAATTTAACTTGAATACATGCTTCCTGTGCATCTCACATGCCATCCTTAGATTAGCCGAGCCTATTCTAGTGACATTTTGCATGTGATGCATTAGGCACTTAACATGGACTTGGATCATGCATTGATCGCTAACATGTTTTTATTTTGGCATGGAGTACTTTGTAAGTATTTATGCTTTAGCATACCACATGCGTGTGAATGGTACCATGACAGCATGCTTACCATGTGGCTAGATGCTTATGTGATAAACTGCCTGAATGCCTGTGGGTGAAGGTTGGATTGTTTGAGTTGGAACAACTCGTTGAAATCCCGTGTTTTAGCCTACTTGTGAGTAGCAAATTTCAAAACGTTTCCAAACAAACGGATATGCAATGCTTTGTTCCAAATTAGGCGATCTAGTCTATACTTGTTTTGCTGTGCGCATCACATAGTAATTCTAGCTAATTAATCGGAATAAGAACACATAACGTTTTCAAAATCGGATATCATGGTTAGTAGAGGCCGATCTTCGGATCGGGCGAGAGGGGGTGCTCATAGCTGACCTTCCCCAATCGTACCCAAGTTCCCGAGCTGAGGCAACTTTGGTGATGACGGACACGTGGCCTTTGGCACCGAGTCAGGGTTTCCTAAATTTCCCAAAATAAAATATTTAGATGGCGACTCTGTATCTGGCAAAGCAGTCCATGTTTGGCACTTCTTTCAAAAAAATCTGTTTTTCTCAAAACGATTTGCCGGATTTGGACTCTTTGGTTCAGATTAAGAACCGACAACAAAAGGGAGTCTGAACTATAGAGTGAAGCCCAAGGGCGCGTCTACATTAGTCTTTTTCTGTAATTAATTAATTAAGTGTTTAATTAATTAATTCGGTTTGTAACTAATTAGCTTAGATTAGCTAGTTATTCGATTGTGTTGTAATTAATTAGCTAGAATAGTTAGTTAATTAGTTGATTTGTAATAATTAGCTTAGCTGAGTGTAGCTTAGCTTATTTATTCGGACCCTCCATCGAGAGGGCAAATGTTGTAATAAGTGTGCGTGTGTGTGTGAATGTCTTCCAACCCCACGTCTTTCTCCCTTTTATTTACCCGCTTTCAATGGTTAGATTAGGGCATATTTCGATTAGCATACCTTATGCTTGCATGCGTGCATCATTCATTTGTCTTGGATGCACCGAGCTCGGCGCATCATTCAAACTGCATCGTATTTCAATTCCTATTTAAATACGTGTATCAAAGTGGTGCCACTCATATGCCATCTTAGATAGCCGAGCCTACTTAGTTGCATTTTGCATGTGTTGCATTAGGCATTGTTAACATAGCTAGGATCATGTATTAATTTCTAACTAGCTTTTGTTTTAGCTTGGAGTACACTGTAAGTGTTTACGCTTTAGCATATTGCATGCATGTCGATGATGCCATGATAGCATGCTTGCCATAAGGCTATTTGCTTATATGCTAAACTGCATGAATGCCTATGGATGAAAGCTTTATTGCTTGAATTGGAACAATTCGATAAATGCGAGTTTTAAGCCCACTTTGCGAAGTGGCAAATCATCATGTTTTAAGCCCACTTGAGGGTGGCAAATCCGCGCTTTAGCCTACTTACGGGTAGCAATTCCAAACCATTTTCGAAAATGAACATGAATTGTTTTGTTCCAATTCTCGTGATTGAGTTTATACTTGTATGTTGTGCGCATTACCTAGTAAGTTAGCTAATAATCAGAACAAGAACATATGTGTTTTCAAAAACAACATATCATGCTTAGTAGAGGTCGATCCTTTAATCGGGCGAGCGGGGGTGCTCATTGCAGGACCTTCCCCTTTTGTACCCAAGTTCTCGAGCTGAGGCAACTTTGGTGATGACGGACACGTGGCCTTTGGCACGAGTCAGGGTTTCCTAAATTTCCCAAAACAAAATATTTAGGTGGCGACTCTGTAATTTGGCAAAGCAGTCCATGTTTGGCGCTTCTTGATAAAAATCGATTTTCCAAAACGATTTGCCGAATTTGGACTCTTTGGTGATTTATCAGTCTTACATTGCACTTTGTTAGATTAGATTTAGAACCGTGACAGGAGTCCAAACTGTAGTAGCTAAGAACCCAATTCGCGCCCTCTCCGAAGGGGGGGCGCGCGAAGTGAGTTCGGGCGGCTTACAGTTTCTGGCGACTCTGCTGGGGATTTAGAGAACTTGACTCAAACTCATGATATGTTGTTTCATCTACACTTATGTGTTTCTTTGCATTGCATTTGTATTGGTGCGCTTAAGTCACAGTGTTTGCCGGAGACTCACTTGGAAAAGCGTGCCATAAGGCTGACCGGTTACGGGCTCTGCCACGATGGGAACACAAACCTTGGTTTTGCCGAGGCACCCTATTTGACCATTCGACCTAGTTGCATATCGGAAGCCGTAGAGACTGTTCCAAACTAGGACAGGTTGCTTACCCGAATGTAGGTTGTTTGAAACCACATGCATGCGTAGTGAAACCCTAGCTCCTGACAAAATAGGACAGGAAAACCTTACCCCACCATAGAGGTGTTTTGGCTCTTACTTGCTTGATATGTGCTGTCAGAGTGTATCTCTACAGGTTGTATGTATCAGTTGCGAGTCTGGGTATAAGTCTGAGGACATCAGTATTTGGGGATATCAGATTTGAGGCAGTGATTTGGAGGCAGAGATCAGTGTTTGAGAACAGTTTGTTCAGTTTATGATATCAACTGTGTGTTGTCTTTATCTAAGCTGAAATGCTGTCCGTTTTTCTGGTTGTTGTTTCCTTATTTTTGCTTTATTTATCTTTTTGCAAAGTAGTATTGCATCATTGCTTCCAACCAGGCAGATATCTCCCAGGCACTCTGGACCAGAGGTTGAAGACTTCATCGATCTAAGGATCTGATTGACGGACAACCAGTATTTGCTTCGTTGCCACCGGTTACAAGACGGAAGGCAGTTAGGCAGAGAGTATCAGTACAACAGTCAGTTCAGAGGTCTTTGGCTATCCCACCTGTGTACAGTAGGGATCAGATTTCTATTTCTACCTCAGAGAGGGAACATACACTGATTTAGTCAGATCCACACTTTACAGTCGGTATGGAGGAAATGATGCGTTAACTCCAAGAGACCATGCAGGCCATGCAACAGGATGCTGCTCATCAGGCGGAGGTTACCGCACGTCAGGCAGAGGTTGTAGCTCAGCAGGCAGAACTAATTGCCAAGCTTCAACAACAGCAGCAACCACAACAAGCCGGAGCATCTGCTTCGCGTCCACCTCCACCCCCACCTAGGGTTTCAACACCCAGAGAAACAGCAAACGTCCAGGAAAATACAGACATTCTAACAGGGCCAGTCCCACCACCAATCCCACCTCAGATGTCTAAAGCACCGGCTAACCCAGTGGGCGTGCCATTCGAATTTGAGGTTGATCCAATCACTCTGAAGGTGAGTAAGCTTGAAAAGCTGTTCAAGCAGGCCCAGGGAGTTAACTCGATCCCGGACATTGATAATGAATACACTGATTCGGCGGTGACATTGCCGGATAGGTTCAAGATGCCTCACATAGATCGCTTTGACGGCTTGGGCAATCCTATGGTTCATTTGAGGTTGTTTTTTGATATTTTGCGCCCAATGGGCTTGACAAGACTCCAGAAACTATCACTCTTCAGTCGGACCTTGTTGGGTATTGCGGCCATCTAGTACGCCAAGCTGGAGGACTCAGTAAAAAGGAGTTTGGAAGAGATAGCTGAGGCCTTTGTCGCCCAATATTCATACAACACCCAAATCGAGGTCACGACCCGTGATCTCGAGGCAACCAGGCAAGAGTCAAAAGAGGGCTTTTCTGACTTTGTAACTCGATGGAGGGCCAAGGCCTCCATGATGCCAACCAGGCCAACTGAGAAAGATTAGATAAGAATGGTTGTGCGCAACCTACAGCCCAAGCTGATGCAGAAAATGATTGTCTTACCCCTCCCCACCTTTGCTGACTTGCATGAGATTGGGGTACAGATTGAAGCAAGGTCTGATTGGCCAAGAAAAGGAACAGCCCAAGAGGGCATTTGCATGCGATTCGAATGCAGCTACCAGTAGCACTGCAGCCGTATGGACTTCTGACGTCGACATGGTCACCGCCACGCCAAAAATAGCTACACCCTTCACCGGTGCATCCGGAACGAGCTCGCAACCAGCAAGAAATCCACCTAAGGGCCAGAGGACTTTCTCTCCACTTTACATGTCTTTGTCAGCGGCCCTGAAGGTCCTGATCAGGAAAGGGCATCTGAAGCCCTTGGAACCATGCCCAGTGCCAAATAACCTCCCTCTCACGCATAACCCGGCCAAATATTACGCCTTTCATCAGCAGCACGGTCATGACACCGACCAGTGCTTCAGATTACGTCATGAGATCCAAGATGTTATTGATAACAAGTTGATTGCGCCTCCTGAGAAGCCAAATGTCAGCAGCAACCCTCTCCCACCACATAATAACCCCCCTCCTCCACCCAAACAAATAAACCTGATCCAAACCATGGCCGTTTC
Source organism: Camellia japonica (assembly GCA_030407325.1). Taxonomy (NCBI): domain Eukaryota; kingdom Viridiplantae; phylum Streptophyta; class Magnoliopsida; order Ericales; family Theaceae; genus Camellia; species Camellia japonica. Next base: position 194,147,985 of record JAPPVO010000002.1, on the reverse strand, counting down.
ATATGACTCTAGCATATATATCACTCCCTCCTACCTACCCAAGCTTGAGGTGTTCATCCCAGATAGCATAGACTTGTGCATGATGAGCACCTCCCTAACCCAACCCAAGCCAGTGGTGGTGACTGTCGAAGACAAAGCCAGGGTGACCTTGGAGAAGATTGGGAATGTTCGTTCAGAACCTGAGGGATCTAGGAGCATTACTGAGGAAGCATACAACCCAGGTGGTTATATCGTGTCAACAGATCAAGCTAAGTCGAGGGTAGAGTTGCCAACTAGGGCAGAGGTGCATGTTGTCTGGGAGAATGGGCCTAGTCAGGGGCTAGATGATCTTGCCCAGTTGGAGGAGGACATTGCAAATCTGCAGTTCTTTAATGAACAGGATCCGGGGGATGTGAGCGTCAACTGGTTTGACTTGAATAGGTCGACGGATAACTCAGGGTGGCTCAGTGACGAGCCGAATATTGTTGAGGTGCCTCAGTTAGAACAGAGTCAATCAGAGACAGGAACATCTACAGTGGCTGGAACGGCCGAGAATCAAGAGTAGTCACCGGAGAGCACCGGTGTGAAGAATCTTGCTCGGGACTTGGGCAGTTTGTGTACAGAAGACACGAAGCAGGAAGCCGCACTGAAGCGGTTTAAGTAAGAGAAAATCGAGAATGATGAAAGGACTAGAAAAGCCAAGGCACCTGAGGGGATAGAATGTGTTGTGAGCACAGAAATAGCTACAGCGGGACCGGATAGTTGTTTGTCAGTTGTCGATAGGATGTGGTGAGAAGACGATGACTTGCGTCTTGCCCACACTGACGAGGACTGGGGGCAGAATCAACCCGACGATACCTGGTACACCGAGGTGGACCATATGACCCGAAGTGGGCGGTACTTCAAGACCCCACACTTGGACTAGCCGGAGGTGTCCAGGAAGGACAAAAAAGCAGAGAGGCAGAAAGAAAAACTGCTAGAGAAAAAAGTTGTACTGAAATAGCTAAAGAAAATTCAAGCAGACATCTCCATCTGGGGACTGCTTATGGCCTTGAGGGTACATAGACAGGCCGTCCTTTCTACAATGGACAAGGCTAAGCTTTCGATTGATACAACACCCGAGCAGTTGGTGGGGTTGGTTTTCCCGGGTGGAGCTTCACCGACCCTAACCTTTACAGATAAAGAACTACAGCCTGAGGGCTCTAATCATAATAAGCCGCTCTATATTTCTATGGAGTGCAAGGAGAAATGGATACCGGTGGTCCTGGTTAACATGGGATCTGCAATCAATGTATGTCCGTCAAGAATGGCGTATGCTATCGGGTTGAAGCCCGCGGATTTCGTGCCTACAACCCAGGTGATACGAGCCTATGATAACACCAGTCGCGAGGTGATGGAGACGGTATAGATCAAAACTCAGGTTGGCCCGGGGTAGCAGGACATCGAGTTCTATGTCTTAGATGTTCCAGCCACCTTCAATCTATTCGTTGGGCGGCCGTGGCTGCACCGAGTGAATGCTGTCTCTTCCACCTTACACCAGATGTTGAAGTACCCCCACGGGAAGGGGGTGGCAATTGTTTTTGGGAACTCTTCAATACATCCGCCGCCAGAGGTTTCTACACCAGTTCTAGAGATTGAGCATGGCGTGGAGGATGTATTTTTGTCGGGATTTACCTTGGCTGAGGCTCGGGTAGTACAGGATCTGCTGGTTGTTGATGAGGGGCTATACATCAGTGCACAATCTGTCTACCTCATGAACAAGCTTCAACACATGCCCGGAATGGGATTGGGACGAAGTGGCTGGAAGGGCGTCACTGCATTAGCCGAAGTGCCGCATAACCCACATACCTTTGGTTTAGGTTACTCGCCTACCAAAGAGGACTGGGCGAGGAAAGGAAGAGAAATGACCAGAAGAGCCAAGGCAAAGCAAGCCGGGAAGCACTATGAGTTGGTGCACAGACCTATCCAAGGAACTCTGAACGGACACTTTGTCCGGGAGGGAGAAGATTTCCCGTTTTGCGGCTTTTCGGAGCCATGGTTGAATTCAGAGAATCAGCGTTTGCCCGGCTTCGAAATCTTTTTTGACCTTTAGTTGTCAGGGGATGAAGTTGCCGAAGAGCAAACAGACCCACCAACTAAGGCTGAGCAGTGCAAGGAAAAAGAGTCCGAAAGCACATAAATTGAGATGGGGGTTGTAGACACCCCATTTTTGACCGTCCTCAAGACTTGGATGTCACTGATTGAACACTCAGTGATCACCCTTGTTCGTGTTCGTTTTGAGTTCCCGAAGGCCTCGGCTGCGCACCTTGCCTCAGGATCTCTTAACTCGTTCGTTTAGTGTTTGGTTTTGCACCAAACACTTTTTTTTTTTTTTTTTTTTTTTTGCCGTGGGAGGCGGGGAATGGCTTGTTGGCCATCCCCACACTCCACCGGCCTTCCCTTTCCCTCACCGGCCATTCCTTTTTCCACCGGCCATTGTTTCTTGTTATCAATGGCCGGTCGGCACTCTGTGTGGCCGGCCGGCCCCTTTTTTGGCCGGTGATCTATTTTGTCGGCCAGTGACCCTTTTGCACCCCCCTCAGGCATGGTGCATGCCAGCTGTGCCAACTGGGAGGCACAGACCCCACTCCCCATGCACGAGGATGACCATTTTGAGCCTTTGACCCCCTTTTCCTTCTAGAAGGTTGGACCCTTTGGCCAAGCTTCATGGGGAAGCTTGGCCAGCTGTCTTAGCTTCCTCTAGAAGCCTTGACTCCTTTGCACCCTTTGCCCCTTTTCATTTAGCTTCTTGGAGAAGCTTCAAGCCATTTTCTTTGTCTATATAAGAACCCTTCTTCCTCCTTTATCTAGGGTTAGAGTTTTTGATCAAAAAAACCAGAGATATACATATATATATCTGTCAAATATATTCTCTCTCTATATTTCCCTCTCTCTCCTCCTTTGTGTGTGTTTTGTGGCCTAAAAGTGCATTTTTACCTTAGTTTTGCACTAAGACGCACACCACCACACCTTACTTCGACCTTGAGGGGCTTGGAGGGTTTGTTCTTGAATTTTTGGACTGATTTTGATCAAAAGAAGAGGGCTGCATTGGCTGTTCATCAAGGGTTCTTCAAGGGTAATCTCTTTACTTTAGATTCCCCAATCTTGCATTGCTTTTTTACCTGTCTTGCATATTGTTTTAGACTTTGTGTATAACTAGAAAAAGTCTTATTTTTGCATGCTTGAGATCTCTCATTAAGGTTGTTTTGGCATTTTGGGTCGACCTCCCCCTCGTAGCTCCATTTTGGCCTCTTTTGGTACTCTTTTGTTAAGCCTTGTTTACCTTGGTGTGTTGGCCTTCTCACCACTGAAATCCAGTGGATTTTCAGTGGTGAGAAAGGAGGTTTGAGGTCTTGTATAGGGGAGGGACACCCCTTTCCCTTTTGTGCTTCATTTGTGCATGTTTTGATTCAATATGGTAGCATGCATGTCTAGTTGTTTATGGCTACTTTTCAGAGGCTTTTGGGGTGTTTTGGGTCATATTATATCTCTGTTCAATGGTGGTTTGTTGGCCCTTAGCATGCATATTATACTTGCTTTATATTCCTCCATGTTGCCTAGGAATGCATCACACCATTAGACCACCATGCTATCATATTTTGGCGTTGCTTCATGGAGTCCTTGGTCATATTTTTCCATGCTTAAGGTCTGTTGGCCACTGATTTGGTCATGTTTGGTATAGTTGCTATGCATTGTGGCTTGTAAGCCTTGAGTATGTGAGTCACTAACATGCCTAGTTTAGCTTATTATCATCATTTGGCATTATTTGAGATCATATTTCAGTCCATGTAATATGGTTTTACATTGTCATTTGTGTCTCTTTCAATGCTTTGAAGTGTTGTAGTTTTGTGCCTTAAATGTTGGTCATTGTGTATGCTGCCATGTTTAGACATTTGGGCTGCCATATCAATAGGTTTTGGGGTGTATTTTGGTGCATTGAAACTCTGTTTTTGGTTGAATAATCCATGCCATGAGTGGTCATGATAATGGTAGTAAAATGCCCCTTTTTATGCCTTAGTCTTAGGCCCTTTGGTTTGCATGTTGGCATGGACATTTGCCCATCATTTAGGCCACTTTTGGCCACTATTTTAGGGCATGGCCGAGGCCTCCCATTCCAGCCTAAGTCCATCCTTGTTCATGATTGCATGCTTGGCTCGTTACCTCTAGTTGCATGCTTGCATAATTGTCCATGCTTGCCTAGTATTCGCATCTTGTATGCTCTAGTACTTTGCATGCTTATCATGATTGATTGCATCACATTTGACATGTTTTGCATCTTAATCTCATATTGCATTCTTGAGCCATGTTTGTCTACATGCACTACATTGTTTGGTTTGGGGTGTCAAACCAAACTTGAGGGGCGAGGGGTGTTTGTACTTCAAGTGACAAAACACGTCTCAACCCTCAGTCGCCGAGGCCCTTGACTCTAAATATGATGGGGTCTTAGCATTCATTTATGTGTTGCATGCATTTTATATTGAATAGCAAGCTTGACTTCTTAGGCCATCATGCATAATTGATGGCCCGAGGGTCGAGGGTTATGCTTCCTTGAGTCCAATACATGATAGGGAACATGATCATGCTTACATTTGCTTGAAATTCCATGCCATACACTGTCTGTCCTTTGTTGCTATCAAAAACCAGTTTCTGCAGGGAGTTTTGGCCGACCGGCCATACCGAGTGCCGACCGGCCAGTAATGTGTGGCCGATAACATTGAAAGCCAGCCGATGGAGATTTGCCATGGCCGGTGGGCATTCCCTCTAGCCGATGATGTTTTGCAGTATGCAGGGAACATGTCCCAACACTTTGGTAGTTTTCAGAGAAGTAGGGCAGTGTGAACAAAGGCAGCAGTGGCATGGTACGGGTTTTCCGGGCGAGACGGACTAAAGCATGCATCAGTCCCGCATCCCGAGGCAGGGCTGCGGCCACCTTCTTTCTGCGTTTATTTTTTGTTAAATAATTAAGGGTCTGTAATATTTAATTAGCTAGGATAGTTGATTTGTTATTTGGCCTGTATATTCTTTCGGACCCTCCGAGCGAGGGCAAATGTGTAATAAGTGTGCGTGAGTGTATGTATGTCTTCCAACCCCACGTCTTTCTTCCCTTTTATTTACCTGCTTATGATGGTAGACTAGGGCATATTTAAATTAGCACACCTTATGCTATGCATGCGTGCATCCATGCATTTGTCTTACATGCACCGGGCTGGGCGCATTATACTAACTGCATTTGTATTTCAATTCCGAAGTTGAATACATGTTAATTGCAGCATTTCATATGCCATCTCTAGGATAGCCGAGCCTACTGAAGTTGCATCTTGTATGCGTTGCATTAGCCATCTTAACATGAACTAGGATCATGCATATGATTACTAACTAGTTTTTGTTTTGGCTCGGAGTACTAGGTGAGCTTTTATGCTTTAGCATATCGCATGCATGTGAGTGTTGCCATAATTGCATGATTACCATGAAGCTAGATGCTTATGTGATAAACTGCCTGAATGCCTGTGGGTGAAGGTTGGGTTAGTTGAGTTGGGATAATTCATTGAAATCCGTGTTTTAGCCTACTTGCGAGTAGCAAATTCCAAAACATTTTTTTAAAAAAACAAAATGGATATGCAATGCTTGTTTCCAAATTAGGCGATCTAGTTTATACTTGTTTGCTGTGCGCATAACGTAGTAATTCTAGGCTAATAACCGGAATAAGAGCATATAATGTTTTCAAAATAAGATATCACGGTTAGTAGAGGCCGATCTTTGATCGGGCGAGAGGGGGTGCTCATAGCTGACCTTTCCCAATCGTACCCAAGTTCCCGAGCCAAGGCAACTTTGGTGATGATGGACACGTAGCCTTTGGCACCGAGTCAGGGTTTCCTAAATTTCCCAAAATAAAATATTTAGGTGGCGACTCTGTATCTGGCAAAGTAGTCCATGTTTGGCACTTCTTTCAAAAAAAATCTGTTTTTTTCAAAACGATTTGCCAGGTTTGGACTCTTTGGTTCAGATTTAGAACCGTGACAATTTGAGTCCGAACTGTAGTAGACCCGCAAAACGAACAAAACGGGAGTCATCCTCCCGGGGCGTTCGGGGACGTCTACAGGGGTAGTGCTGGCTTGTCTCCTCTCAGATCCTCAGATCGTACCGGAATGCTTGGGGGATAACTTCTCAGTTTCCATAATCAGGGATCAAGTGGCTGTGAGCCCATCTTTTAGCATTCTCGATGCATCCATCGCACCCTCCCTCGTCTGGCAATACGAGGAAGGCTTTTTATCGAGCAGTTCTGGGTCAGGTAGTGAACCAAAATCTGATTCCACAGAATCTGTGGAGTTGGAATCAGATTCTAGTTCGTCTGAGTCAGAGTCAGGTATTCCCGGGGGTGATAACCCGGATGCCACTGTCTTGTCCAGGTCGTCTTTTTTGTTTCCTTTAAGTCTGTTGTAACCGAAGGATCAGACGGACTAGATGTTATTAATGAGAATGGTGCTGCTGTGGCTTCTGAGTACTTTTCTATGCCTTTAGTTTATTGCATTAATCAGGACTTTCAAAACTTTGATGAAAACGACGAGGAAGAAATTCCTCCGGTTTAGAAACATTTGCTTGATCAAGAGTAGGAGAGGTTTGTAAAGCCTTTGGTTGATGAAATCACCTTAATTAACGCTGGTACTGAGAAGGATCCGCGCCTGGTCTAGATCGGGTCCACGTTGTCTTCTGAGGAACGCAAGCGCTTAGTTGCTTTATTAAAAGATTTCAAAGATGTTTTCGCGTGGTCCTACGAAGACATGCCTAGAATCGATCCTGAGATTGTACAGCACCGGATCCCTCTTGACCCTGAGGCCTGACCTGTTAAGCAGAAGCTCCGAAGGATCCGTCCGAACTGGGCTTTGAAAATCAAAGAAGAGGTCACCAAGCAAATTGATGCAGGGTTCCTGTTAGTATCTGAATATCCTACTTGGTTGGCCAACATAGTTCCAGTGCCGAAGAAAGATGGCAGAATTCGGGTCTGTGTGGACTTCAGAGATCTGAACAAAGCTAGTCTGAAGGATGACTTTCCTCTGCCGTATATCGACGAATTGGTGGACTTCACTGCTGGGCATGCGCTGCTCTCGTTTATGAATAGGTTTTCAAGCTATAACCAGATTTTCATGGCACCCAAAGACAGGGAGAAAACTACTTTCATTACCCCGTGGGGAACTTACTGTTATAGGGTGATGCCGTTTGGTTTGAAGAATGATGGGGCTACGTATCAACGGGCTGCAACCACGATTTTGCACGACATGATCCACAAAGAGGTTGAGGTGTACGCAGATGACATGATTGTCAAGTCCAAGGAAAGAAAGGGCCACTACACCGCCTTGTAGAAATTTTTCCAACGAATCAGAGAGTATCGATTGCGACTGAATCCTCATAAATGTACTTTTGGTATTACAGCAGGAAAAATGCTAGGGTTCTTGATTACACAAAGGGGCATTGAGGTTGATCCCTCCAAGATTAAGGCCATCTTAGAAATGCCACCACCAAGGACTGAAAATGAGGTGCGAGGCTTTCTGGGTAAAGTGCAATTCATAAGACGGTTTATTACAAAATTAACCTTGACTTGTGAACCACTGTTTGGTCTCCTGAAGAAAGGAAAGAAGTTCCGATGGGATGACTGTTGCCAAGTTGCTTTCGAGCAGATCAAGCAGTATCTACAGAACCCACCCGTGTTGTCGCCGCCTGAGCCGGGAAAACTGTTGATTCTGTACCTATCAGTAACCGAGACGACGATGGGCTGCATGCTTGCACAGGAATCTGAGGATAAAGTAGAGAAGGCTATCTATTACCTGAGCAAGAAAATGCTGGAATATGAGACTCGCTACATGCCGCTTGAGAAGGCTTATTTAGCTCTGGTATGGGCCACCAAGAAGTTGAGGCACTACCTGTTAGCTCACTCTGTAACACTGGTTTCGAGATTAGATCCCACCAAATATCTCTTCGAGAAACCAGCGCTTACGGGTAGGCTAGCCCATTGGTTGCTTTTTCTCTCCGAATTTGATTTGAAGTACATGACACGCAAGTCAGTGAAAGGGAGAGCGGTAGCGGAGTTCCTAGCCTATCACCCAGTGAACGGGGATGAAGCCATTGAGTATTTGTTCCCAGATGAGGCCATTCTGCATGTTAAAGAAAAGACCTGGACTATGTACGTTGACGGAGCATCAAACCAATATGGGTACAGGATAGGGGTGTTGCGGATAGCACCCGACAATTCTCGCATACCCTTAGCCTTCAAACTCCGGTTCAAAGTGTCGAACAATGAAGCAGAATATTAGGTATGTATTGCTGGACTAGAAGCCGCCTTGGAACTAGGGGCAAAACAGTTGGATGTCATCGGGGACTCTAACCTTGTTGTATCTCAAACTAAAGGAGATTGGAAAGTTAAAGAAGAATAGATGAAAATCTATCACCAGACCTTGGACGTTCTGATTCCTCGGTTTGAAAAGCTGAACTTCGCCCATCTGTTAAGAGAAAACAACAGGTTCGCTGATTCATTAGCAACTCTATCTTCTATGATAGACATTCCTTTTGGAGTCCGGATGCGTCCGATCATCATTGAACAGCGGTATGTGCCGGCCTACGAGTTGATTGCTGCCATAGATGAGGTACAAGATAAAAACCCCTAGTACCACGATATCTGAAACTTCTTAGAAAATGAGGCTTATCCACCAGGGGCAAACGTCAAAGACAAAAGGGCGATATGAAGAATGGCTGCTTAGTTCATCATCTGCGGGGATAAACTGTACAAGAGGGGTCATCTGGGGATGCACAAACTGTGTGTTGATGTTGAAGAATCAAAGCGCCTGATGGAGGCCATCCACGAAGAAGAGTGCGGAGAGCACATGAGTGGGGTGATGCTAGCCCGAAAAATTCTCAGACAGGGTTATTATTGGTCAACCATGGAGAAGGATTGTATTGGCTTTGTTCGGCGATGCCACAAATGCCAGGTCCATGCAAATCGCATGAACATTCCGCCATCAATGTTGTACAACATGACTTCGCCATGGCCATTTTTAGTCTAGGGGATTGATGTGATTGGGGCAGTTACTCCGAAGGGGTCAAATGGGCATGAATACATCCTGGTGGCGACAGACTACTTTACAAAGTGGGTCGAGGCCCAGTCTTATGCAGTGCTGAAAGCATCGCACGTAGCTAAGTTCATCAAGAACAACATTATCTGCCGCTATGGGATCCCGAATGAGATTATTTCGGATAATGGTTCCCACTTCAAGAAGGAGGTGATTGACTTGTTGGAGAAATACAACGTGGCTTTTTATAAGTCATCTACCTATCGGCCGCAAAGCAATGGAGCTGTTGAGGCCGCCAACAAGAACATCAAGCATATTCTGCAAAAGATGGTGGAAACCTATAGGGACTGGCCAAATAAGTTGCCATTTGCTCTTTGGGGTTATCGGACTTCAATTCGAACTTCTACTGGAGCAACTCCGTATTCCTTGGTTTATGGGATGGAGGCTGTTCTGCCTATCGAAGTTGAGGTTCCGTCATTGCGGGTCATGGCCGAGTGCCAAATAGCTGAGGCAGATTGGCAGCAAAACAAGTTCGAAGAACTTATGTTGTTTGATGAGAGAAAACTGAAAGCACTGTATCATGTCCAGGGTTATCAACGAAGAATTGCTAGGGCTTTTAACAAGAAGGTTAAGTCCAGGAATTTGAAAGAAGGGGATTTAGTGCTCAAAGACAACCGAGCTCCCATCCACGACCCTAGGGGCAAGTTCAGACCTAATTGGACTGGTCCCTACATCATCAAGTCTATCTGGTCGGGTGGAGCCGTCATTCTCATGGACTTAGATGGCCTTGAGTTCTCCCAGCCGATCAACATGGACAAGTTGAAGAAATACTATCCCTGAGTGGCTCGCTAGGCTGAAAACCCGAAAGGGCAACCTAGGCAGAAGTTAGAGCATGAAAAATTTGAAATAAGAAAAACTGAGCTCACAAGGTTGAAAACCCAGAAAGGACGGCCTTGGCAAAAGTTAGAGCGCAAAAGGAGAGTGTTAATACACGAGTGAACCTGAACTGAACTACGTAAGGCTTGATTCCCATCTTTGGGATACGTAGGCAACTTCATTCTGAAGTCCAGCCATAAACACTTCCAAATCAACTGTGTCCATGTGATTGTTCTGGCTATCTTTGTTTTTTTCTACATTCGAGAGTTCGGTTGTGAGCTATGGTACAATGCTATTCAGACAAGGGGCAACTTTCCGTTACTAGATTTGGTACAGTGCAGTGCCATTCATACAAGGGGGCAACTTTCCAGTTGCCAGATCCCTGATTGTACATCTCAGTGATAGATCTTGGGTGTATCCAGTTGTGATCCATATCGAAAATGGTTTTGAAAAGTTTTAATAAAAGTTGATTTTGTCCAAATTAATCTTTTTACAACTTAGACCATTTTTGGACCAAACAGAAAATTTTCAGTACCCACAACCTTCAATTTAATTGATTTCAGTACAGAGTTCTCCAACTTTTGATACAAAACCGAAGTTGCTTTTTATTACATTCAAAAAAGAAAACTTGAAAGTACAGATTAAAGTAATAAACTTGGGGCATAGTCAAGTCAGGTGTTCCTGTGCCCCTCTCAGAGCTTGTGGAAGCTTCGGATGCCAAACTAGGCCTAGCTTGTGCCTCGTCATCAAGCCAAGCTATTATGAAATCCGGAGGGATGTGATTACTGTATACTTAAAGAAATTTATGACCCTACGAATGGACCTAGTAGGACCTACGTACGTGAAGTAACTGGATACTCTGCCTATGTTAATTGACTGGGTTGGACGACTGGTCTATAATTTCTGTATGGCTGTTTGCTGACCCACTATAATTATAAATTGTGAATACGAAACCATGTGGTTGATCTTGTAACCTACAGTAGGAAAAAAAAGAATTATCTGCACAGTAGAACACTGAAATGACTAAAAAAATTAAAAAAAATTAAAAAAGGGCCAAATTAATTTGTGCTGTAACAAGAAGAAATGCTTATTAAGGGAGGATGTTACACCTTACTGTTATGATTGATTAATTAAACATAATTTTGAATTTGATTTCTGGCTTTATCCTTGGATGGCTCCCTCTGCTCGAAAAGATGGTTGTCCTATCTGTTTCTATTGCTCAAATCCGAACTTATAATAGTATGATTAAGTGTCTATCATGGCACATCTGCATGAATTTGCAAAAGTATATGACACTAGTTTTGATATTGTCGTAATTGTTTGATTCGGAGAATGGTCCTCTTCGTGTTACTGTACTTAGAAGTAATGCTACGAGGAATTGTATTGTGATCCTTCTTTCTATTGTATTGACTTTGTTAAGAACTATTACATATTATTTTGAACCAATATAATGGTATGACTTTGATATGCTTTCGGAAATAGGGGAATACTACGAACAAATTGTGAAGCTAGTGGCTACGTACTTAAGCGACTTATTTGTGACTGTTGGAATGAAGTATACCTTGTTAATTAGGCAGAACCTTGTTGGTGGGCTCTGATATCCGATTTCATTATGCATAATACAATTTGAATCTAACTGCATAATTGATTTCTTTTGAAAACGATATATAACTTTAGTTAACAACTCATCTCTAAGTGACTTGCAATATGTGATTTACCAAGGAACTACTTAACTGGGCAAAGTTTGAACATGCACCTTCTAATAGAAATTGTATATGAACTATTAATGCTGGATTGACCGAGTTATGAACATAGTGGAGAATGTCTTTATTATGATAGAAATTGACCTATGCTATGGGAATATATGAAGTATGTGCTTAAGGGGATGGTTCTATTGTGTTTTATATTTGGGAATTGACGTTATGGAATTTGTTGGTAGGAAAATATTGTGATTATAAACCCTATCTACGGGGGATGATATGCCCTGTACGTCCTGCAATGGACTCTTATAACCTCATCTTATTTAACATGTGATTCTATGGAATAAAAGTATAAAGTTTGCTTTATATGTTGATAGCTTCGCGTAATTGTAGTGAATATCAGATTAACCTGTGAATTGTTCGAACTGAGGAATTACATGAACATCTATAACAGAATTGGACAATAGTGTGAGACTGAGATTTCTAATCTGTTACATGGTAAAACAAGTTTGAGGGACCAAACTTATTTAAGGGGGGGAGAGTGTAATAACCCGACCCTCGTACATGTTTTCTGGTATACTTTCAGTCCCCTATTTTGTGCATTTATATGCTTATTATGAAATTTCGTGTGAAATAAAGTTTAATTGAATGAATCTTATGAATATAGATTATATCTGTATAGTAGGAGAAATATCTGTTACAAATATAATGTTCAGATCAGAAATTGAACGCCCTAGAGGCTTGATAATCTAAAATTAATTTCATATTTGAGATCAGCATGATTTTTAGGTCATAATATGATTTTCTGTGAAATTTTGATTTGGAATGATTAAACTGATTGATTTTCATCTTTATTCACTTTATATATATATATATATATATATGTATATATCAATGTTTCTTATACATTTGACTTGGGAACCATCACTCAAAAATATCTCCTGGAGAGAGTGAGAGGAGAAGAGAGTTTGGGAGGGAGAAGAGAGTTCCACAAGGAAGAAAGTTGGGAAATTGAGAGAGATTGGAGAGATTTGAACTTAAGATATGTGAAATCTACTTTGAATAACCCCTCTCTTGATCTTAATAAGAACTTCTTGTGCTATCATGTAAGTTAAGGTTGTAATAGGGGTTAAGGGTTGGTTAATTGAGAAATTGGGGAGCTATTCTTAATATTTGGTTATGTTGGAGTTATATTGATTTGAGCTCATCTATCTAAACAAATGGCTATATGTATGTATATATGTGTGAGGAAGTGGAAATTCCATGGAATTGGATTGTGTTCATGAAATGGAAAAGATGTAACTTAGTTGGGTTTGTAACTTACAATTCTTGTAACATTATACACTTATAATTTATGTTATTATAATGTTGAACCATTGTATTGCATTAATCTTTCTTAATTTGTGCTTTATGTTGAATTTGCTAAGTGAAGAGTTGCTTGAATTTCAGACTGCTCAAACAGGGGAAATCGCCGCACGTGCGGGGGTCATGGCCGCACGTGCGGGACCACTGCCGCACATGCGGGAGTCATGGCCGCACGTGCGGAAAACAGAGCATTTTGGGACTTTGCATTCTGAAAAATATGCACGTGCGGGACTCACAACCGCACATGCAGCCCATGCTGCAAAATTTCGTCTGCTCCGTTTTACGTGCTTGACCCTCTGATATTTTTGAGATCTGTGTTTGATGCTTTTTGATGTTTGTAAATTTATTCGAATCGAAGCGAGTCAGAAAATGACTTAATAAGGAAAAAGAACTAATTTGTGAATTATGCATGTGTGTAGGGCACAATCCGGGAGGAACTAACGCTCCACTGCAGCACAGTGAGTAATAGTAGTGTAATGATATGCTATGCTACTTCTCGTGCTTATGATTTACATATGGTTGTCGAGAATGACATATACTACGGATATTGCACTCTGACCGAATTAACGAATATGATGAAACGGTGACATTGATATGGACCTATGGTCATTCTGTATAAAAGTGGGCCCCAAGGCCGTTATGATGTGAATTGTTCTGCCCCTATTAATGTAATGGTACATTTGCCTTCTGATCATCGTTAATATTAATATTCAGCTATTCGCGAGACAACTATGTCGACTTACAATAAACCATGGGAAAATCTAAGTGCGTCATTAGGTAGTAGTATTGTAGTAGTACGTTCTGCTTATTGTTGATAGTTAATATTAACATTCTGTTATCTGCAAGTTAGTGGTATTGATTCATGACGAACAAATGGAATGTATGTGCATTATGGAACTATGATATCTATGTATCTCTGGAATCGCTCAATCTGTTAATAATTATCATTAACACTCTGTTAAACGCAAATTAACTATGTTAACTCATGTGAATGATTGAAAGAATCTGTGTGCCTCTGGATAACTCTGAGACTAATCTGTTCCAATGATATCTGGGCCTATGGCCGTTCTGTATAATCTGTTAGGCCTATGGCCGTTCTGTATAATCTGTTGGGCCTATGGCCGTTCTGTATAGTCTGTTAGGCCTATAGCCGATCTGTATGATCTGTTGGGCCTGAGGCCGCTCTGTACAATCTGTTGTTATCTGGGCCCAAGGCCATTCTGGAATGTTTACAAGATAAGATTAATTATATGACCTCTGCACTTATATGAGTTATGAATATTACATTTCAAGTTTAGTCATTAAATTATTTGAGTGCTATTATTCACTGAGCCTTGCTCATTTTGTGTTATGTCTGTTTCTGTAGGCAAGCAACCTGGAGGTTGGTCTTAATTCAGCTTTGGTCACCCCTTCTCGATCAAGCCATGTAGAGAAGCTTATGCATTTTGTGGGGTTCCCTTAATGACCCTTGGTTAGGTCCTTAATCTTTCGTCTAATGTAATTAGTCGTGTATAATCTCCTATACCAATATTTTTGTTGTACGCCCATATATGGGGCTGGTTCTGTACATACATGCTTATATATGTTATTCTGTGAATGCACATATCTGCTTCTCGTATATCTGTCTATCATATTTGGAACGGTTTAATGGCACATTGAGATCCTGGCATATAGGCGTGACAGGTTAGATTAGGGCATATTTTGATTAGCGTACCGTATGCTTGCATGCGTGCATCATTCATTTGTCTTTCATGCATCGGGCTCGGTGCATCATTCAAGCTGCATCGTATTTCAATTCCTATTTGAATACATGTATCAAAGTGGTGACACTCATATGCCATCTTAGATAGCTGAGCCTACTTAGTTGCATTTTGCATGTGTTGCATTAGACATTGTTAACATAGCTAGGATCATGCATTGATTTCTAACTAGCTTTTGTTTTAGCTTGGAGTACACTGTAAGTGTTTACGCTTTAGCATATTGCATGCGTGTCGATGATGCCATGATAGCATGCTTGCCATGAGGCTATTTGCTTATATGCTAAACTGCATGAATGCCTGTGGATGAATGCTTTATTGCTTGAATTGGAACAATTCGATAAATACGAGTTTTAAGCCCACTTTGCGAAGTGGCAAATCATCATGTTTTAAGCCCACTTGAGGGTGGCAAATCCGCACTTTAGTCTACTTACGGGTAGCAATTCCAAACCATTTTCGAAAACAAACATGAATTGTTTTGTTCCAATTCTCATGATTGAGTCTATACTTGTATGCTGTGCACATCACATAGTAAGTTAGCTAATAATCAGAACAAGAACACATGTGTTTTCAAAAACAACATATCATGCTTAGTAGAGACCGATCCTTTGATTGGGCGAGCGGAGGTGCTCATTTCAGGACCTTTCCCTCTCGTACCCAAGTTCCCGAGCCGAGGCAACTTTGTTGATGACGGACACATGGCCTTTGGCACGAGTTAGGGTTTTCTAAATTTCCCAAAACAAAATATTTAGATGGTGACTCTGTAATCTGGCAAAGCAGTCCATGTTTGGCGCTTCTTGATAAAAATCGATTTTTCAAAACAATTTACCAAATTTGGACTCTTTGGTGATTTATCAGTCTTACATTGCACTTTGTGAGATTAGATTCAGAACCGTGACAGGAGTCTGAACTATAGTAGCTAAGAACCCAATTCGCGCCCTCTCCGAAAGGAGGGCGCGCGGAGCAAGTTCAAGCAGTCTACACAAACTCATTAAAATTTCTGTAAAACAAATTAATGGATGTCCATTAGCCTTTATCCTGATCTTGGTTTAAAGAAGTTTTAGTTGGTTTGAAGAAGTTCTAGTTGTGGCTTGCCTTGTCTCTTGAGATTTATGCTAGTATACTTAAGTGATTTTTGTAAATAACCAAACTATTTTTTTTTCTTTTTTTTGCATACATAAAACTTGTTCAAGGTGATCGTCATATGAGTATGATTTATTTAATTTGATTTGTTTTTAACTTTTTGTAGTTAATCTACAATTCTAGGGTTCAATGAGAATTTGATTTGTTTATTCTTCATTTTTTATTTTATTTTTGAAGGTTTCAAGGCATCACAGATGAATTGTTTAATGTCCTTAAAAGCATGTTGCTTGGGGCACTTCCATTCACATTCACCTTCTTAGTTGTTGAAGATTTTTAGAGGTATATTTGCATATGTATGTTTGTATTTGTATTTGTGAGTTTATATGTTTGTATATAGATATGTATAGAGGTACGCTTCTTGTCTCTTGAACCAAAAAAAAAAAAAAAAAAAGATTGATTCTTTTACAGTTCATAATTTCTACAACAGAGAAAAAAGGTTGTTGAAATCGTTGTTGTACTTTATGAGATTTAATACCTAAATTTTTTTAGAAAAATTCATGAAATATCATGTTCTGATTTCCTGCATTTCTTTTTCTACAAAACTAAAAGTGAATTTCTTCTTCTACAAAACTAAATGTATTGTTGAAATTTGGTGCAGATTTAGCTATATCTGTTGGTGGATTCTTTATTCTACTCAAAACCAAATAGATTAAACCCTTTGGCGTTTCATTGCCAGTTGTTGGCTTTCATGACAAAGGTCCACAACTATATCAGGTATGTCATTTAGGTCCTCATTTGATAATTGTGTTGGAGTTGCCTAGCTAATTTATTCATTTTCATTTGTGGTTGGATTACTTTATTATTATATTTGGATGGATAACCAACCCAGCCTTCGAAGATTTTGGGATATCTCTTGTTCTAGTTAGATTATTTTTTAATGTGGGTTGGGATATCTCTAATCAAAGGCTATCGAATTTTTATTCTTCTTTCACATGTGCCACTACCTAGAAATTATTTTGTAGTCAAAGTGCATAAAACATAATAACCACATTATCTCAATTATTTTGAACCAAACACACATCTCTGTGAATTTCTTGCCTTTATTTCGCCTTTAGCCCAAAATTATTTCTAAAGAAGAGGCAAATTTTGCCTCTGAATTAATTTGTGTTTTCATTTTTCAGGTCAGAAATTGGTTGGAGAGATGTAAAATATGGTCGAAGAATTCAAGGACTTCGTGCTTAAGTTTTTTCATTTTTTTAATATATGTAATCCCAGTTAATTTTTTTTTTTAAATTTATTAATTCATTTGTGTATACTTTTGAACATTCAACTTTCATTTATGAAATATATGACATTATCCATTCAATATATGGTTGTGATTCAAATGATGGTATACAGTGTGTATTACATCTTTAAATGCGCGTACAAAAATAATATTGATTATTCTTCAAATATGTTGAATTTTTTAATTTTTTTTATCACACGCATTAATTGTGATGAGAAATGCATATAACGTGTGATCTTATCTCATTATTAATCACAAGTTTTATTAGATATTAATCACACTTAAAATTTGTGATCTAAATGTTTATTATCACAAGTTTTATTAGTTATTAATCACACTTAAAAGATGTGATCTAAATGTTTATTATCACAAGTTTTATTAGTTATTAATCACACTTAAAAGATATGATCTAAATGTTATTAGTCACACTTAAAACGTATGATTAAAAATGACTCTTTTTAATCACACTCCCAAATATCACACTTTGACAAAACTTAAAAAGTGTGATTAAATAACATACATCACACAAAAAAAGTGTGACGTATTTATGATTTTGTAGTAGTGCACCCATCAACACATATTGTGTATATATGTAACAAGATAACATTTTATTTTACTAAAAAAAAAAAAGCACTACAAAATGACAAAATGCATAGAATGATTCTCTTCTTATTGAAAAATTGTATCGAAATACAAAACAAGTACACTAGTGCATCAACTAATAAAATGTGTATCCAATGCAAATGTATGTTACGTTCACAATGATATCTTATTTATCTAAAACAAAAAAAAAAAAAGCACTATAAATGTTCAAAACTGAATGTGAAATTCACAATGTTCGCCAACACATCAAATAATATAACTCTATATTGGCTTTTTGCACGACTTCCGATTGAGCCTGCCCATCTTTCCACATCTACCACACCTGATTTGACTTACTTTTTCCCCTTGAGATGGTATTCTACTCTTTCTCGGCCTACCAGCTGGCCGATTTACAATTGGAGGTAATATGATAAAATCGCTAGAGGAAAAAGTTGTTTTCTACACAGATGGTATCGGGAAAATAGCCACTGCATATGCTTCCCGATAATTCTCTACATGAAAATATTTTTCAACACAATCATTAAGATTATATGCGCTCCTTTGGATAGCCGCAATAGCATATTTACAAGGAAATCCATTTACTTGCCACTGGTAGCAAGAACAAACACGGCGTCCAATATCAGCCATAACTGATGGAAACGAATGCACCTCGAACACATCATCATTAGCTTTACTCACATTCCATAACCTATTAGTGTTGAATGAATCCTAGAGGTTAGTCTCAAAGGTAGGGCAAATAATTCCATTCCACTTGTTTGCAATCTCCCTCCGTTCTAACATATTATTTGATTCCGGACAGTATCAACCAATTTTATTATTGGAAGATTTCGTGTTTCTTTGATCCAATTGTTGAATGATTCAGCAGCATTGGATGTCATCTCACCATATCGCTGTCCCCTAACATATGACAGCAAAAATTATCACATTTTAATACCATATGTGACATTTCACATTGTGATAACAACACAAAAATATAAACAGTGTACATATAACCATAATTATATTCCATGAAACACAATTGTACACACTTTACCTGAAGTAAGCATTTGTCCAATGTTCAGGTTCCAACCCTGACTAGAAGTTACATGCTCGTTGCTTCCCCTCACTCTTCAACTTTTCTAGTAATACATGAAAACCCGTCATAGTAAGTTCATATGCACAATCACCCAACTTCCCTATTAAGTGTTCCTTGAAACCATTCTTCATACCCTTCAACTTGTCCCTAAAATTATTCTTTAGGTGTTGTAAACACCATCCATGATATGCTGATGGGAATGCCTTTGGCATTGCTTCCAAAAGCCCTAGGTTATAATCAGATACAAACGTGATGCATCTATCATCAGTAATTACTTTTGACAGTTCATATAGAAACCATGACTAATTCGATTCACTCTCTACTGGAAACAATCCTAAAAAGAAAACCAATGTTAACAATCAAAACTGACACACAAAAAGTAAATAAATGTAAAACTTCACATCAAAAAGCTAAACAAACCTTGGTTACCGTCTTTAGCTGCCGTTGCAAGCAACTGCCCTTTGTATCTCCCTTTTAGAAATGTTCCATCAAGAAAAAGCAAAGGGTGACAATATTTGAAGCCATTGATGGACGCATCGAATGCTATAAAAAAAACCTTTTAAACTGACTAGTCTTCAAATCATAGTCAATATTGATATGACTTCCCGAATTATGACGCTTAACAGCATCACCGTACCATCTTAGTTAGCCAAACGATGTTAAGTAATTACCATGCACAGCCTCTCTCACTTTCTCAACGCCTAACCATGCTACATGGTAGCTAATATCAAGTCCATAGTCTGCCTTGAAAGTATATGCCACATAAGTGGGGCACGTTAGTGGTCTGTCCCTAACAAGCTCAGATACAACATTTGACACCAAATCAGAGCTGAGCCTTGTATTTTTTGAAGTACGAACATCAGCACCACAACTATGTATCTTCATCCATTTCTTAAGGTAAAAACATTGGTTTACTTGTTGGGCTCTACTGTGCATAGATCACAAACATCCCCTATCATCTCTATGTGAGCATATAACAGTAATTCGTTCTGAATTGTTCTTCAAATATCTGAATTTAAACCCACAGTGCACCACATATTTGCATAAAACAGTACGTAACTCAAATATTTCTCTTGTAAAACATTGACCAACATGCGTAACACCATTTGCCCAAACTGAAGACAACAAAACCTTCTCACTGTGTGCACAATATCTACAAAGCAAATTTGTTTGATCCTCATGTTCAATGCATGGATTTGTTAAACTACTATGTCTATCAATGCCCAATTTTTTCTCAACAACAACATCAATTTGTTCAACTTCAATTGATTTACCAAGCAATAACATGTTTTGCAATTCCTCATTGTTATCCAACTGACAATTCTTATACCCCGACAGTCGGTAAAACATAGTGATTGAATCAACAGACAAATCACCCCATTTGTTGCACACACATTTCACTAACTGGTCAAAGGAAAATGATTGTACCACATTTATCACAAACATGTTTGACCCATAGCAGCACAACAACAACATGAAAAAATTCACTTGTCTTGTATCATATTGCATAATCATCAATAGTACATAAAATAATTTGAATATTCAATCACATTCATATGTGTGAAGATTTGCTAACACAGTGAAATGTATCAGGATTTTTAAATAGTTCAAATATTCACATCATACAAAAAAAAATAAAAATAAAAATAAAAACTCTACCTCCTCAACAAACAATCATAAACCCTACATTTATCATTATACACACTACATACAACAAATTCTAAACCCATAACATACGCTCATACATACAATTTCAGTTATACAACTCATATACTGATAACGCGAACTTCCAGTTCACTAAATGCTCAACAATAGCTTGTTCAAACTGCATCATGATTTTTTAAATAGTTCAAATATTCACATCATGCAAAAATAAATAAATAAATAAATAAACCCTACCTCCTCAACAAACAATTATAAACCTATGTTTATCATTATACACATCACATACAATAAATTCTAAGCTTACAGTATACACACATACATATAATTTTAATTATAAAATTCATATACTGATAGTGTGAACTTCTAGTTCACTAAATGCTTAACAACAGCTTGTTCAAACACTGATGTAACAAAATTTCACATGAACATAATGATTTCATCACAACAACGAATCAATCACTAATCGTATGACATAAACATCACCGTAATCAATTGATGATAAACGATAAAAAACGACGAAGAACAATGAAGAACATAACAAATCACAACAACAATCTCAAACAAAAAACTAACTTTCTCCAAAATATCGATTGAAAACCAAACGAAATCGCAAATCAAAATCACACAAAATCTAGAGCTTCAGTAATCGCAAAATCGCGCCCAATCTATAGCTTTAGAAATTGCAAATCGCGCCAATTTGGAGCTTCACAAATCGCAAATGGCAAAAAAAAATTAGAAATTGCAAAGAATCCAGAATCCAAACGTAGATCACAAGCTTCCCAAATATGATATTCAAACAACAAGCTATATATATAAGGGTAAAATGGTCAAAAAAAAATATACAATAAAACAAAATACAGGATCTCCGGGTCTAAAAGTGTAAACTTTAGGATTTAGTAAAATAAAAATAAAAAACATAGACTGATTGGTATAGAAGAATCTAAAATAGGATTTTTCGATAATTTTCCCATATATATATATATATATGTAAAATATAGTTCTACTTAAAAAATAGGATTGACCCTCTGTATCATTTAATTTTATTGCAAGTAAAGTGATACTAATATTACCGTTGCACTGATACGACTAACAAGTTGAAATTATCGTTACAATCTCATGTAAAACTTCCAAACTTAATAGAATTATTGATGCAGTGATGTCGTAAATTCAAAAGATATATGTTTAAAATGGGAAATTTATTGAATAAGTGTTATTAGGGAAATATGGGTGTATCAAAGTTCACTTTTAATGATTAACAAAAAAATTTATTTTTTATTTTTTAGCGATATTTTCATAAGAATTATTATTAATTATTAAATTTTAATGACAGTTTAAAAATTTAATCATAAAAAAATCATTAATTGTCATTTTTAATGATAGATTTAGAAAAATGTCATCAAAAAGTTATTAATTGACATTTTTAACGACAAATTTAGAAAATTATAACTAATTATCATTTTTTAGTAACAAATTTATAAAATCATCACAAAAAGATATAAGTCCCTCTTATTAAGACTTTTTGATCTATATAAACAATTGTGAGACTTAATAGTGCACAAACACTTAAATCTCGTTTGAAAACAGATTATTTTAGTGACTTTATGACTTTTTATGGAAAGAAGTACAGAAAAGTAAAGAAAGTGATATGATAATTTATAGTAGTTTTTTTTTAACTTTTTAACTAAATTTGAAAGTTACCAAACAAAACCTTATATAAGACGTGAGTAATTAACTCAAAAATTTTAAATTGTATGAGTCAAGCTTATTGTCACTATAGCCTATAATACATCAAGTTAGTGATACGTCTATTTTCTGGACTATTTCATATCTTTTCTGCTATTGATTACATAATGCCCCTTGCCACCAACAACATAGGTCATGAGCCAATGATATTTCTCTTTTGTCACTCTATTTTGTACGAAGATTTCGATTATTTACACATTGTGAATGTGAATTAGAGTTCTAGTCTCAGAAAAATATTTTTAAAATTTAACGGTTATGATTAATATTTAATGGTTTGCTATAATTTATTTAGTTGACAATTATCAATAATATATTTTTATGGGGAATTGACTAGTAAATCTCATTTTGTAGATTTGTAATCCATAAGGTCCTAAATATTTTTTTGGTGACTAAGTGGTCCCTTAAATTATTTATTGATTGTTTTGCCATTGTTAATACAGTTAGGTCATGTTTGATTCACACGATTAATAGTGAAGTATTAATAATCCTATTAAATTAGTGTGGTATTCACTATCCAATTGGATTAATAATCTCACCCCCACCCCTACCCCTACCCCTACCCCATTACTAATAATTCTACAAATTTGTTGGATTAATTATCCATTGGATTAATAATCCTAAACCAAAATGTTAAAACAAATATAGGATAATTGGGTCCACGGATTAATAATCTCAATCTCATATTCTAATTCACCCAATCAAACATGCCCTTAAGGGACATGTGACATCGTTATGTATGGGGAAGGTGGTGGGGTGTTTTTATGTCACGTTGTTCGAAAAACTCACTAGTAACATTTTAAAGTTTAGTTATTTTGAACACGTACAGTGTGGAACGTGAATTCTTTACTAATTGTTTTTTGACGCGTGACGTGAAGACACGTAGTAATTCAATCAAATTGAGTCCGTCACGTTGGAGTGTCATATGTCACGTTTAGGAAAAGCACATTAAAGTTTTATGTATGGGGAAAGTGATGGGGTGTTTGTGTGTCACATTATTCAAAAAACGCACTAATAGCTTTTTAAAGTTTGATTGTTTTTAACACGCGCTGTATAAGACGTGAATTATTTACTAATTATTTTTTGGCTCGTGACGTGAAGACACAGAATAATTCAATCAAATTGGGTCCGCCACGTTGGAGTGTCACATGTTACGTTTAGGAAAAGCACATTAAGGAGTTTTTAATTTTTTTAGAGCGTCACAACATACCCGCCACATTGTCACATTTGAAAAAAAATATGCTAAGGAGTTTTTATTTTATTTTTTTGAGTGTCACATCATACCTACCACGTTGTCACATTTGAAAAAAGTACATTAAGGATTAGTAAAAAATTTAGAGTGTCACATCATACATGCCACGTTGTCTCATCGTTGGAGTGTCGCATTAATACCTGCCACATTGGAGTATCACACCATACCTATCACACATTTCAAAAAAAAAAAAAAAACTTTCCCAATTAACTAGTGAATGTATATCTGTTTAACAAATATCGATCCACATTTGAAAAAGGACTTACTGATCACACACTACACCTAATAAAGACTCCTCAATTAATCATTTAAAACATGCGACCAAATGGTACAGAAGTTTCCAAAATAGGACTTTCCAATAAATTTCCTTATTTTTATCTCTAATAAGTTTTATCTTTGTTTGGCAACTACTAAAAATATCACATTTATTTCTTAGCTTTCTTATTTTTAGTGATCTTTCAAAATTTTGAATTAAATTGTTTTACTATTCAAAATTTGCTAGTATAGAAGGATTCTAATTTTTTTTTTTTCTTGGAATAACTTAAAAAAAATTTAAAAAAAATTAAAATTAAACAAAAAACACATCAATCCTAAACTTTCCCAATAACAAAATTAGTTAGCTAGCTTGAGTCCATTTCCCAACTGAGGCTATAAGAAAAGGTTACATTATGGCTCACACTCTTTTTTCGGAGTGCGTACTATATGCCATTTGTAAGGTTAATCATTATAAATGTCATAATTAAAAAAAAAAAAATTTGAGTCATAAGCAAATGCCATATAAAGTATAAATAAAGATCTTTTAAATCATAATCAAAATAATCTCATAACTAAAATTACAATAAATCAAAATTAATACCACAATATTTATAATCAAGGCATAACTACCAACCAAAGACTACAAATGTTCTAGGGCATATAGAACATACTTCAAAATGAGATGTATATCACAAAATTTCCCTTAAAACCAAACAATAACAATCATTCATCAGCAGTCCAAAACAATGAAAATCGGAATGATGAGATATATGGCTAATTAATCTCTCGAGAGATTCATGTGAAGACCCACCATGCATCACACAAATATTCATTTTCGCCTTCAAATGCAGCATTCTCTCTCTTATCTCCTTCCCTTCTTTTTCCACCATCAGCCTTCTATTGGCTCTCTCAATCTCCATTCTCTCAACCCATTCTCTAATTCCACATCAACCTTCCAAACAAGATTCTGTCATAACGGTGTGGTGGCGCAGTTGCGGTTGCAGGGTGTAAAAGCCGTAGCGTAACGGTAGCGGTAACCGGAACTGTGATTTTTATTTTTTTTTTTTCGTACAATTTGAAAAAAACTTACCGATACGCATATTTTTTTTTCATAATCACATTTATTGAGGTTTAAAATAGATTTTAATCAAATTTTTTTTTTAAAAAAAAAGTTGTAAGTATGATCCAATATACATACAAAATGAGTTTTTTACGTTTTATTTCAATAGTTAATGACTTTAAGAATAATTAATTTTAAATGTTTACAAATTATTTTTCACCAATACTTGAATTAATTGAATAAAAAATATTCACAATTATTAAATGATTATAAAAATAAAAATTGTATCATAAATAAAAATTATTTTTGAGACATTTTTTTAGACAACACTTTACAGCTAACTAAATAAAATTATTTACAATTAAGTATTAAATGAAATAATTATAAAAATAAAAATTATATTATGAACAAAAATTATTTTTGAACTACTGATTTTATTTATTTGGTAAAGACTTTTTTAGACAACACATTAACGAAATAAAAAATATTAAATAAAATGATTATAAAAATAAATGCAACCACTGTTTATGTATTTCTATATTTTACATGCTAATGTAATGAAATAAAAATTTAAAAAAAAATTATAAAGAAAAAAAATTCATATAAGATTTTTTCTTTAAGTTTAGATGACTTGAGTATTTGTTCTTTTTTTTTATGAGCTTTTATTATTTTATTTTTTTTTTGGGGAAATGAAACTATTCATAATATTTTAAAATGGTGGAACAATGTGTAATGGACTGTTATAGCCGTTATGGTATTGCTACGGCCGTTATATAACATCGAAACGGCCGTTACACATGTGAATTTTTGTCACATTGCTATAGCGGCCGTACGGGTGGTGGTAACTACCACAACCGCTACTTAATAGCGTTACGTAATTATTACAGCCGCTTTTTAAAACCTTGCCTCCAAACATGGCTTACACACCTCGCATTCACAAGGCTGATTGCTGAAGCGAGGAATGCAAATCATTGAAACCTTTCACAAATACTCTGCAACGTCGAATTCCATCCATTATGAGTCCAAAATATCCCTATAGCAGGATGTACTAACATGTCTTGGTAAGGAACTGATGTAGAATAAGTAGACGAAGACTTCTTGGAACAATTGGACCGATAAAAGACAAGAAAGATGTAGAACAAAATTCTATAATTTTTATATTTCTTAATTTTATTATTTTGGAATTGGACTTTGACTAGGATTTAAATAGTTTAGAATTTTAGTCTCTTAGGTTTCTTAATTTGTGTTGATTTGAGTTTCCTAGTTTCCTATTCTCTTAGGTTTTTTAATTGTGTTGATTTAAGTTTTCTAGTTTATTTTAGAATTACTTTTCCTACAAGTATTAGGTTTAGTTTATTATAAATAAACCTACAAACATATGTAATTCATTCATTCAATTAATAGTATTTTAAAGAGTTTTCTTTTATCCAGAATCGAACTTGAGGTCGAGTTCTCTCCAAGAAGAAGGGACTGATGTAGAGCAAGTAGCTAAAGACTTCTTGGAACAATTGGACCGATAAAAGGCAAGAAAGATGTAAAACAAAATTCTATAATTTTTATATTTCTTAATTTTATTATTTTGGAATTAGACTTTGACTAGGATTTTAAATAGTTTAGAATTTTAGTCTCTTAGGTTTCTTAATTGTGTTGATTTAAGTTTCCTAGTTTATTTTAGTATTACTTTTCCTATAAGTATTAGGTTTAATTTATTATAAATAAGCCTACAAGCATATCTGATTCATTCATTCAATTAATAGTATTTTAAAGAGTTTTTCTTTTATCTTCCTTGTGGATTCAAGGGTGTTCTTGTGAATTCAAGAATTCTCGTCTACTAGAACGATATCTAGTCTCGTGTGATTTATTCCGCTGCGTTAGGAGCCGCTTGACAATATATCCCTTTCCTTTCAAAATCTCTATGAACCCGCTTGGCAACGATTCAAGCCACTCCGAGCCACATATTGACCTGGGCCTAACAATCCACAAGAAAGGGTTGTTTGCTATTTGCTAGCCCCCACGCTGCCTCCAAGAATTCTTTTTCATCCAGTGCCATGATACTACCAACGCTGACATAAATAACAGATTTTGCAGGGTGTGTGTCGAGCCATGGAATGGAGGTTTCATCAGGTGTTAGGAAGCTACTCGAAGAAGCTGGGAAGTACTGGTGAAAAGGGCTAATTGGGAATATTGGGATGTGGAAGTCTTGGGGAGGAGTGGTGAGCGCAGGTTGTTCGAGTTCTTCAAAGGAATTCCAAATGAGCCCTGAAGAAGCTTTTGATTTATATGACCATGTCTGCTAGAAGTTCATAAAATAGCTCGGGGTTACTCACATTGATCACGGGAATGTCTTTCACTCTGAGGGGAGGTAGCTCTGGAATTGGCTCTTCCAGTCGGGAATCTAAACACACAAATTAAGCAGATTGTAGACCTGAAAAATCAAGATTACATAGAAAAAAAATCAAGATTACCAAATATTTGTTCCATATAGGTCATTATCAAATAATATATATGAAAAACCTAAGTGATTCATGATTAGATCAAGAATTAATTGTACCAATTCCTAACCAACTAAAACTAACAATCTAAATCATCAAGCATGTACGAACGTGATTTAGATTGTTGTTTTTGAAATAATAAATCGACACAAACGATTTTTACATGGAAAAACCACAATTGGAGCACCTCCAATTGTGATAAAAAAAACCATAGGCGAAACGCCACAAATCAATCAACTACTGAAGAAAGAAATATAACAAATATACCAAACAAATTACCAACACTGTCAATTTGTCTTCCACAATCTGTATATCTTTCACCACAACCTTCGTCTTGGAATTGATTATATTGATGTTGAATCCACAACATCCATTGTCAAATCAACAACTGCGCACAGCAACAAACTCCTTCGACACTCTACGCTTAAATCTCCGGATTCCACCGAAGAAGAACACTCTTGAAGAAGATCACTCAAACAACCCTTTGATGTATATCATCCATGTGAGTATAATACTCAAGCAAGCATCAAAGGAAAACTATCAACCTAGCCCAAAACAAAACCCTAGAGCTTTTAAAACAGATCTAGGAGAGTTAACCCTAAAAAAAACTTAAACACATATATATAGAAAACATAGACAGCGAAACTCGCTCAAGCGAAGACTCTCTCACTCGAGCGAGGAACCAAATCCGCGTGTTTTCCTTAAGTGTCGTCGCTCAAGCCAAGCTTCCTTCGCTCGAGCGTACAATCCTCATTCCCAAAACTTTTGCAGACAAGCCAACTTTTGGGAGCAGAACATCTTTGTTCGAGCGAGCAAGACAAAACTACTAGAAAAATTACAACTCGATTAAACAAAGTTCGTTCGTGAGATTGACAAGACTAAAGGACCTAACAATATATATATATATATATATATGTGGAAGAATTACCATTTAAGAAACAAGCACATTTACTAATTGGTTCAAATACGCAATCTTTTTTGTTTTTTGTTTTTTTTAGGCACGGATGGTCCTAAGTATTGACCACTAATTACTAGACCAAATAAGAATATTTATAGTATTTTCACAGTTGTGACATTTTTAATTTTCTTTGTTTTTGTAGTTGAGAGGAAGAGATTATCTTTTGAAAATTGCAATAACTGCGAGCATAGACCTAGGTTTGGGATCAACCATGTAAATCTTGTTTTTTGTGTGTACGCTAATTTATCTTTCTCATGCATTTGTTTGTTTCTAAATTTCACCGATCATAATTAATTGTTACACATTCCTAACATTTTCGGGAAGTGCAAACTCAAGATATATACGATCACTCGGTAATCTCAAGATAAGACGTCTTGGATAGAACATGAACAACTTATCATTTGAACAAACTTCGAGATAATCCTCAGTTACCTTTCAACCCTTCACAAGATTTGTTTGTTACACACACACACACACACACACACATATATGAACAGCAAGGTTTTATGTCATAAAAGGAAAACCAAGTTTAGGTTAGCCAGTGATTTGCAGTACTTCTAACAAAGTCAAGCTAAAAAATAGAGCACATCCAAAACAGAGCAACAAAAAAACAGAGCACGCCTTGAATAGGGATGCAACCCTTTTCCAGCAGAAATGGGGAAAGCAGCAAAAGCCAGAAAGAAAGACACATGACCAGTGTGCAACACAAGCCTCGCCAGTTTGAGGTCATCAGCGACGGGTCCTATGAAGTGCAAGATAGCATCAGAGATCAAGCAAATACCAGACTCCTCCCCAGAAGCATCGGAAAGCAAGCGAACAAGACAATCTCGAAATGGGTTTACACATCTGAGATTGAGGTGTTCGAGGAGAGTTAAGAGGTTGGTGAGGGAGACTTGGGATTCCGACAAGCCATGGAGAGTGTAGACGTCCCCGAACGCATCCCGGGCGAGGGAGTGCGAATCCCCCCGTTCTGGTTCGATATTGGGTCACTACAGTTCGGACTCAAATTGTCACGGTTCTCAATCTTGAACCAAAGAGTCCACCTCTAGCAAATCGTTTTGAGAAAAACAGATTTTGAAAAGTAGTGCCAAACATGGACTGCTTTGCCAGATTACAGAGTCGCCACCTAAATATTTTTAAAATGGGGAAATTTAGGAAACCCTGACTCGGTGCCAAAGGCCACGTGTCCGTCATCACCAAAGTGGTCTTGGCTCGGGAGCTTGGGTACGATCGGGGAAAGTCAGCTATGAGCACCCCCTTTCGCCCGGTCCGAAGACCGGCCTCTACTAACCGTGATATCCAATTTTGAAAACTTTATGCGTTCTTATTCCGGTTATTAGCCTAGAATTACTATGTTTTGCGCACAGCAAACAAGTATAGACTAGATCGCCTAATTTGGAAATAAGCATTGCATATCCGTCTTGTTTGGAAAACAGTTTGAAATTGCTACTCGCGAGTAGGCTAAAACACGGATTTCAATGAGTATTCCCAACTCAAGTAATCCAACCTCCACCCACAGGCATTCAAGCAGTTTATCACATAAGCACTTAGCCGCATGGCAATCATACCGTCATGGCAAACATTCACACGAATGCGATATGCTAAAGCGAAAAAAACTTACATCGTACTCCGTGCCAGAAACCAGAACCCGGTTAGCAAACATGCATGACCTAGTTCATGTTAAGTGGCTAATGCAACACAGGCATAGATGCAATCTAGAGTAGGCTCGGCTAACCCTAAGCATGGTACGTGAAATGTTACAATTATCGCGTATTCAAATTGGAATTGAAAATACGGTGCAGTTTGAATGATGTACCGAGCCCGGTGCATTTTTAACAAATGCATGGATGCACGCATGCATTGCATAGGGTATGCTAATTTAGATGTGCCCTAATCTACCATCGTAAGCAGGTAAATAAAAGGGAAGAAAGAAATGGGGATTGGAAGACATACACTTACTCACACACACTTATTACAAATACGCCCTCACTCGGAGGGACCAAAATAATAATACAAATTAATTAACTACGCAAGCAAATTAATTATTACAAATTAACTAAATTAATTAACAAATTAACTAAGTTAATTAAAGCAGTAAACGCCTCGGGAAGAGGGCTCAAATGCAGCGCGCGCTCGGAATTGGCTCGGAATCGCACTGCCATGCACGGATTGCCTCTGTTTCCCCTACTATCCTCCTCTGAAAATTTCCAAAGTCCCAGGAGTGCCTCTCAGGGCACTGGGGAGTACCACCGGCTGGGGTAGAGCACCACCGGCTGAAGAAGGAGGCCACCGGCACTAGATGAAGTTATCGGCTGGCAATTGACTGCCGGTCGGCACTAAATAGTGCCGGCCGGCACTTAACACCTGCAGAACCTGCAACCCACAGCAGCAGAGGACAACAACATGCATGGCAATGTGATTCAAGGTATTTATGCACTATACACACCCCTTATCATGTTATGATTCAAAGGGGCACGTGCCTCGATTCTCGGACCACCAATCGCGCATTTCCATGCATGATGGCCCTAAGAACCAAGGATGCAACTTTGATCATGTAATGCAAACAAGCAAGCAAGGGTGCCAAACCTCTATCAAACTCACTTCAAGAGACCTAGCATGCATGCAAATGTGATGCAATCCTAAGCATGTTATCTAGGCATGCAATCATGGACAATGTGATGCACTTGTGCAAGGCATACAAGCAAGCATGATTTATGAGCATGCAAACCAATGGAAGGATGGTCTTATACATGAATTAGGCAACTCTAAAAGGCCCTAAATCAGTGGCCAAATGCTAAGTCAAGAGGGCCAAACACACATGCACAAGTTAAGGCACCAACACTTAAGCATAATAAACAACATTCAAGCACACTTGAGATGAGTTGAACATGGGCTACTAGTATACATGAAAAGCTCCGAAATCCATGCAAAACTTGATGCCAAATCATGCAACAAAGCAAGCCAAAGCATGCAACAAATGGCCCAAGTCTTGAAACAAGCCAATGAGGCATTGAACTACACTTATGCAAAGCAATTATGGCATGCATTAAACAACCTAAAACAGAGTTATAGCATGTTAAAACAAAGCCAAATGGCTACTTAGATAGCATCTAAGAGGCACAAGCACAAAGGCATGCAACATGACCAAAACATGGAGCATTCAATACATACTCTTAAAGCATTAAAGAAGCATGCAAGGCGATCAAACAAGCACATTACAAGGTCTGAAATGGCAAGTTAGATGGTTCTAAACCATCAAAAATGAAGCAAGTAAGGCATGCTACACACTCATGTTCTTATGGCCAACAAGCCAAATACAAAGAGGCTACAAAATACATGCTAAGATTGACCAAAACAACTATGGACAGAACTAAAGCATGGTAAAATAAGCCTACAAGCTTCATGTATCTAGGCCTAAAACATGCTAGAAATGAAGGCACACTACCTAGACATGTTAAGGCATCAAAAGGCATTACAAGGCAACCATGCTAAGCATACATGAGGGACCTAAACCAACTTGAAATCATGTTATAACATGGAAATATAAGCATGGAAAACAAGTCAAACATGCTCAACACACACACAAGCATGAAGCTCCATAAGGAAGCAAAGTTTGCCCTTTTCAAGAACACCAAGGAGAGGGGGTGACCCTCCCCTTTCTAGGACTTTAAGGCACCATCTCCACCACTGAAATCCCTCAAGATTTCAGTGGTGGAGAGGCCCAAGCACACAAGTCCCGGATCTCTCCAAAATAGCACAAAAAAGTGCCCTTTTCAAGGCCTAAGGGTGGTCGAACTTGCTCAAACCACAAAACACTCTTAATATACAATGAAGAGGCTTAAAAAACAGAACTTTTATGTATTATATGCTAAGCACAAAAACCGTTTTAAAGTAAGCAAAAAGAGGGTGCAAAAATGGGGTAAAAAGAGGACTAGTGTCTCACCCTTGTTGACCTCTTTAACAAAGTTGTAGTTGATGCTTCCTTAGGCTCAAAATCTGTCAAGAACTTCAAAAACCAGCCCTTAGAACCTTAGTTGCAAGGAGAAGGTGAAACACTAGGTGTTTGTGTGCAATAGTAAGGCACAAAACACCTAGACACACAAGAGAAGGATAGAGATAGAATGTGTATGCAACTCAAACCCTAGAAAAACCAGAGCTTCTCTCTCTCTTTTCCTCTCTCACTCTCCAAATTTTTCTAACCCTTGAGCCAAGAGAAGAGCCTTCTCTCTTATAGACAACCAAGACTTACAAGCTAAGTCATCCAAGGGTTCATCCCCTCCATACACGTGTATGGAGGGGAAAACAAACGTCAACAGCTGTCTAAAAAAATCCCATAAAGCAGCTGTATAGGAGTCGGCAGGGCAAAATGGTCATTTTGCCAAAAAGGGTGCCGACCGGCACAAAAGAGTGCCGACCGGCACAATAAAGTGCCGATGGCAACACCATCCAGCCGGTGGCCTCTAGCCACAGCCGGTGGTATGTGGGGGTGCCTCACAAAGCAATCCCTGCCCTCCCAAGGCAAAACACAAGTGTTTGGTGCAAAACCAAGCACAAAACGGTCGAGTTCGGAGGTCTTGAGGCAAGGCGCGTAGCCGAGAACTCCGGGAACTCCAAATGAACGCAAACATGGATAATCACCGAGCGTTCCAACGGTGACATCCAAGTCTTGAGGACGGTCAAAAATGGGGTGTCTACAGAGAGGAAGGTGAAGTAAGGGTAGATGGAAGGGTTGGGAAAGGGAAAGCTGGTGTGGAGGATAATGGTTATGGAGAAGCCATGGGAGTGAAGGATGTTTCCGAGCTGAAGCATAGGGTTTATGTAGCCTTGCAATGGTAGCGGATAGAGGACCAGGCGATGGCGCTTAGCCGGCGACATTGGGTTCTCTATTTCTTTGCTTCTTTCGGAGGTTGAAGGTGCCAGAATTGGTTGTACTTATTTTGTTTTGATGTTGGAAGAATGTTTTTATTTTATTTTATTTTATTTTTTCAAATTAGGAATGTTGTTGCAATGAAACAGAGTGTTGGGTAATTAAAAAATAATAGGTAGATAAGATAAGTGTTGTGGGAATGAGAATACTAAGGTGGATGTATGGTAAGATTAGAAAAGATAGAATGTTATTGTAAGAAAAATTGAATAAAGTTATGTGCACCAATTGATAACGGATGAGGTAACATAATTTTAGAAGTTTTAGATCTTTGTAATTTGTATAATGAGAGTGGGTCCATAACTTGAAAATGACAATGTCCAAATATATGTTGGTATACTAATTGGTATACCAATTGGTGTATGTAGCACCATTGATAAAAATTATGATAAATTACAAATGCATCTCTGAAATTTGTTTAAAATACAATTTATTTCCTATTGTTTTGAAAATTATATATCG
Organism: Camellia japonica; assembly: GCA_030407325.1. Classification (NCBI taxonomy): domain Eukaryota; kingdom Viridiplantae; phylum Streptophyta; class Magnoliopsida; order Ericales; family Theaceae; genus Camellia; species Camellia japonica. The sequence continues at coordinate 194,114,356 of JAPPVO010000002.1, read as the reverse complement.
TCTCTTCAAATTTCTAATCACATAACAAATTACTGGTTTTATTCATAAATTATTAAGTCAATTTATAATTTTATTATCGTTTAGAAGAGTAGTAATGATTTAATTTTGTTAAATAAAAAATTCTTATAAGAGGTAATTGTATATTCTAGAACTACATAGTACAATTCATATTTTAAACAAATTTTAGGGATGTATTTATAATTTACCTTCAAAATTACAAGAATGTCATCACGTTTATAATGTTTACGTAAATTGAAAATTAAGGTTGCGTTTGGTAGAGCTTTCTAAATATGATTTGAGCGTAGGAGTTTTATTTTGAGTTTGTGAGTTTTGAAATTATGATTTGAGTGTAGAAAATTTGTTTGGTTATGGTTTTTGAATAGAGTGTTGAATTGAGTTTTGAAAGTTTGATGTGACATGTGAAATAAGAAAATTTGTTTGGTGATAAGTTTTCAAAACTTAATTCAACCTATAATTGATAATCAAACACACAACTCACAACTCCATATCCGTGTTTTTGATCAACCATCATAACCAAACTAGTTTTAAAATACTCAAATAAAAAAAATGATTTTTTTTTCAATTAATTGTTTTTAAATAATTTTTTTTTTCAAATAACTTTTATGTCAATTAATTTTTCTGTCAATTCATTTTTTAGGCCTGTATAAACATTTTGTGCAATACGTTTTTAATATTTTTCAAATATTTTGTTCAAACCAACACGTTTGAAGATTACATATTGATAAAAATTAACAAAGACCAATTTATTAAATTTTTTTTAAATACAAACCAAAATGTAAACGTTACCAAACGTTTTACCAAACATTATCAACATTTTTTCATTTGTTAAATTTTATCAATTTAATAAAAAATTCTTTATGTTGTATCTTTTTTTTAGCTTCATTATTGTCCCTCACTCCTGCCTCACCCGTGAAGCTCATATTATTGGGGGCTATTGATCGATGTATTTAACTATAAAATGACTAACTTGCCTCTCTTTCATAGAATGTCAAATTGCTATGTAAGTATAAAATGGAAAGGGCAATAGTGTAATTTCACTCATGCAATAGACCACCCTCTCTCCTCTACTGGGTGTTAGTTGGTGACTGTTCGATAAAGGAAAAGGAAAAAAAAAAAAAGAAGCCAATACTAAGCCACAGATTGTCAGTGATCAGTATACGAAATAAATAAAAAGTGCTATAAGTCAATATTCGATGAAAAAAAAAAACAACAGCTTCTGGAACTGAGGCTTTATAACTCAGCATTTTCATTTGTTTAACTACACCATCTTCACCATGTTCATTCTAACAACTTCAGCAACTTCTTCACCATACAATATCATAAATTCAGTGTAGTTATCCGTGTAAAAGAAGAGACAAAGAGCTTTCATAAGAGATTAGTTTGAACCACAGCTTCATATTCTTCATAGCTTCACAATTTCAAAGCTGAGCTGCACAAAGCCGAATATCTCAGCAAACAGGACAACCGGCCGGTCAACTGGTTTTAGTCCGAGCTTCCACCAGTTTGCTTGCCTTTTGCGCTTCGTTTGGCTATCTGTTGCTTGCCTTTTGCACCAGCAGCAGAGGTGGCTAGCTGTTGCTTTTTTTTTTTTCCACACCATTTTCATACATTTTGCTATATATCTTTCATACATTTTTGATACATTTTGCTTTTTTTTTTGCTATATATCTCTCAACCCGTCTGCTTCCGCCATTTCATTATCAGCTTCCATGAAGAATGGGTCCATATCTGCATGGAAACAAATCCAATTGTACAGTACACAACATGCAATCACGAGAGGGCCTTGTCTTGTAGACTTGTAATTTGGCATGGACCGCAATATTGGGAATCACTTCTTCAAAACACCAAATGTTCTTTCTATGACATTGCGTAACGACGAATGTCGATGGTTAAACAATTCCTTGGGTCTAGAATAATGACAGCCATGAAACTCTTGCAAGTAATAGCGTTGGGAACAAAATGGGGCAAGAAATCCAAGCGTGTTCGTGAAACCAGCATCCACTAAATAATACTAGCCTACGTGTAAATAATGAATGCACTACTCTGTCAAATAGATGTACAAAAAAATAATTTCAAAAAATGTACAGTGTGTTATTTGGTGACAATCACCATGGGGTGGGTGTGGGAACTGTAGATCAGCTCTTGTAATAGAGTCAACTAAAATAGCGTTGTCGTGAGTGCTACCTTCCCATCAGAATTAATAAATGTGAACAACATGTCGAAATCACAAGCTGCGAGTACATTTTCCGATACCGTAGATTTGCGACCGTGGAATGTATTTTGTCTTGAAGTAGGGACCCATGCATCCACCAATGTGCCATCGATAGCACCGACACAATCCTACTTGAAAGATATTTGTTTGACATTAAAAGCGAAACAAACTTGGATATTACTTTTATAACATGAAAAAAAATATATATATATATATCGTTCCTTATTGTTATTGAAAACTTACAGGACAAACATATAGTCATACCTTGAACCAGGGAAAAAACCTCTTGTCATTTAAAATTTTTGCCGGTATCTCGTCTTGGTTACGTGGTTTGATAACCGTTGATGCAAGCTTGCATAGTGCCCACATAACAATTTTGATATGTCAACAAATAGTTTCCGTAGAGTGTTGAAATCTATCGGGCAGTAGTTGATGGCGGTCATTTTGTGCAAAAGTGTATAAAAAAATTCCAAGCGATTCCTCGACACCGATATGCATATGTTCAGTATCGATAAAGCCATTTTGAAGTAAGGTGTCTTTCAATAAAATGAATGTTTGTGCATCCATTCGCATAATGTCCATCATTATTTCTGGATGGCCATTTAATAAACTGAAGATGTAATCATCACCTTTGAATGGACATGTTCACTGTGGTCGTCTACTACTTAACGCATTCATATGGTCATGCATAAAAGCAATCATCAAAAAATCCATAAAATCTTCAATAACCTCATCCTCCTCTGATGAGATCTCCATTGTATTGTTTTCTGTGTCAAATGACATATTGTTTCATCTACATCATAGTAAAAGCATAATTATAAAATAATGTTTGACAACATGCTAACTGTTACCATTTTTGGTGAAACTGAATTAACAAGTGGCTACATTTAGTCGGCCTTAGTCATTTACCAACATCCACTAAAATATATACGCGAAGAAAATTTGTTTAATATGTATTCATCTTGTCATAAGAATACGGACATGAAAGAACGCAGAACAATAACACAACATATTGATGTAAAACAGAAACTACTTAAGAATTCAATAAAAATAAACATACGAAGATGAATAAAAAAGAGCATACCATGGGATGAAAAAAAATTATAAAAGACAAATCAGGAATCATCAAATCATCTTGCACAACGACAAAGAGAATCGCTAACTCAATCAAAACACAACTTCTCACTTCACTGCAAAGCTAGGATCATAACTAGGCGTATATGGGTAGGAGTATGCATAAAAAACCTTCGCCAAGTGTCAGTGCCCTAACGTACTGGACCGGTGGTATGTCCCCAAGCTCTAGCAATGCATCTTGACATGCATCAAGGGAATACTCATCACCACTTGCACTTACAGCCACTGTGTCACTTGTTCGTGCACATGAATGTTCTATTTTTGCCTGTACGTAGGTAGTGAAAGCTGTGCACACATCATCGAACCTACTTGACTGTGACTTTTTAAAACGACCACTGTTAGTCTGGCTGCTTGTAGGGCCCCTCTTGTGATTTTTACCCTTCGCTGGATCCATGTATTCATCGCCGAATAAGTCAACAGAAATGGCTTCAGCAACATTACTCCCACCAGCTTCAGGGCTCCAAAATATCTTAAGCATTTCATCTTCTTCATCTGAGTCAAGGGCTTCTTGTGTGGATGCACGAGACAAGGCCCCTATGGCACAACAATTTTCAACAATTTCCGTCATTTCTTGGAAATACTCAAATCTTTTTGTCCTAAACTTCTTTACATTTTTTGTAGCCTACAGCAATTGAAAATATTGAAAATAAGCATATTGTACGTGTGATGAAATGTTACAAAAAAAATTTGAAAATAGTACAGGTTAATATTATCCCAAAATTCATCAGGTGCAATAACAGTTCCTACAATAGGATCCCATCCCAGACCAGTATGTGCCTGCAATCGCTTAAACATTTGGTAATTAGCTTTCAATCTCTGATATTTTTGTCGCACCTGCTTTGATGTTTACCGAAATCCATACATATTTTGCAATTGATTTGCAAAATGATTCCAATGCCTAATTGTTCACACAGTACTACGGCCTATTGTTTGATTTTTTTTAACATCTTCTCTCAACATGTTTATTAACTTCATTTCAATTCTGGGAGTCCACATTCTTGCATCCTAATTGTTATCTGAATTGTTTCCATCTATTTAAAAACACACAATTTATATTTAAACTAATTTGAAGTGGATATAAAAAAATAACAGAGCAAAAATCAACTACAATTATTTATGTTTAAGTATGAATCAAAATTAATGTTTATTTGAACTTGTTAAATAATGTTAAGAAAAGCATATTAATTGAAGGGCAAAATAGATACAAAATAAAAATCAGATAATATTGTCTGCAAAAAGTTTGTGAAACAAGTGTACGTAGTAAAAAAATAACCAGAAATAAGCAGAAGAAGAAGAGTAGAAGAAGAGAAGCATGAAAGGGGGTGGTCGGCTGGGAAAGCACGGCTATCGATCGGTCGGTTGACCGGTCGGATGACCCGGGGGACACCGGCCAGTTGTCCTGGCGGTTGACTGGCTCAGCTTAAACAGTTCAAACAGTTCAGACAGATCAGAAACCATTTCTATACCCATTTCGACTTCTTAGAAACTATTTCAGAACCTATTTCTACATACCAGATGGATTGAAGGATATACATACCAAATTAGTGGGAGTTGAATAGTTGTCACTGGTGATGGAGTGGGTACAGTGAGTGAATGTGCGCTTCTTTGGTAGTCGTCTGATTCGAGAATAGGTTTGACAAATTTGACATGTGACAAAAAAATTTGGAATAAAATTGGGCATGTTTCAGAAAATTAGTGAGTTGTAAAAAAATATTTGGAAGAAATTTGTGATTTATTTGACCTCGGTGTCGTCGTTGTTTGGTTGCCCGGATAATGAATCTTCCACAACGCACAAATTGTAACTCACTTGATTTGTGGGAGATGGTATGGATAGAAAAGGGGTTCACATACATAGTTTATAAAATGGTTTCAGTTCACAGGAACGAACGCTACCCGTGACGAATCATCAGCCATGATCTTTCAAACAGAGGAAGACGAGTAGATCAATTCAGCTTTAAATTTCTTTTTGCACGTGAACCTTTTCAGAAATGAAGAACATGGAAGGCTTTTCAAAAATAAAGAAGACTGAAGACACGTTGGCAGCTTTTGACAGTGGAGAAATGAAGAAGAAAGCTTCCAAACGGGAAGTCAAAATGTATTTTGAATGATATGGTGGAATTGTATTTTCAAAATTGTATCCAAACGTGAAGCGCGAATGATAGGGTGAAAATGTAATTTGAAAATACAACCAAACAGAGCAAGTTTTTATAGATGATATTGTAAATTTTAGGAGCTATTTGTGATAATATATATATTACAAATCATTTAATGAAAAAAAGTTACGGCCTGTGATAGATACAATATTCACATTTTTATGAATCTGTTTTTTTTTTTTTTTTTTTTTTTAATGCGTTTTAAAAGTTATTAAAAAATTAATTTATGTAACCAAAAAAAAAAAGTTCATATGATATTTAATTTTTTTAAATGTTACATTTAAATTTATTATTATTATTTTTCATTCTTAGACTAAGTGACAAGATTCAGGAATCTAATTTGTATAAATATAAATTTCGCTCTGTGGTTCTACAAATTACATTTCGCCACTTCAAGTGTCTAATCTCATAACAAATAATTCATTTTATTAGTAAATTATCAAGTCAATTAATAATTTTAAATTATGTCAAAAATTTATTTCAATTAATAATTCAAGTAATTTTATTATATGTGAGAGTAATTAGGAATTTCATTTTTTCAGTTAATTATGTTAAATACAAAATTCTAACAATGGGTATTTTTAATTTTTCAAACTATAGGGGGTAATATATATTTTAAGTAAATCTCAAATGGTGTATTTGAAATTTACCTTATATTTTAGTGTTGATAAAAAAAACAATAAGATTATTGTTATAAATAAGTTTTATATATGAAAAATATGTTTGTAAATAATTTTTCATGATGTAAACAAGTCAAAATTTAGAGTTTAGATGAGCTGAAAAACTCAGAAGATATTGAAGATAATAGTGATAAAATAATACTGTTACATTCACCTATTTTATTTAGCCCGAATTTGTTTTATTTGAATAAATTCAGACTAAATAAATTTAGTAAACGAATCATTAATCGTGGTAAAAATATAAAATATAAAAAAAAAATAGTAACAAAATTAATAAGTATGAGTCTCGCATTTCTTGTGACTAATTAATAAGTTGAGATTCGAGCCCCATTAAAAATATAGTGATTAGAAGTGGATAATTGCAAATTTAATTTTGTAAAGGAATCTTACAGCTGGGTCAAACAGAAAACAATACATTAAAAACAATACAATATATATATTTTTTCCAAGTATGTCCAATTATTCTCATCACCAAAACAAACAAAAAAAAATGTTCAATTATTAGTTCCTATAATATATATGTCTTTTAGGTTTAACAGGAAGTTGTATCCATCTAAATTTTAAAAAAAAAAAAAGAAAAAAAAAAAGGTAGTTGTATCTCTTCTTTCTTTTTCTTATTTTTTCATCTTCATAGTTGTAGCAATTTTACACTTAAATATCTTAAATCATCAAGGGGGGATTTCAGTGGACCTTAGTCAAACTGGCATAACAGCCCGAAGGGGTCGTACTCTGTGAAATCTGGTTACCCATTTGATTTGAATCAAGGTACTGCCTCTTCTATTGCAAATCCATTCTCTTCTTTTGGTTGGTCTGAAAAGGAGTGGAAGTTCATGTGGGGTTTGAATGTTCCCCCAAAATCAAACACTTTATGGCGAGTGTGTAATAATTGTCTTGCCACTAGTCAGAATCTATTTCTGCAAAACTGTGCCGCTGAGAACCAACGCCAAGTTTGTCATCATGCGGTGGAATCAATAGAACACTTCACTACAAGAATTAACATTTTTGTCGATCAAAAAATTGGTCGCTAAAAGTCTATTTTTAGTCGGCAAAAGTTATCCGCGACCAATTTTTTTGGTCGCTACTTTGGTCGTCAATTGAGGGTCGGCAAAAGTAATTCGCGACCAAAATTTTGGTTGGTCGGGAAAAGTTGGATTTGCCGACTAAATTTTTGGTCGCTAAATATATCATTACCGCGACTAATTCATTTAGTCGCTAAAACACTTTGGTCGCGAAAAGTGATATTTTCCCGACCAAATATCTTAGTCGCCAATTGACACATTTCGCGACCAAAAAGTTTAGTCGCCAATTGTGACATTCCACGACAAAAAAATTTTGGTCGCCAATTGTCACATTCCGCGACCAAATTGTTTGGTTGCCAATTGTCACATTCCGCGACCAAACATGTTTTGCGCAACTAAAACTTTAGTCGTCAATTTGGCCTATTCGCAACCAAATCCTTTGGTTGCCAAAATTAATAATTTTAACGACTAATTATTTAGTCGCCAAATGTGCTTGGTGATTCACCGACTACTTTATTTAGTTGGCAAAAATATAACTTATATTTTTGGCGACTAATCAATTGGTTGCCAAAACTAGAAAAACAAAACCAAATTTTGGTCGCTAACATCCAACAAAATAAACCTGTAATTTATAATAGGAAATCCAATTTATTCAATATAATCTGTAATTTGCAAAAATCATTCAAATCAACAAATAAATTAAATCATGAACATTCAACAAAATACATATATCAACCATTTCTGAACTTGTTTAATTAAAATCAGCAACTATTATAAATTTTCATCCACAAATAATTCCAAACTACATATTTCATCTACCATAAAAATTTAAAACATAACAAGTACTTGTTATTATGTTTTAAATTTTTATCCATGTACATCAACCCAAAAATATAACTAGTAGTCTACCAAATATTTTCTATACACACCCATCCAAAAATATAACTACTAATGTATCCAAAAATATAGAAACTAGTCTACCCTAATATTTTCCATATACATCTATACAAAAATATATAATCCTTCCAAAAATGCAAAAAGTGCCAATTTGTCCTGTACAATTTAGCTTTGTGCACGAGTTCATCCATCTGTACCAAAGAAAAAGAGAAATAATGTCAGGTAAAATTGGACAAATAATTAAAAATGTCCATGAAAAGCAAAGCTCACATTAACAAATTAAATGACTATCATTATCAAATTGTAAATAAAACAATAGCATTCTTATGTGCTTTCTAAGACTCAAATCTTTGTCAAAACAAAACTGGTATGAATTCATCTCTTAATTTGTTACTTCATTATGTAATATGGTTATTCATACTAAATTTTTTTTATCTAACCTGTTACAGGTGTTCATAACAATGAGGGCCGTTACAATTGTGCAATTGAATCACACTGCCAAAGCAGCTGTAATGGGTAGCAATATTATGTAATGGTGTTACATAACAGTTTCAGCCCATTTTTAAAACCTTGCTCCCCTTTATTCCGCCATCTCCTTTCATCTCACCTAGACCCGTTACAATACTCACTTTGCTCACCCACCAACCCTATAATCCTTTTTCACTTCCACAACCATCTCCTGTCAACCCCTCTCCCCAGCTTACCACACCCCGTCTCCCCTCACCCACTAGCCTTGCCATTCCCTCACCCCTCACCCACCATTCTATACAAACCCAATAGCACCCACTACCATCACACATTCTAGTCCTGAAAATCAATTCCAGTACCGAAAATACCTCTTCGAATTTGAATAACTCCAGCGTATTGTTTCCTAAAACTTGTTCATTTATATATACAATGTTATATGTGTATAATATGATTAAATTATAAATTCAGATATAACTTAAAAAATAAATTATAATGTTAGGGTGTATAGGCTAATAATTTATTTGGTTAACATGTAATTAGAATAAAAAAAATGAATCTTTATATAACAGAAGAGAGAGAATGAGAAGAAAGTAGATAGGTATTAAGATTACGGAGTTAGTGTTGCAATTTAGTCTAAAAGCACATGAGGAGTCTATGGTATTTTTAATTGACAGGTAGTGAAGTTTTCCAAGGCCAAACCCTCAAGGGATAAAGAGGATTTTCCCTTAAATTAAAATCATGTTTGATAGCTGATTTACCAAGTGCTATACATTTCTATGAGATAGTAGAGAAGAAGCTTGTTTATCTACGACGTAAAAATAAAAACAAACCCTTACCACATCTCAAATCTATTGAAAATATATTATTAAATGCAACCTTGGATGAGGTGCCTGTAAGGGTCTCCTACAAAAGAAAGTTTGATAGAATTTTCCAAAGTGGTAGGGAATGAGAAGCCATTTCAATGTTTATATACTGCAGCAAAAATATTGAATGAAGCTTTACAGTAAACAAGCTTCTAGTTGTAACAGAAGTCCCAAGAACCTAACGCTATAGACACCGACTAGTTTGCCTTCAATATTTTTAAGATCTGATGCAAATCTGATGCAATTCGGTCCATGTAATTTCTAAAGCTAAAAGATTTCAAATAACTAGCTAAATTATAAGCAGCTCTAAAAATATAATAATGAAAATTACAATACTAGTCTTTACTAGCAATTCAGTAGATTGTGGGTTTCTTTGTTTCCATAACATCATCCTAAAATTATGAGTCAACTTAATGTTCCATTCATCAAAGCCACAAATAGAAGGTTTCATAAACGCCATACCACTAGGAAACCAGGAACATCCAACAAGGAAAAAACTTGACAGGGCTAATAAAATACTCATTTGTTTGTTTAATTTACCTGTACTATATTGTAAAATGCACTTACCCCCACATATATATGCATGTATGATATATGTACACCATTCTAATTCTTTCTTATTTTGTGTTTATAGTACTTGCCTGCAGCGGATATGCGATAATGTTTTCCTACTGCATTTTGTAATCTGAAGTCACTAGTGCTGCGTGCAGACTTAATTAGAAGCCACATGGAAGTATTAATTTACTTAAGCATTTCCCCAAATCTGGAAGCTATTGTTATTGATGCTAAAGGTAACAAGGAATTTATATGAACTACTTTTTCTTGTAGATCTCTTATAATACACAAATTTATCTACTGTTATGAAGCTTCTTGGTAGTATAAGGACATATTACAGGGTTGAAATTGTTCTCCTTTGTTTCCAGAAGCATTTTATTTTATAACATTTCCTTTAGCATGGAGCTGTCACATTAGTTAAAAATGATCAGAATACATCTGATTATGATCCTCACATAAATTAGTGCCTATTTCAGATGTTTTGTAAACAAAAGGAGTCATGGTCCAAATACGTACACTAGCCATCATTATGAAGACATGGACATCAACCCAACTTGGAACATTTTTTTTTTTCAATTCAATAATCTTGAATGCATGCCCTATGGGTGAGACACATCGCTGTGAACTTTATTGATGGGCATAAACTTAAGATCAACATAGTTTATATTGCCCCCAAATGGCCTGTTTTCGCCTTTTTCCTCACACTTTTTTGTCTAACTCTTTAACCATGTGTCCGATCAATGCGCTACTTCCTCTCACACATTTTTTTAATGTAGGCCGAGGTGCCTATTATGATATGGAGGCTGTTTTGGTGCTGTTTCCAATGTTTGGCCCCGAATGGGCTGTTTTCCCCTTTTTGCCTCACAATTTGTTCTCTAATATTCTCATAACACGTTTATTTGCCTTGACTTTGAACATAAATGTAATGCAATTTGGTTAACACACTTACCCATTACCATAAGTAGCTATGGTGGGGACTTTGATGGATTGAGCTTTTCCAAAACTTGCGCCAACGTGCTCTGAAGTCCAAAAATCTGCATCTGCATCTCCTCACGTTGTCTTGCATTATCTACCTCTTTTATTTGTTGCTCCTCTTCCTTTTTTTTCTGCTCCTCACGGTCACTTTGCTGCTCCGCACGCAGCATCTCCAACTCGGATGTAAGCCTTTTCAAGTGCTCCTCACGTGCTTGTGATGCCACATTCGACCCAACATCACAAGACGAGGGCTTTGGTCCGACCCCAAAACCTCTCAAGTATCCCTTCTTCTTCCCCAACACCACTCTTGATATATCCTCTTGTGTCATCGGCGTTCCAGACTCAATAGACTCATCCCGCACCATTGTCATTTGCTCCTGTAATTGTGACATAACTATTGTTAATATAAATCAAACACAGTAGTTACTATAAGTGTCCAAATGATTGGAATAGTTACATGTAAATCACAGCATATAGGATCAATCCATTCTTTGGTCTTCTTGTTCTGATGAGTGTCCTTGTAGAAATTGCAAATATCTGGCAACAAGCCACCGTTTTCCTTCACCTGTGATATGCCAAACACCGATATCAACACTAACATATTAAATATGTGTGGATAAAGTTAATAAAATCAATGACACACATCTCACCGCAATGCTCATCGCCGCCGGAAAAGATCGCGACCCACTACTGTGATTGTAGGGTAGCTTGCTCCTATTTAGTTTGCCGGCATCGTAGCGACGCTACATAATCCAAATTATAAGGGTTTGTTACATATATAGTTAAACAATGATAACGAGTACTAAGTAATAACTAAATCATAACATACCTTGTTTTTAGGATCCAACCATACTTGGTCAATCAAATACTTCCAATCATCGGATTGTACTCCTTTGTATGGATGAGCATAGGGATCAATTCTCGCATCCACAAGCTTCTCCCATTTCTTCTTCATTCTGCACTTCCAATCTTTATATAACACATAACACTTCTTTTCCACAACTTTTTGGGATAGTGAATTCTCCTCGTAATTATCCCCAATCTCAAATTTATCCTACAATCAATCCAAACACAATAAGTAACTTAACTTATGTAATGTGAAAGCTGCAAATATGTTAACAGTGCGAAAACCTTAAAATGGTGCCATTATACTAGTTTAAATGAGGGAGCTATGACCAAGACTCCCTATAATCTTTCCATGATATATGATCCACCACTTTCATAGTTCAATCTGTGCAGAAAGAATTTGCTGACCAACTTATTCATGAATCATGTTGGTACATGAATTGGGGCAATGAAGACTAATTTGTATTAACTGCATCAATGATCGAAGGTCATCATACCCGGTGCAGAAGAGGTACTTAGTTGGCAAGTCGTACCCCCAACTTTTTTGTGACCAGGCTAATTCACATGACTCGAACCCACAGCAACACAGCTGGGAGCAGACAGCACTTGCATCATGGAAGGGAGACAAATAAATAAAGTACACTTGTTATTTTCATCACTCTTAGCCAAGACCAGGCTTATTACTTTTTCTTTTACATGGGCATAGCCCAAAAACAGACATCAAAATTACACTCCACTAATAACATAGGAATGACTCAGATTCAAGAATTATATAAAGGAGATTTGGCCCTCCACAACTTGATTGAAAAAACAGTGACTTAGAAAGTTGCAACACAAATACAACATCATTACTAAAGAAACCAAGTAACATTGACAATAGAACACAAGCTTTATCCTAACAATTTATGAATTTTGTGAACTACAAAACAAATTGCGATTGACTACAACTTCTTTTACTCCAATAATTGGATGATTTCCATTAGAAGCCAATTTAAGAAATTGACTACGGAAGCTTAACATCTACCATCCATACAGTCCACCTAAACTGGATTTAGCAGTAACCTGACAAACATTTATAATGCGCATCTTCATATATTGCCATCGTTTAAATGGAATACCAGTATACTATGTTCGTAGAAAAATAACGATTTAAACATAGACATGTGGTTGTGGGTATCAAAATAATTTTACTTGAATCGGCATTTTCTGTAATGATATGTTTATCAGACATGTATGCAGAATCCAATTTCACAGAGCCTCTGATTGTCCTGTTGGTTAACAAGGCACTCACTAAAAAGACTAAATGGTTGTCCTACGTATGTGGTCAAGAATAATATGTCATGTACTTTATGTAGGTTGCATTGCTCTTAACTTCCATTGGAATGATAAAATAATGAAGAGAAGTTTATGGTAAGTAACTTTAAAAAAGCTATATCAAGAAAAAAAAAAAAAACAGGACCTTAAACAATTTCATGTACCAACATGATTCATGAATAAATTGGAATGGGCTGCTTATTTATAGACACCCCCTCCCCAAAAAATCTAAGATGGAATGGGCTGCTTATTTATAGACACAAGTTGAAACAAATGAGCTTTTCATCTCTTCACTGCTTTCAAGCTTCGAAAACCAACAAAGTAAACAAAGAAAACAAATGAGCTCCTATATGCACATTATAAAAGCACTGTTTCCATCATCCACACAGACTATGAAAGCAATTTAATCATACCCGGACAGCTTGTACAACAGCAACTTTTGTTGCTGGATCAGCAACAGTCCAACTATTAACGCCTTGAATGGGGCACATCTTCCTAATCTGAAGGCCGATCTCATTCGATCCTGGGGTCACTAGCACACCTTTGAATGCATTGAATGTCTCCGTGATTGGAATGTACAGCTTGTTTCCATTATTGTTGGCAATTCTTTTTGCTGTTGCTTTTCCAACTGTTGGTCCCCACACACGCTATGATGAAGATGCACCTGGTAATTGATAATATTATTAATGTATTTACAAATTACAAAATATTAACAATATATATAAATTGAAGACAGATCTCAAACATATTTAATTACCTGCACCACTCGGTTGACTTTGAGGAGATGGTGGATTCGTTTCAAACGGAGATGCTTCACCACTCTCAGATGCAGCTGGTGCATTACTTTCAGACGGAGATGGTGCAACAGTCTCAGATCCTGACAATGCAGCTTGTTCAGACGGAGATGGTACAATAGTCTGAGATCCATCTGCTGCAACACCTTCAGGAGTAGGTGTAGGTGTATCGGTTTGCGATGAGTATGCTTCAATTAATGCCCTCTTTGGTGGTGGTAAACGGCGCATCTTTTTCGCAGGAGCCATTCTACTACAATTTAACATAATCAAAGGCCAAAGAGCACAATGAGCACAAATTTTTAATGCGTATAGACATATACATCAAGACTGATAATTAACAAACATTTCCATTCATATTCTTAACTCAATTCTGTTACTATCTTGACATGGAATAACATTTGAATACTAAAGGACAAATTAATGTACTAGCAATTTTATTAGTTTTCTATTTTAGAATCTTGGTTGATAAAGGAAGTCTTTAAAATCTATATAAAGTCATGTAATGCTTATAATTTAATAAAGTTGATATTTTAGAGATTTTCAAGAGCTTTGATGCTTTCTTATGGATTGTGTGATGCCTAAGGCCTCTAGGAGTGATTCGTAGAAACTATCTTCCTCTTCTCCATCTTTCCCTCTTGTAGACACTTTAACAGCTCAAACTCTGTTCACGGGTACTGTTCACAGCGCTTAAAGCAGCACTTGAATAGTGCCAAAATCTCATGTTTTCATGCTTGTACGCTTACCCCTTTATTACCCTAAACAAACCTTTAAAACCCCTATACTCTTATTGCAATTTCAGCCATAAAACCCCAATTAAAATCAGTCCGTAAACACATTGTTGCTGCTGTCCCTACTTGTCCTGCGTCACTGGGTATTTAGTTTTTATGCATCATTTGTTACTATTTTACTAGTTTTATTGGAGATTCTTTCCTTATTTTTTTTCCCTTCCATTTTTGAAATTAATAACTTCATCTATGAAGTCCAGGCAAAATGAACTCATGCCTGTCTAGTGGCATAATTTTTTTTTTCTTTTTTTTTTCCTTGCGTCGCTTGGTCAAAAAGGAATAGCCATCAAGCGTTAAATACACTTTTGATGGCCTATTTTTTTGCCTGTTTTGTGACAGGGTCATCAATACGAGACAGTGTCAGATTTTATCTATGAGGCGTTTGGATATATCCCAAGGACTGGTGAGACTATAAAAGTAGTACTTGAAAAGGCAGACCAAGAAGAGCATGATGAATATACTGAAGCAGATTCTGACCGCCAAGATGAAAAACAAAAACATCAAAATTTTAAGCTTGAGGTATGGCTTTCATTTTTTTTCCCTACATTCAGTTCTTAGGGAGTTTCTTCACCTAAAGTAGTAGTTTCCTCTATGTCTGACCTACGTGTTAACTGGTGATATTACTGACTGGGAAGTGGTAGTCTTTTAGTGCTCTAAATGAGGTAGCCACAGAATTTGTCTCATAATTTAGTTTAACTTTTTATAAAGCGATCAATGGGGAGTCAACTTTTACTTTTACCAGCTCACTGGTGCATAAAACTTTGGTTGGAAATTCACCCCCTGCCCTGCCACCAGAAGATAAATAATTTAATACTGCTGTTTGCCTAGGAATTCTTGAAACAACCCCGAAGTTCTCAGAGAAAGATAGAAGTGCTGAGGAAATTTTCACTTATAAACAACTATTAGAATATTTTATCATTTAGTCGAGTACTCTTGTGATCTTTATGTTCTTTTCTTCTTGAACAATGTTCTATTTTGATACAATGACAAGTATACACAAACAGAAAAAATTAACTCCCAAGTATGTAAAACTCCGGAGAGAATGATATGCTCGGGAAATTGGAATTTGACAGAGTTAAACATTAACAGCATACAACCAACTCAAACAGAAATTTGTCTTCTTACTTAATAGAAATAGCAATTATTTCTAGCTCGTTGGGGAAAAACAAAGTTTACTCCAGCTATGAGTTTTGGTAGTGGTAGTAGGTAGTAGGGAGTTTTGTTAGTCTTGGGACTTAACTTTTGCTTGACCGTTCAACTTTTCCTTTCCAAAAGAAAACACATTTTGTTTCCAAAAAACTATGACTGCTCTACATACCACAGTTTATTCAGAAATGGAGGGCCAGTGTTTTCTTTCCAATGCAAATTCTGTTTTCAACATTATAATGCAGGAAAGACAATTTTCCAAAATCAAAGGAAAATGATCTTTGTGATTGTCCTATAAAATCATCTCTTTGTGACTGTCCTATAAAATAATGCATACAATCCCAGTCACAATGAAAAGGATCTGTCCTATAAAATTATTAAAAACTAGTTTGGGGAAAATAAATAGTAAAAATATATTTCTAAATTTTAAAAACTTTTTTCACACTAAAAAAAGAAAACAATATTACAAGCTATCCAAGGAATCTCAACGAAATGTTCTCCTTTTGAGAACAACATTCAGAACCTAACTGCATTGTTTACTATCCAATGCTTGTTGAAAGAAAAAATTCTTCAAATTACTTGACACAAATCATGAGAAACAATTGATAGTGAATAATTTTCAAAAGTAGTACTTAAAATTTTGTTGCCATTTTGAATTTTTAAGCCCAAAAGTAAAACCTCCCTGGACATGCAAGATTATTTTCTAGGGTTCTGTAAAAGGAGAGTGTGAATAGGACTTAATAAGTTAGACTTCCTTATATGTTTAATATACAGATCTTAAGTAGGTCAATAAACAAAGATATTAGCTTCAGCAAAACCAGATATATATCTCAGAGAATTGCACTATTACTCTAACACCAAATCCAAGGCTACACAATATCTAAGAAAACAAATGTAGCAAAACCATGGAGTGAGACTGAGAAGCCTCCTGAAAACTAGCAAAATGAGGGGTATTGCCCAAAATCTGAGAAATAATCATCAAAGGGAAGCCAATAAATTATTTACTATTGCAATCATAGAATCAAATTTCAATTCAAACAATCAGAACACATGAGAATACATACACAATCAATGAGCAGCCATACATGCAAATACATTCACAATCAATGGATTAGGGCTTTGAAACTAATGAGAGAGAAAGGAAAAAGAGGGTGAAAGTAAATTTTACCAGTAAAATCAAACCCATTTACTAGATCAAACCCATAAAGCTCTAGAAATCAAACCAGTTTAAGAAATCAACACGAAATTATTTAGTACAAATCATATAAAACCCTATAGCAAGAGTTGATAGTTGGGGAAATAGAGGAGAGAGAGAGAGAGAGAGAGAGATAGAGAGAGAAGAGAGCGAGATAGAGAGCGCAACCGACACAGAGAGGGAGAGAGAGAACCTGTGATCTGCGGCGGTGGCGATGTGCAATGTACGGTGAGCTACGGTGGTGAGGGACTGTGCTGAGATGAGGTGGGGTGAGGTTTGGTGGTGATGTGTGAGAGAAGAGGACTTTTGTGTTTGTTTAAACAGAGAATGTAGAAGAGGGCGCGAATATTAAAAGTAATTTCCCTCTCAAATTTTAGACCTGTGGCGACTAAATTGGTTATTTGTTGGCAAATAACCCATATATAACGACTAAAACTTTTTGTACCCAGAACTTAAGTAACAGTGATTTTTTAAAATATTTTAGTATTAAGTGAATTTGTTTTATTTTAGTATTCAGTGAATTTTTTAAATATTTTTTTTACAAATATTATACTTTTAAATTGTATTTATGTTTGGTATATCAAAAAATTTTAAAAAACATTAGAATGAATTATACTTTTAAAATATTCGTCGCTCGTCGCTCGCCTCCATGAGAGAGAGAGAGAGAGTGTGTGTTGTTTCGAAACTTAGGGCTCTGCAAACCTGAAAGGAAATGAAAAAATGGGGGAAAGGCAGAGGGAAAAAAAAAGGGGGAAATTAAGTTTGGGCGGCCGGGTCAGTGAAAAAAAAGGGGAAATTTTGTTTCATTTTTATTTTAATGAAATTTTTTTTTTATTTGGTAGAAGTAGGGGTAATATTTTAATGAAAAATATTTTTCGTTAAAATAAAATTAATTTTTTATGGTCAATGAAAAATATGATTTTTGTGGCCCATTTTTTGGTGAAGGTGGTGGAGAAGAGAGAGCGACAGTAGTGGTGAAGGTGGTGGATAAGAGGTGGTGGTGGTGGTGGTGGTGGTGATGGCGAAGGAGATTAATGATGAAGTTGTGGTAGTGGTAGAGGAGATGGAGTGGCGGTGGTAGAGGAGAGGTAATAGTAGTAGTAGTGGTGGTAGTGGTAGTGAAGTGGTAACGATGGTGGCAGTAATGGTAGTCGTAGAGATGGAGTGGCAACAATGGTAATAATGCTGGTAGTGGAATGACATTTGCAGTAGTAGTGAATGTGGTAGAGGAGATGGGTGGTGAGAGAGAGATGAGTGAGAGACAGATAGAGAAGAGAGATAGAGAGAGAGAGAGAGAGAAAGAAAGAGACAGAGACAGAGTGATGAGCGAGAGAGAGACAAAGTGGTCGCTAAAAGTGCATTTTCTTGTAGTGAAGAGCTCGGTAAATAGAGAAGAGGGGAGGGAGAGAGTGAGTAAGGTGAACACAACGGGGGAGTGAGACAGACAGACAGATAGACAGACACACAGAGAGAAAGAGAGAGAGAAGAGTGAGAGACAGACAGACAGACATAGAGAGAGAAAGAGAGAGAAAAGTGATGGGTGAGAGAGAGAGATAGAGAGAGAGAAAGAGATAGAGACAGAGACAGAGAGAAACAAGAGATGAGTAAGAGATAGACAAAGAGAGAGAAAGAGAGCAAAAAGAGATGATTGAGAGAAAGACATAGAAAAATAGAGAGATAGAGAGAGAAGAAAGATGAGCGAGAAATTGGTAAAATAATAAATTTTTTTTATAGTTAATGAATTGTTTTTTTTTAAGTAATTAAAGTTGAAAATTTATTTGTTTCATTTTTATTTTAATGAATAAAAAATTATTCTTATTTTTTTACTTTGGTATAAGTAGGGGTAATATTTTAATGAAAAATATTTTCCATAAATTTTATAAATTGATTTTTGTTTATTTTTAGAAAAACATAAATTACAAATGCGTTTGGTTTGAATAAAATGTCTTTAAAAAAAAATTAAAATATAAACTACAAAACATGTTTGTCTAGACCTAAAATATTTATATTTATTTTTTTTTATTATTTATGACGATGGGATCATACATATTATAATTGAAAAAATAAATTATTGGAAAAAAAAATAATTGAAAAAAAATAATTGAAAAGAGATGAGAGAGATAGAGAAGAAAGATGAGTGAAAGAGAGAGAGAAGAGAATGAGCGAGAGACAGAGAGATAGAGAGAAAGAGAGACCCATTTCATTTTTTGACTTTTTCCTCTTTCAACAATGGGCTCAGAGAAAGAGATGAGTGTGATTGAGAGAAATGAACGATTGAGAGAAAAGAGAGATGAGTGAGAGACAGAAAGAAAGAAAAAAAGCGAGAGATAGACACAGAGAGAGAGAGAGAGAGACAACAAAAAGAAATGAACAAGAGATAGAGAAAGAGACATAGAGAGAGAAAGAGAGAGAGAAGAGTGATGAGTAAAAGAGAGACAGAGAGATACACAAATAGAGAGAGAGAGACACAGAGAGAGAAGAGATATAGACATAGATAGAGAGAAACAATAGATGAGTGAGAGATAGACAAAGAGAAAGAGAAAGAGAACGAAAAGAGATGATCGAGAGAAAGACAAAAAAAAAAAGAGAGATAGAGAGAGAAGAAAGATGAGTAGGAAAGACAGAGAGAGAGATGAATAAGAGAGATAGAGAAAGAAAAAAGATGAGAGAGAGAGAGACAGAGAGAGAAAGAGAGAGAGAGTGAAAGTCAGAAAAAGAGACAGAGAGAGAGAGACAAAGAGAGAAAGAGATAGAGAGTGAGAGTCAGAAAAAGAGACAGAAGGAGAGGAGAGATGAACGAGATAGACAGAGAGAGATAGAGAGAAGAGAGAAGGGCGAGAGAGACATAGAGAGAAGAGAGATGAACGAAAGAGAGATAGAAATAAGAGAGATGAGCAATAGAAACAAAGAGAAAAGAGAGATGAGAGAGAACGAGAGAAGAGAGATGGGCAAGAGAGATAGAGACAAAAGAGCTGAACAAAAGAGACAGAGAAAGAAAAGAGATGAGAGAAGAGAAGAGATAGATGAGTGAGAGACACAGAAAGAGAGAGAGACAGACAGACAGAGAAGAGTGATGAGTAAGAGAGAGAAAGAGCGAAAAGAGATAAACGAGAGAGATGAACGGGAGAGACAAAGAGAAGAGAGACAGAGAGATAGAGAAAATAGAGATGAGCGAGAGACACAGAGAGAGAGATAGAAAGACAGAGAAGAGTGATGAGTGAGAGAGAGAAAGAGAAAGAGAAGAAAGACAGAGATAGAGACATAGAGAGAAAGAGAGAGACAGATAGAGAGAAAGAGAGAGAAAGAGTGATGAGTGAAAGTAAATTTTTATTTTTCTTTCAACGACGAAAGTAGTTTAGTTGCCAAAACTATATATACCGCGACCAAAATAATTTTTAGTTGCTGAAATTAAGGTTTTGCCGACCAAACTTTTGGTCGCGAAAGATAAAAAATAATTTTTTATTTTTCTTTCAGCGACGAAAATATTTTAGTTGCCAAAACTATATATACCGCGACCAAAATAATTTTTAGTCGCTGAAATTAAGGTTTTGCCGACCAAACTTTTGGTCGCGAAAGATAAAAAATAATTTTTTATTTTTCTTTCAGCGACGAAAATATTTTAGTTGCCAAAACTATATATACCGTGACCAAAATAATTTTTAGTTGCTGAAATTAAGGTTTTGCTAACCAAACTTTTGGTCGCGAAAGATAAAAAATAATTTTTTATTTTTCTTTTAGCGACTAAAATATTTTAGTTGCCAAAACTATATATACCGCGACCAAAATAATTTTTAGTTACTGAAATTAAGGTTTTGCCGACCAAACTTTTGGTCGCGAAAGATAAGAAATAATTTTTTATTTTTCTTTCAGCGACTAAAATATTTTAGTTGCCAAAACTATATATACCGCGACCAAAATAATTTTTAGTCGCTGAAATTAAAGTTTTGCCAACCAAACTTTTGGTCGCGAAAGATAAAAAATAAATTTTTATTTTTCTTTCAGCGACTAAAATATTTTAGTTGCCAAAACTATATATACGGCGACCAAAATATTTTTTAGTCGCTGAAATTAAAGTTTTGCCGACCAAACTTTTGGTCGTGAAAGATAAAAAATAATTTTTTTTTTTCGTCGACTAAATTATTTTAGTTGCTAAAACTATATATACAGCAACAAAAATATTTTTTTAGTCGCCAATTGTGGCAAATTTAGCAACTAAATTTTTTTTAGTCGCCAATTGTGATATTTTTAGCGACTAAATTTTTTTTTAGTCCCCAAAAATTAATATACCCCGACTAAAAAAATTTAGTAGGTAAATATTGTACTTTTACCGACTAACATAATTTTTGGTCGTCAATTCCACAACTTTTGGCAACCAAAATATTTTTAGTCGGCAAAAGTGGTCGCCAATTGTGTATTTTCTTGCAGTGACAGGTGTGACATTGAGTACATTGTTATGAACCCACTATAGTTGACACCACATATCGACCACGTCACACCCGTGTATAATGTAACCACACATTTACATTGGCCTATTTTGTATGGGACCCAAAATTGGTCCATGATTCGAGTGTTACATTGTTTCGTTGTCCAATTGGCCTTGTTCGTGTAGACGACACGTTTAAATTATAAACATTTATTCACCGATACGAGCATTAAAATGTTTGGCCATCATATTTCAATACTAGAGGATTCCAAAGTTTGGCTTACACAATGTGTCCATATGTGTACATTGGATTCATTATTATGAGCCTAGCTTAGTTAACATTGCATAACGACTATGTCACACTAGCATTCAATGTGAGCCTAGCTTAGTTGACATCGCATAACGACTATGTCACACTAGCATTCAATGTGATCACACATTTATATTGGCCTATTTAGTATGGAACCACAAAATTTGTCAACGATTCGAATGCTACATTGTTTCATTGCCCAATTGGCGTTGTGCGTTTCGATGTCACGTAAACATTGGAATCACCTATTCACCACTACAAGTGTTAAAATGTTTGGCTATCACATTCCAACAATAGATGCTTCCAATGTTACTTGCACAATGTGTTTATACGGGTGTGACATTGGGTTCATTGTTATGAACCCACCCACCTTAGTTCACATCACGTAACGACCATGGCACACCCGTATACAATATAATCACACATTTACATTACGGTACTTCATATAAAACCGAAAATTGGTTGACGATTTGAGTGTCACATTATTTCATTGTCCAATTGGCCGTGTAGATGTCACGTTTACATTATAAACATTTTCTTGCCGATATGATCATTAAAATGTTAGACTGTTACATTTCAATACTAGATGACTCCAAAGGTAGCCTTACACAATGTGTCCATATGTTTACATTGGGTTAAGTATGAGGAATCCACCTTAGTTGACATCATGCCACGACCATGTCATACCCGTATTCAATGTGATCATGCTTTTACATTAGGCTTCTTAGCCTGATTTATATTTTTGTTATTAGTGTGACAATGGTTTGATTTATAGGAACAATTGATTCCTCCTATTATAGCCTTATCAAGGTCTAATCATCCAAAAATAATGCCAATTCGAAATTCAAATCCCCAACCATATAGATGCAATGTCAATATATGGTATTACTTACATAGTAACATTGGGGGTAAATGAGTCCATAAGAAATACACAGGACTTATCGGAATATAAGATTTTGTACAGAATTGGATGGAGTATAAGTAGTTTAAACAAGACTTATAAATAAAAATCCCTTTAGAATTTTCCTAATAAAAAAGTACCAACATTATAATTAAAATATATGATATATACCTCATTTTAAGATAAATATTATCAAATTTTCTAATATTATATCGATTTTTGACACTAGAAGGAATAACAGTTCCTTGTCATTTCATTAAAAAAAGAAAACAAATTTCAATTTAATAAAAAATTATATAAATATTAATAATTAAATTTATAAACTTTTTCATTGATATATATAAATATTTTATAAACTTTCCACAGTAATTTTCCTTTTAAAAAATAGGGTTTGAGAACCTAGCAAAATGAAGTACATGAACAACAACAGGTTGGGGAGGCTACTACACACCATGCACATCAGTCATTGTTGCGTGGAATAGAGCCTTTTTTGGGCCACATTTTGACAATTTGAACCATTCACTGTTTAGAAGATATTGAGTACAACATGCCTGCAAAAAATAAAGACAATCGGACATTGGTATCCTTTTCACCAAGACATATTTATATCTAAAAAATTGAATGGTAAATTTAATTTTAAGAATAAATCAGAATATGAAGATGAGTTGATGAAAGGGATACCGATATTCAATTAATTTGAATTTTTGCAAGCATATTCAACTCGATGTTTTCTAAAAGGTAAACGGTTCAGATCATCGGAATGAAACCCAAAAAAGACTCTATTGGTTGCACAACAGTGGCTGCTGTGCACCATACGCAGCAGCCTCCCCAAGTTGGAAACGAGGACATCCTGCAAATATTCTGTGTGAGTTCCACAAACCAATCCAAGATATTTATAGTTTGTTTGGGGTACACTAAATAGCATATTATATGTATATATATATATCTTTTTTAAGTCACATCATTTCTCTATTTTTCTGCATATCTTTTCGTAAAAAGTCAAAAAATACACTTACTTAGATTATCCCAAACAACCTTGTAGAGTTTGTTTGACATCTCTTAAATAAGTGCTTTTATTTAGATAAGTGCGCTTATTTGGGTAATATCACCTTTCTACTTTTTTAGCTAATATCACTTTTCTACTTTTCTGCGTATCTTTCGTAAAAAATAAAAAAAAATTAAACTTATTTAGATTATCCAAAATAACTTTATATTTGTGTGGATTTCATGTGAAGCTACACAAATGAATGACTTTGATTAATTTGCCACGTGAATGCCTTGGGACAACAAATAATTGCCAGACTTTGGCCTCGTTTAAAAATTGACTATTTTAGTAGATTATTTTAGTAGGCTAAAATAGTTGTGTTTAGAAAGAGAGTTAGATTTTTTTTGTAGTTGGATGTGATGTTGTTGAGAGAAAAAGTAAAATGATTATGAGCTTGATGTGACATTTTATCTTATTAGTTGTTTAATCTTTTTTTTTTGTTTTGTTTTGTTTTGTTTTTTAGCCTAAAAAGAAAAAGAAAAAAAAAAAAAAAACCTTTGCCAAACACCCCCTTTGAGAGCCATTGGACAACTACTTATGATCAATCAAGTTCAAGCAAATAATCTATATATATATATAACGTATACTTATGGCAAATTCTAATATTGAATGGTGTGTATCATAATGTTTCTGTACACTTATATATATATATATATTTATATAAGGTAATAGTATGGTGCACACTACTTTTAAGGATATGTACTATATACACGTTATGACATTTATGAGTTTTATTATTACAAATGTCATAACTCAATATTATGAGAGTTATAACTAAAAAAATGAGTTATAACCAAATATCACTAAAGATATAATCAAAGAACTCTAGAGTCATAATCAAAATAAAATTGTAACTAACATGAGTCATAATTTATACAATAATAAGTCATACCCAATGACCGCAAAAGATGTAACTAAAGGTGTAATTGGTTCGGTACTGTAGACATCCCAATTTTGACTGACCCTAAGACTTTAGATGCTTATAAGCTTTCCGATGATGAAATGGAATTATTTATTTCTTAGAGGTGCTTAAGGTTTATAAGAGCTGTTGTGTGACCCCGTTTTAACCAAAAATCAACTTTTTGTTCAAATGACCATTTTGTCCCTAAACCTTTTTTTTTTTCCTTCTAACCTCTAAAACCAACTTTTTGATCCCCACTAAGGAGGTAGAGGTCCGGTTGAGTTTGAATTGATAGATATTTTTAAAACATTGACTTATTTTACATAAAAACATCAATTGGAAGTCAAACAGACCCACTTAGGCAAAAGAAGGATGTAGAAGCCTAGAACCACATACTTATGCATGCATGTATGCATGGCTAGCATGTATTGGGAGCATCTGTGCCCGTGTTTGGAAGCCAGGTCGTATGCCCAGCCGTACAGAGATCGCATGGCCGCACCTGCTACGCGAGTAGGGTGTGCAGCCACATGTTCTATCGGCAGTGTTGAGTGAGTTTTAGCTCTGAATTGTTAGGGAGGTGCAAGGAGAAATCGATGGGTGTAACATCGCCTGGGGGGTACCCGCGCGCGTTAACAATTCAGACCCTCAGTCTCTTTGATATAGTCTCACAAGTGCAATGTGAAACGTAAATGAGAGTCCATATTTGGCAACTTTTAAAAAGTCTATTTTATTGCAAAAATATTTGCTAGAAATGGATTGCATCATCAAATCTCAAAGTCGCCACCTAATATTTATTTTGGGATAATTAGGAAACCCGTGACTTGTGCCAAGGCCACTGTTCGTTGTAACCAAGGATGCTTGGCTTGGAACTTTAGGTATGAAGGGGGAAGGTCATTAATTGAGCACTCCCGCTCACCCGATCAAATTAGCCTTTACTAAACAATGATATGAGTTTTATTGACTTTATATGTTCATATTCCGGTTATTGAATAAATCCTAAACTTTACTTTCCGAAGCAAACAAATATAGACTGTGTCGTCCATTTTAGAACAATTTGATTTCATTTTTATTCCAAATTAAATAACACAACCTTCATCTACTGGCATGAATAGAGTTATATTAAATAAGCACATAGACACATGGTATGATACTAAACATAGTAAGAAAAACACACACAAGCGGGATGGTAAAGCATAAAAATTTACATATTTACTGGCATCTCACAAATAGATACAAAAACAAAATTAGTAAACATGTATGATCCTATATACAAGATCTTAATGCAATTCACTCATGACATGCAACTACAGATCCGACTTCTAGTATATGACATGTGAAACATCTCAAGACATGAGGTAGTGCACAAAATCACATAATAATCGATTAAACTCACAAATTCAACTTTAGCCGGATCTTAATGCATAAAGCACGGATGCAAGGCATAGATATGATTACAAGCATGAGATACTACATATTTACAGACAGATAGGGAAAACAATTGAAAAAAAGGAATAGAA
This sequence comes from Camellia japonica, assembly GCA_030407325.1. NCBI lineage: Eukaryota > Viridiplantae > Streptophyta > Magnoliopsida > Ericales > Theaceae > Camellia > Camellia japonica. The sequence goes on along the minus strand of JAPPVO010000002.1, from coordinate 194,088,202 downwards.
AGAAGTGGGGATGGGAAATTATTAAATAGTTTTGAAATATTACAAATCCAAATAGAGGGGGTGAGGAAAAATATTACAACAAAATTAAATCCTCACAATCACTCTCTAATTAAACCGGAAACAATAAAAATAGAAGCTGCAGAGACTGTCAGAAATTGTTCTGCTCATCGCCGGAGGCTGCTGGGTTCTGTCCTGGAGAATACTGGCTAGCCAAAAGATGAGCTGGCCGGCCAAAAAGTTGGTCGGCCAGCAAAAAAAGTGGCCTGCAGGCCAATAAGGCCAGACCAAACTTTCTTTTTCTTCAAATACAAAAAAAAAAAAAAAACAGACAAAAAATATGCAAGTGGCTCAACTAACCACTTCTAGTTAGCTTATAATAGGTCTATAATATGAAATTGAAGCAAGAAAAGCAATACAAGAAAGAAAATGCAAGAAAGTAGAAGAAAATGGAAAGTGTGAAAAATTTACCTTCCAAGGAAGGATTTGATTTCCAAACTTCTTTTTGATCACCCTCAAGCTGATGGAAGTGTGTTCTTAATTCTCAAATTGAAAGCTCGAAATTCTAGCTAGAATGGTATTTTTGGGTGGTTTAACAGCATGTGTGGGGAAGAGTTATACAACTTTGTTTTTCACAATTTCAAGAACACTCACTCTCTTTTGATCAAAGCTACTAGAATTAGGCTATTTCAAAATTTATGGAAAGGTTTTGGTGTATGGAAAGATGAAATATCAATGTGTTCTTGAAGTTTTGCTCAAAACTTAAGCTTTTTCTCTCTAACTCTCTCCTTTTAATTCTCTTCTCCTTTTCATTCTAATCCTCTCTATCTCTCCATATAGAATATCAATGGAATATTCAATCAATAAAGTGGGAGACAAAGTGGGTGACAAGGGGCCATGGGTGACAAGGAGGTTTGACAATGGTGCCACCTTTAAGAAAGATGACAACCTCCCTTTTGACAAAGGGGCTAAAGGATGATAATGGACGGGGCCTAGATACACCACGTGCATGAATCTAATAAGAAATATCTGAAATGGGCATGACCCACACACTTTCATCAAGAATTCTGCAGAAACTGCACTGTTTCTAGGAAAACTAGCCGGCCGGCCAATTTCTTGGCTGGCCGACCAAAATCTTGGGTTGCCTGGCCGAAAGATGATTCACTCAGCCAAAACAATGGCCAGGGCTTACTGTTTTGCATGAAACATGATTTTTCGACAGAGTTCTCGTCCTTTCCTCCTATTTCCACATAGTTCTTTCCTTAATTTCCTGAGAAAGTGTTTCATTTTAAAGTTTAAAAGTGAGCCTCAGAACACTACGAAAATATTCGGAACATAGCGCGAAAAGAAAGTTTCGAAAGAGAGTTTTGAACGGCATTTGAACACTTGACCAAAACTGGTTTAGGTTTGGAAATAAAGCACAAATTACATCTTTCTTATTGAGAATTATGCGAGAAACACACTCTTGTTTTCATCATCTGGTAAGCAAAGGAAAGTGCCAAAGTCTTAGGGTCGGTCAAAATGGGGTGTCTACAGTTGCCTTTCTTTGACAGAACTCGAAGTCATTTCTTGATGTGAGTGAATGTCAAAGCCCAAAGACGACCCTTTGACAAGGCTGTATCACTTGGGCAAACAAACAAGATGCAAATGTAGTTGGTTGAACCCAAGGGTTGCCTACGTATCCCTTTACAAGGTATCAAACTAGTCTAGTCTAGGGACATAATGCAAATGATATGCAATTGAAATACAATTCAAAAACTGGACTTACAAGCTTCACGAGGCCATAGGTTTTGAAAATTCATGATCTACAGTACAATATAACAGATAATAGGAAGCATAAAAAGGGATACAATCCAAACACATTCACATAAGAGAACGAAATATAACTGATGAATAGTTTTAACCTACAACCCAAAAAAAAGGAGGTATTAACTAAAGGTGGTTTGGATTGCCAATCCGAGAAAGAGATAGTTTCGTCATCCCAAAAAAGGGTCAAATACAAATCGAGTGGTTTGAACCTATAACCCAAAAGGGGGCCAGCATTGACCAATGAAAAATGTTATAATCAAATGTTGATATGAATGAATTGTAGCCAAGTTATGCAATAGTGATAGTTGTAACAATGCAAACGATATGCTGATGCAATTGAAAATTGAATTTTTCTTTTTCTTTTTCTTTTTCTTTTCGAAAATGCATGAATGCAATACAATATGATAGGTGGTGAAGCAAGCCCCATGCAAATGAAGCAAAATAAAGGGGTCAATCCAAACACATTCACACGGGAGGTGAGAAGAGGGTTTTAATCAAACAACGAGACCTAGACCGTACCTTAATACGAAATAAGAGATTGATTTCAACCTGGTAAAAGGGAAGTCAATGGGTCTTAACCAACAAGCGAGACCTAGACCATACCACAATACGAAATAGGGAATGGTTTTAAACCGAGTAAAGGATAAAGGGGTCTTAACCAACAAGCGACACCTAGATCGTACCACAATACGAAATAGGGGGTGGTTTTTAGCTAGGTAAAGGAGAAAGGGGTCTTAACCAACAAACGAAACCTAGACCATACCACAATACAAAATAGAGGATGGTTTCCAACCAGGTAAAGGAGAAAGGGGTCTTAACTAACAAGCAAGACCTAGACCGTACCGCAATACGAAATAGGGGATGGTTTCAACCAAGTAAAAGAGAAAAGTTATAATAAAAAAGTTTGAAGTGATGTGAATGGAGTATAACCATGCATGACAAATATAATAGACAGTGCGAGTGTGATGGTGAATGCAAAAACACGAAGGAGCAATGTAAGACATACAATATGCAATGATGAATGCACAAAAATAACATGATGAATGCACAATAGATGAATACAAATTTTTTTTTTTTTCAAAATATTTTCTTTCTGAAATTTCTCTTTTTTCTTTTTCCTTTTCTGAAAATTTCCTTTTTCATTTTGAATTTGTTTTTGGATTTTCCTTTTGAATTTTTTTTTTTTTTTTTTTTTGACAATTGTTTTTGAATTTTTTTTTTTTTGAAAATTTTCTATACATACCATATAGACATATACAGATACAAAATTCAAAATATATATTACATACATATATACAAAATATATACACACATGGATACATACATATATAAAGATACATACGAGCTATATATATATGGACATAATATATACATATACATATACATATACGACCACAAACATACGGATATGGATACAAATATATACAGATGAGGAGAAAAAATATATACAAACATAGAAATATGTATACATATATATAAAATATATATAGACCCCTCTCTCTCCCTTATTTCTGTCTCTCCCTCTCTACCCCGTTCGTCTCCTTCAAGCATCGTGTCTAGTGCGCGATTTCAACAATCACGGCGTGCCTGACCGGCAGCAGGTGGACGAGCTCGCATTTATCGAAGATTGCCTTGGCAATATGCTCCTCTTTGGCTTCTTTTTCTCTTCTATCTTCTTCTTTAACGAAGCTTGCAAGAGACAGAGCAGAGAGCTATGAACTACCCCCCTGCCATTACTCTGCCAATTTTCCTTCGAAGGCAGTACACTCCCCTGTCATGGCTTCTTCTCGCCGTCCCCTCACTCACTTCCATTACCTTAACACTTCCCCAATTGAAAATGCTGAGGCCTGCTCCTATAAGCCTCGGCAGAGTGCCCCTGCCCCTGCCTCTGCTCATGTTCTCAATTATCCTGCGCTGTCAGTCGAGCAAACAATGGCAATGTAGTCTGATATTGATGCCAATCGCTACACTTTGAAGTCTTGTGTGGAGACGATGACTGCGGTCTCCAATTTATCCCACTAGCTACAGAACAACCCAAGGGAGGTACACCAATTAAATGCCCAATTTCTCTGTTCCAAAGTATGTACAAGGATGCTTGAGCAAAGATTAGTGCACTGAAAAACCAAAACAAGGAGCTGAAACGCCAGACGACCTCTGCAACCCAATTCAGAGGTCTTTCGTACTCCGCCTTTGATGGCCGATAGGGAGTAATTTCTTTCGGGAGCTTTGCCAATGTTGAGCCAGAGTCTTCAAAAGCTTCCCGAGAGTAATGGTGAAGTGAGGCAACTAACGGTAGCGACGTAGTTGTCTGCAAATGATGTCGATTTGTAATCTTCGACGTCGGGCTGCTACTAGAAAACTAAGAAATGGTCCCTTTATTTTTATGCATTTTCATCTTTTTTTTGGTTTTCATTTTTGCTTAAAAAGGAGCACCAATGCTTCAGAATTTTTTTTATTTTTTTTCAAAATTTTCTTTTCTTTTTTGTAATGCTGATCGGGGCTTCACACTGAAGTTTAATAAAAGAAATTTTGGTTTTTTCCCTTTGCACATCATCGCGTGAATGGTACAATACTTAAGCATAAAAACATTTTGTTTTGAATTTGATTATGAGAATGATTGAATCTTAACGAATTCTAAATTGGACACCGAGCCCTCAACTGACCAGAAATAAAAAATGACTCAATGAAGGAAAAACAAAACAAAAACAATCCAAACACACCTATTTACATTTGTCGCAATAAAAGACACTCAAAACAAGACCCAAAAGGACACATAATTGAGCCTACACAATTTCTGCAATTTTCCATTTTGGATTCATAAATTGGTCTGCCAACTAACTGATTGGTTGGCTGGCTGACTTGTTGTCCAACTAGCTAAAAAATTGACAAGCTAGCCGATTCATAAACTGTCTGGCTAAACAAAGTGATGAACTTGCTGGAAATTTGGCCGGCTGGCTAAACAAGTGGCCGAAAATAAAAAATGACTCAAACAAAGAGAAAACAATACAAAACAAACATATTGACACTTGCCGAAATGAAAGACACAAAACTTCAACGCGGACGCAATTAGAAACACCGCTGGCGCAACGATGGTGGGTGCGGTTTACAACATCATGGGTGTGATGAATACGGGCACAGTTTAGAATATCACAGGTGCGATAATACGGAGAAAAGACAGAAAACTTGACTAGACTGTGCCCCTAATTTATCGCTTTGACTTCTTTTTTTTTTTTTTTTAAAAAAAAAGATTTTAACCAATATGAGAATTAGATAAACATGCTTGTTCCACTCTCTATTTTGAATTCATGGAAGTCAAGTTGTGAGCACTGGAAATTTTCATTTTTAGGTCCAAGAAATGGTCCAGTTTTGAAAAAATTGAATAATTTTTTTAGAAAATTAGTCAACTTTATTAAAAGTCCTGAAAAACTGTTTTCACAAATGACCACTACCCGACCAACATGGAATTAACCCTTGTGATGCATGAACCCAAATTAGATAACCTGAGCAGGATCTGTCTTGCAACTGAATCGGAATAGGACAACTGAATTGAACAAAGATGAGCCAATTGAACATGGACACGATAGCGGAGTTGAATAAGGATAAGCCAATCAAATATGGATAAGACAAGTGAGTTGAAAATAGTAGGGGCCGAACTTCAAGAAGAAGCTGCCTGCGTATCCCAAAGATAGGAATCAAGCCTTACGTAGTTCCCGAGTAAGGCTCACTTGCGAGCTTTTTAATTTTGTTTTTAATTTTTCTTCATTTTTGTTTTGTTTTGTTTTTCTACTCTAACTTTTATCTGGGCCTCCCTTTCGGGTTTTCAACCCAGCAAGCCTCTCAAGGATAGTAGCTTGTAGCTTGACCATGTTGATTGGTTGTGAGATCTTTAGACTATATAAATCTATGAGAACGACTGATACTTTTGATCAGATACACTTGATGATGTAAGGACCTGCTTAATTGGGTTTGAATTTTGCCTCTAGTGTCATGGATAGAAACTTGATTGTTCTTTAGCAATAGATCTCATTCCCTTAAATTTTGGGGATTTGACTTTCTTGTCGGTCTCTATTGGCTTGAGAAATAACCTAGTTTGAATCTTCGATTACAGCTGACCTTTTTTCCCCTAGTTCAAGGGCAACTTCTAATCTAGCTATGCAAACCTCACACTCTGGTTGATTATTGAACATTCTAAATTAAGGCTTGAAAGCGAGGGGGGTCGGGTCCCAAAGTAGAGAGTGATCCTATGCTATGCAAGCTCAAGATCAATTCCAAGCATGTCTTTGTAGGACCACGCAACACAGTTTTTCAAATCTTTTAATAAAGCGACTAATCATTCGTGCTCCTCTGAAGACAATGTAGAACCAATCTGGACCGAGCCAGGATCCTTCTTAATACCCACATTAATAGATATGATCTCATCCATTAAGGGCTCAACATATCTCTCTTTCTCTCAGTTGATCAAATTTTACAAATCTCGAGGAATTCCTTCCTCTTCATTTTTTTTATTATCAAAGTTTGGAAATTTTTTTGAAAATTTTGGTCATACAATGATTTAGAGGCACAAAAAAGTAGGCAAAACTTACTGCATTTTTCATTCAGAAAATCTAGTTCAATGGTCAAAACAAACTCAAAAGAAAGAATGAAAAGACAGATAGAAAGGACAGTGATGTCCAGGTTAAAAGTCCTGGAAATCACCAAACTTTGACTGACAAAACTAACTCAATCCTAATTCCAGCTCCACAGACTTGGCAGAATTAGGTTCAGACTTAACACCCAATTCAGAAAGTAAAAGAAAACATTCCTAAATTGCTAAAATCAATGTGTGCCGTCCACAATGTCTTTGTATAATCAATAGGTGGTCCATCCCTGATCACAGACATGGTCACAATATCCCTTGGGTTTATTGGTCTCACGCTAGCTTCAAAATCTATCACAGATTCAACCAGTGTCAGACCCAGAGTTTCTCTAGGGCTTCTTTGCTTCTTGATCAATCCATGGCTCAAGAAAACCATAAGGAGGGAAGTGCATGCCCGTGAGAATATCAGCCAATATCCCATTTTGTCTCTAGATCATCTGCTACTATAGAGTTTCAGGGTTTTGGTTGGAATCGAGGTGCATATATCATGAATAAATGAGTGCCCTCTGGAATAAGCACCTTGGGTTTGGGTAAATGGGAAGGTGTGATGTATATGCTGGTGTTGAAGATGGGTGGTAGTGTATGGATGAGGTTAAGATGGGAAGGCGATGGGAATTGGTCATGGGGTGGCAATGGGTTGGAGGTGGCCTTGGCTCTTTGGGGTTAAGGCGGAGCTATGGTTTTGCTTTCGATGAGATCTTGAATAGCACGGTATAAGCGGAAACAATGATCAGTCTCATGACCATGTTGGTATTGAAAGGCACAATATTTATTAGGGTAACGTCTAGCTGGTAGAATATCAGGATGAGATCGGAGATCAAAGAGCTTGAGGTGCCCCTTTTCTACGAGGATTTCCATGGCACGAGTTGGAGACATGTGGAGTAGATGGAAGGGTTTGTTTGGATGTCGGGTTGACTTGGTTATTTGTGGGCTAGAGTTAGCAAAGGGATTAGTAATGGTGATAATGACTGTGTTGATTTCTGTGGTACTATTGGGAGCAGCATTGGAAGTGAATAAGTTTCTCAGGGGCTCATTTCCTTCCGTAATGATTCCCTGTTTGATAACATTTTCAATTTGAACCCCAATCTCATAGAGATCCTTAAAGTTGAAGAGGGGAAAAACTATCATCTTCTGTAGTAATCTTCCATGTGGATTTTTGACCACCATATGGACTAGATCTTTTTCAAAAGGTCAGCTTGTCATCATGGTCTCCTTTGCACTCCACCTGGTGCTAAACGCCATGAAGCTCTCATTGGGCTCTTGTCGGGTTGCCTCTAGTTCCTGAATAGTTACTTCAATCTAGGTGTTGTAAGAATATTGGGTGATGAAAGCCTCAACTAACTTCTACCAACTCTGTTTTACTGAGTCTTCTAATTTAGCATACCATATGGCAGCTACACCAGATAAATTTCTTCTAAACAAGGAAAGCTTTTGAGCCAGAGATAGGCCCATCGGGTTCAGAATGTCTGAGAAGAGGTAGATGTGAACCATAGGGTCACTAGCCCCATCAAATCTATCCATGTACGGCATTTTGAACCACTCAGGGAACCTCACAATTGTTTCTATAAGCCCATCCTTGATGTTTGGAATAGAGTTAATGCTTTGTGATTTTCTGAACACTTTTTCCAATTCGGATGTTCTTCGCATAGTCGAGTCAATTTCATCAATATCTGTGGAGAAAAGTCCTCCCATTGGTTGTGTGTGAACCTTCAAGTTTTCTTGCAAGTTGGGTTCAAGAAGTTCCCCAGTTGGTGGAGATGGTTTTAGAACCAAATAATCCACTAAAGGTCCACACTTTGATTGATGATGTCCTACAGGTACAGTTAGTGCCAACTCAAGTTCAAAAGATACAAGGCGTCATAATAAATACAACGAAATTGTGAATAGGATATCAGAGTATATCAAGGCCGGAGAATGAATGAATTGCAAAGTATTTGACTATGGAGAGAGTGGGTAAGTGTATCTCAATCCCATGAGCAGCCAAAGCAATCTGTCTCCTCCGCACCATGAGAAGTAGACGGTCAACCATCCGCAGGAGATCATCAACATACTCTATGGCCACTTGCAAGTGAAAAAAGACATGAGTAGACAGAACAAAATTATGAAGTGCAATGGGCAGACACAAAGAACAAATGTTTGCTTGTGCAACATCAGGAGCAATCACCAGCCTACAATCCCTCTCCTCAATAGGATTAAGAGGGATCTTCTTAATCACCCCATATGGTCATATGTGTACGACCTCAGTGGGAATCGCAGGAATGGGAGTTGCCGCGGGAACACCTCCAACAACGGTAACAACAGCAGTAACATGGAGCACACAGGCCACACCCCTGGTGAGAGGAGCCGTCACACGGGGTCTGCAAGAATATAATGAAGTTGCCGCCTTCGTGATGTAGATCGTTGTCATCCCCTAACATAAAGTGGTCAATTTGGTGTCCATTATGAAGACCATCAATGATCCTGATGCCCGAAGGAGGAAGATTTGGAATGTCAGGATCGGCTCGGCCCCAAATCTGACGGATGAACCTCTCTCCCAAGTAATAGGCCCTACCGAAAGGTCCCTCAAACAAAATCTGCATGGTAAAGGCATTCCAGAAATGGTATAGGTCACCATCGATGCCTAGGGAATGCTTGCGCAAGGGTGCCAATCAATCTACAAATAGAAGATGCAAGTTAAATATCAGATATCAAGGGTTGAATAGTATGAAAGCAGTAAAAGGCAAATATCAGTATGAGGTTTTTTTACTCTCTCTGCGGTGGCTGTATCGAAGAAGCGGCAGAAGTAGGCAAAGTCATGATCCGCGTATCTCCGGCGTTCCAATCTGGATTTGTAGTATCGAGAGCGGGGCACAGACAACTCAATGGGCCGCACAGGAACATGGGTAATAGATGTGAAATATGTGTAAACCCACAGCTGCAAAAGGAAAACAAGTTTATGAATCAAGTGGACAAATGAAGCAACTATAAATAGAAAGTGCAAAGCAGAAAGCATTGTTTGTAGTAGAATAGAAAAGGAAGTATAAGGTGTACCTACCAGACTCTCCAATATCTACCAAGTGAGTCCGCCTCTCGGCTGGATGTCGAGCTCATATAGCAGTAGATGGTGGCTAGGCTGGCGCCACCCCAATCATACTCCCCCACCTGTAAGAGGTGCACCAGCACTCAAGAAAGTATAACCCTATGGTATTCTCCCTATTCGCAAACAAGGTAGTATAGAGGAGATACTTGAGGAACCAGTGAGCGTACTGTGCAATCTCATCTGGCGACATCTAGGATAGCCCTGAGAAGGTAAAATTGCACGGCTCTCCACTGAATCATGTCGAGATCAAAAGGGATCGAGTCGCCAACTCCTACCTGCAAGTCGGTGAGCCTGGAGAAGTCATAGGTGTCATGGTCATCTCTCTAGTTGATGAGAAGCAGAAGGAGTTGGTGGTATCCCACTACCTCTTCACCAAAACACCATATAATAGTGGCTCAGCCTTCATCTGTATGAGCCCTGGGCAGAAAGCTGCGAAGTCGGCATCATCAATCAAAGTGTGGACCTCCTAAGGGAGCCTCAATCTCCGATGGCTCACCTACATAAATATACATAAAAACGGAGTGAGCAAGGCTCAGTAAATAAGAGCAATGTAAGGAGGTAAGTTAAACGAGCATAAACTTAGAGAATGTAAATATGCATATCAAACCATACACAGATCTTATTCATAATCATATTTTAAAACGGCCTCAGGCCCACATGTAATACAGAACGGCCTCGGGCCCATATATAATACAGAACGATTTTAAGCCCAGATGTGATACAGAACAGCTTTAAGCCTAGATATAATACAGAACGAATTTAAGCCCACAGATAATACAGAACAGCCTTAGGCCAAACATATTATGCGGAGCGGCCTCAGGCCCAACAGATTATACGGAGCGGCCTCGGGCCCAGATATCAACAGATTGGCCTCATGCCCATCATTAGCAAAACAGAATGATTCCAGTTACACAAAGATATCATTGTTCCATAATACACATATGTTCCATTTATTCATCAAGAATCCAGATAGTTAACTTGCAGATAACAGAACGTCAGTATTAATTATTAACAGTAAGCAAAACGTACTGCTACAGTACTATTACTCAACAGTGCACAAGATTTTCCCATGGTTTATTACAAGTCGACATAGTTATCTTGTGAATAACAGAACGTTAATAATAACTATTAACAGAAGGCAAATGTATCACTGCATTAATAGGGATAGAACAATTCACATCATAATTGCCTCGGGCCCATGTCTATTACTAGGGATAGAACGACCTTAGGTCCATATCAATACCATTAATGTAATCGAAGCACAATATCAATTAAGTTAATCAAAGCACAATATCAATGGGATAGGCCATTCACAATTAACAATACTTAAGTCCTAATTACAGGAAGTAAGTGAAACATATCGTTACACTACTATTACTCACAGTGATCGGCTCTCGGTAGTAATGGGACGATGTCCGCGTCTTGACCTACAAACACAATGCACATAGCAGAATAAGAGAATAAAACCAATCTCTATTTTATTCTTTAATCAATAGTCATGGTGGTTCTAAACTCTTTAGTCTTCAGTAAGTCATGATCCATGTCTCAAAAGATAAGAGGAATCGATGGGGAAAAGGTTCAGACGAAGGAATGGTATAAAATCGGTAGATAGAAAGTGAGAAACTCTCACTAATTTGGGCATATCTATTTATGTACTTAGAATTTGGGGGTGAGACTACCACCATTGGAAACTAGACTTCCGGGGCTTGATTTTAGGCTCAAGAATCACTCAAAACGGAGTCCGGATGCAAAAGATATGCTTGTTCAAAGTTGGCTGGACAGAGCTGTCTCCGCACGTGCGGGAAACAGGGCCGCACGTGCGGGACAAGGTGCTTTTTTAGCAGAATCAATTTTGGGGCTGGACATGGGCTGCCGCACGTGCGGGAAGACCCGCCGCACGTGCGGCTCTGGGCCAGTTTGGCTGTCCGAAAATGTTATGAGCTCTAACACTTGATTTTTCCATTTTTAAGCTTGGTTTCAAACTCAAATCACCCAGAAACATGTAAAATTGTCCCACAACATGATAAACTATCATCAATCAAGTGTAATTTCATTTCAAATAAATCAATCTTTGCCTCAAATTAGAAATCCAAGTCTCATCTTTTCCATAGATTCAAACTTTCATAATATATGCCCAAAATCATGCAATTACATCTTACACATGGTTGATTCTCACACCAAATCTTATTATTCCGTGAATCATTCTTAAGATTGAACCCAAATCAAACAAATTAAAGGAAATCAAGGTTCAATTCCTTGAATTCAACCCATTTCATTCATGACCCAAAACACTATTTCATTTACATATTAATCTTCCAAGTTAATCCTTGATTTCATGTAGTAGATGAATTATCTACAAGGATAAAAGTTAAAACCACATACCTTAATTCAATTCCTTGTTTTTCCCCTTAATCTCTTCAATTCTCTTCAATTATCTTCAAAACCCCATGAGTGTTGAGTTTCCTCTTAGAGGAGCTTTCCTCTTCTTCTCTCCCTCTCTCTCACGGTTCTCTTTCTCTCTCCCCCAGATATTTTATTTGACTTCCAAATGATAAGTTCACAACTCACATAGCATAACCATATATATATATATATATATAACAAACACCTAAGCTTTTCACAATAGGGAGGGCCAAACACGTCCTTATGAATCGCGCAAAATCAAATTTCAATTAAACTTCCCAAATGACTCTAAAAATTACGCTGATCATAAATATGTCATCTGTTCTGGTTTCTGAAGCCTTTAAGGCCCTCAATTTACAATACCAAGTTAACCACCCAAATGTGCATTAACGAATCAGACAAATTAGATTTCCAATTAATTTTCCCAAATAGTTCTAAAAATTCCCATTAACATACCCAAGTACTCAATTTTGATTTCTGAACCTGTAAAGGTCAGTAATTTCAATTTTAAAGTTGTGACTCAACAAATAATTCCTCAATTCGAACAGATATCACTAAATTAAAATGCATCAACCCACAAGAGCATAGAGGCAATTTCTGATACGGATTTTGGGGTTGTTACAGGTCGTTTGACATGAATGAATGGGCCAAAGGCCGTTTGACACAAATGAATGGGCCAAAGGCCGGTTGACACGAATGATTGGGCCAAAGGCCGTCGGACAGGAACGATTGGACCAAAGGCCGTCGGATATGAATGAATTGGGCCCGAGGCCGGTTGATGTGTTTGGAACCGCAGTCACTTGACCTATATATATATACTAAATAGAAATATGAATTGGGCCCAAGGTCATCTAATGTATATTGTTCTAAATGCCGTTCGTGTATCTTCTTTATTTGATATTATTCACTGGACTTTCGCTCACGCTCATTCATGTGTCTGTAGGTGAGCCAAGGGAGGGCCAAACCCAGCCTCAGTGAAGTTTGTGTAAAACAATCAAGGTTCTGAAGAGTCAGCCCATACGTCTCACGCACGAGACTTATTTTTGCCCTTTTGCTATTTTGTTATATTTTGTCATGTTGGCGAGAACTTTGGATTACGGTTGTATATAGTTTTGATTGGCTGACCATGACTTCAATGATCCTGTTGTGTAAAGCTTATATGTTAACTTTCCTTGATGTATATTATTAATGTATGCTTGTGAAATGTTATGACATGCCATGTAAGCACAGCTCTATGGACAAAAGTTTGAAATTGCTTCCGTTTGGCCCCCTTAACTCTGTTAAAATATATCTTATTTGGTTTAAGGCCGTAGGTAATCTCGTGATTACTGGCCGGTTATGTCCTTAAACCACGGGGAGGGTTCGAGTCATGACACCTTAAGCATATTATTCTAAGAAAAATAAAGAAAACATACAGAGTAAAGCGAAAGAGCAGATAAAATTAACACCCTACGTGATGGAATGATAAACTAACACCCCTGCATGAATGAAAACTGAAAAATAAAGCAAAATATGTACTAGAATATGATAAGGGAATAGAGTTTGGCTTATTCAAACCGAAGAGCAGGCCAAGAAACGGGATGAAAACCAACCTTTTCTTGCTTGCAAGCCTCCCTCAAGTTTAGGTTTCTAAGATAGTTCAAAGTCTTCAAGCTTTAGAATGATTTTCAGAAGTTTAAAGTTGCTGTGGGTCGGGAAATTTCATAGCTAAGGCAAAAGAGAGAGAGAGAAAGTGGGTGTTTTGCTTTCAAAACTCACAAAAAGAATCAAAATTCTTAACCCCTTGAAAGGGAGGGGGAAGGGATCCTTCTATAGGCAGAGGAGAAGGTTCTGGAGCCCTTCTTAGGGTTTCATCGCTTTCTCTCTCCGCCCCCTCAAAAAATGCACCAAGATTGAGTCACCAAAAATAACTCTGTTACGCTTGGATGCTCATACAAACAAGCGTTGTGCACACGCACAACAAATGTGCGTACTTACAACTAATATGTACATACATGTTTTGCCTTAGTATATTCTCTATGCATGCATGCATAAGTCTGGGGCCCTATACCCTTGGCTTGTTTGTGACTCAAGTAAATCCGAATTGCTTTCTGATCGATATTTTTGATAAAACCAGTCATTAATTTTGGAAAATATATTCGATCGAAGTACAAAAAGCCCTCTCTTTTTCTTGGGGCTAAAAACAGATCAAATGGTAAATTTTTCATTTTCGCAAAAAGTTTACTTTTGGCCAAAACGGTTTATTTTGAAAATGAAGTAATTACCATTTCATCATTAGGAGGCTTGCAAGCCTCCGAAGTTTTAGGATCAGTCAAAATGGGGTGTCTACAGTGGTGGAATCTGGTTAGTTTTCTCATTTTTCATGACAAACATTTGTTTTGGTGCATTATTTTCAATAATCCAAATCGATTTTTTTTTTAATGCAAAATTGTGCGTTTTGGATGTTTTCATGAATATTTCCGAGTTTAGATCTTGTTTATGGCCATTTAATCTTTTTGATGGAAAATATGGTTATTTTATGAAAATATATGGTTGTATTCATTAGATCTAAATTGAACGGTATTTTGTTTATTCAATCACCTATTTTTAGGCTTAATAATGGTTTTTGCATTTTAATAATAAAGTTTGTGAAACATTTAATCATTAAAATTAAAAAATAGAGAGTTCATTAGGTCAATCTTCGGATTAGGTAAAAGAGGTGCTTTCATTCAATGACCTTCCTCTTTTGTATCTTAATTCCTAAACCTTGATTATTTGATTGTGATGGATCAGGTCTTGTACTTAGTTTTCATTGTTAAAGATTTCTTAATTCCCCTTAAAAATTAAGTGCTGACTCTCGAATGCAAGTTGATACATCATGGGAGTGGAAATGCGCCTTATACCCAAAACAACATGGCATCCACAGGTACAGTCGGTATTTAGGTAAAATTTTTCACCATACCGATAATATCGGTTTTATTATTTTGAGCATAAATACAGACTACTTCTCCCATCAAATAACATAGAACCGCACCAATTGAAACGGTTCAATTTGGTGCAATTTAATCGATTTAAGATATTTCAAATTTAAGCTATTTTTTCGTATAGTCACTCATTTATGTAAAAATATTGAATTACCCATTTGTCAACCACTTTAAACATATCCTATACATAAACCAAACCAAACCAAACAAAACCAAGCCTTAAGTCCCATCAAATGGAGTCGGCTACATGAATCCTTCTTCTCCACACCACCCTATCAAAGGCCATTTCGTTAGTCAAATTAAGTAGATCCATATCTCTATTTACAACGGTAACCAACGTTAATATAGGCCTACCTCATCCTCTAACACTGCCATCTACCGTTACAGCATCGCATCTCTTCACTACTGCCTTCATTGGTCTCCGTTGAATGTGACCAACCATCTCAAACGATTATCTCTCAACTTATCTTCTATCGGTGCTAGTCCTACCCATTCTCGAATACACTCATTCCTAATTCTGTCTTGTCTAGTCTTGCCACACATCCACCTGAGCATCCTCATCTAAGCCACACTCATCTTATCTATATGTTGTTTCTTGGTTTCCTAACACTTTGTCCCATACAACATCGTTGGTCTAATAGCCGTTCTATAAAACTTACCTTTTAGTCTAGTGGGCATTCGTTTATCACATAGTACCCCAGACGGACTTCTCCACTTACACCATCCCGCCTTAATCCTTTGGGCCACATCCGCATCAATCTCCTCCGCTGTTGTGATAATCGATCCTAAATAACGAAAATGTTCACTCTTAGGCAGTTCTTGGTTCACAATCTTCACTTCTCCTCTGCTTTCATTGATACTGTTACTAAATTTACACTCCATATCTTAGTTATGCTTATCCGGAATCCTTTAGATTCAAGAGCTTTTCTCCAAATCTCCAACTTTGTGTTAACTCCTTCTCTAGTTTCATCCACTAGCACAAATATCATCTGCAAAAAGCATACACCATGGGATGTCATCCTGAATATTTCTCGTCAACTCATCCATAACTAAAACAAAAAGATAAGGACTTAAGGTAGATCCTTGATGTAACCCTACAGTGATAGGAAATTCATTTGTCTCTCTAGTAGGTGATCTAATAGTGGTCACCACCCTTCATATATGTCCCTTGTCACATCAATGTAACCTTTTGTCACCCATTTTCTTCTCTAACATCACCCAATATTATATCTTGGGGCACTCTATCATA